>CAUJRU010000654.1:0-395460 GCA_963277665.1 Viscum album
ATCAATGCGCTCTTTAAATAATGCCTCGGGTGATTCCCATGAGGGTCCTAGTGGCGATAACGGTGGTGGCGATAGAGCTGACGAGGATGTTGCTGATGATGTTGTTGGTGATGAGATTGCTGATGATGATGCTGACGGTGCGGTTGGTGATGATGTTGCTGTCGATGTTGCTGCTGATGATGATGATGCTGGACATGAGGATGACAGTGATGGCGATGGGGGGGATATTAATCCCCTCCATTTTTGACTTAGCAGAGAGACGTGTGTTGGAGTTTAATGTTTTTTTTTTTGTATTGGTGGACTGCTTGTATGTGAATTTCTTTATGCAATGAAATGCATTTTGGATTAAGTTTTCATCAGGGGTGTTATTTGTCAGTTATTTAGGTAATTTTCACATGCCATTCTGTTTACTCCTTGTTTTTTCATGAACTTTCTGCAGGGGGAGGTGGGGGGGGGGGGTGGGCAGGGGGGGAGGGGGAGGGGGGCTGGGCAGTGGGAGGGCTGGGCAGGGGGGGAGGGGAGGGGGAGGGGGAGGGGGGAGGGGCAGTGGGGGGCTGGGCAGTGGGGGGCTGGGCAGTGGGGGGGAGGGCTGGGCAGGAGGGGGAGGGGGAGGGGGAGGGGGGAGGGGGTGGCTGGGCAGGGTGGGGGAGGGGGGGTGCTGGGCAGTGGGGAGGGGAGGGGGGTGGCTGGGCAAGGGGGGAGGGGGGGGCTGGGCAGGGGGGAGGGGGTGGCTGGGCAGTGGGGGGGGTGGCTGGGCAGTGGGGGGGGGGGGGGCTGGGCAGTGGGGGGGGGGGCTGGGCAGTGGGGGGGGCTGGGCAGTGGGGGGGGGGCTGGGCAGTGGGGCGGGCAGTATGGAGGGGGGGGGAGGGGCTGGGCAGTGGGAATCCTACACTAATAAGTGCGAGATCTCTACAACAGGTATGTTTTCCTAAAATTGTGGAATAAACCTCCCTACCATGCATCATTTTTCATTTGCATTTACACACTATATGAATGCAGGTTATTGGTCGTAAAATCATGGAGTTGACCCCCTTTTCATCCAACATATGAATGCAGGTGATATGTTTTAACTATTGACTCCACTGTATATTGATTTTTGTGGGTCATGTCTAAGAGTTGCTAGACATAATTTGATTGTTCTCATCCCAGCATAGCGATGAACCAAAATATTGGTGAATGTGCATGGGCTGATGGAATGAATGCCTTCAATTTACAAGCATGGAGAAGAAACTGACTGGTATTTCTTATCATCATATTCAGGCTTTTTATTCTGCATTTTAATCTGCACTTTAGTATTTTATTGTCATGTAGTAATAACAAAATTTCTATATGACATTTCATTGCTTATGAGTCTTATATATTCATTAATAATAATTCATGGTTTTATTTGTTGCATGTACAGACTGTAGCAAATTAAAGTATGATTACCAATCAGTGGTTTGCCATTCGATCTTTATCAAGGTGAGCTGACAAATCTATGTGCCAATCTAACACGTCATTTGAGCTTATTCATGCATGACTCATCTATGTGAATTCTTCTTTGAGTTAAGAGTCTAGCTGAAACACACTTTAGATATTGGAATCATTGAACACACATGCATTCTGAATGTCCAATTTTTTTTTCCTGCTCGTTGGTTATTGGTTTTAATCTAGCTTCTTTCATTTGGTTGGCATTTCCGATCACTTTTGTGCTGAATATGTTTTCCATCTGTTGCTGGTAGGGGGACAAGCAGGACGACACCATGCGGCGGTTACTCCTCCTTAGAGAAACATTGAATGGTTAGCTCTATAATTTTTCGTATTTCCTCATTCCTAAACTATATCTCCTCTCAGCGCTGCCTCTCATCCATCTTTCCACAAAACGTGCAAAGAAGGTGGTACAAAAGCTCAATTCAACTGAAAACATTGGTTTGGAATTGTCTGGCATATTTTATTCCTCTAGGTATTCCTACACATTTCTAGATCTCCAAACCTCACCGAATTAGGTATATCAGGGGTCATCCAATCCTCTATTCATCACAGATTAGCATTCATTTCTTTAAATCTTCTGAGAAAACATCCTCTCATGCCATCCATATCATCCTATTTGAAACTAAGTGGAAGATGTTGCCCCGCGGATGTCGCTGGACCGGGCCAACACGCTGCGGTCACGCCGCGGTCACGCCGCGGTCACGCCGCGGTCACGCCGCGGTCAGGCCGCGGTCACGCCGCGGTCAGGCCGCGGTCACGCCGCGGTCACGCCGTGATTTGGCCCTGCTCCAGGACGACACCCTGCGGCGGTTACTCCTCCTTAGAGAAACATTGAATGGTTAGCTCTATAATTTTTCGTATTTCCTCATTCCTAAACTATATCTCCTCTCAGTGCTGCCTCTCATCCATCTTTCCACAAAACGTGCATAGCAGGTGGTACAAAAGCTCAATTCAACTGAAAACATTGGTTTGGAATTTTCTGGCATATTTTATTCCTCTAGGTATTCCTACACATTTCTAGATCTCCAAACCTCACCGAATTAGGTATATCAGGGGTCATCCAATCCTCTATTCATCACAGATTAGCATTCATTTCTTTAAATCTTCTGAGAAAACATCCTCTCATGCCATCCATATCATCCTATTTGAAACTAACTGGAAGATGTTGCCCCGCGGATGTCGTTGGACCGGGCCAACACGCTGCGGTCATGCCGCGGTCACGCCGCGGTCACGCCGCGGTCACGCCGCGGTCACGCCGCGGTCACGCCGCGGTCACGCCGCGGTCACGCCGCGGTCACGCCGTGATTTGGCCCTGCTCCAGGACGACACCCTGCGGCGGTTACTCCTCCTTAGAGAAACATTGAATGGTTAGCTCTATAATTTTTCGTATTTCCTCATTCCTAAACTATATCTCCTCTCAGCGCTGCCTCTCATCCATCTTTCCACAAAACGTGCATAGCAGGTGGTACAAAAGCTCAATTCAACTGAAAACATTGGTTTGGAATTGTCTGGCATATTTTATTCCTCTAGGTATTCCTACACATTTCTAGATCTCCAAACCTCACCGAATTAGGTATATCAGGGGTCATCCAATCCTCTATTCATCATAGATTAGCATTCATTTCTTTAAATCTTCTGAGAAAACATCCTTTCATGTTGTCCGAACCAGATCATCCTCATCCTCTGCACATGTCGTCTGAACCGGATCGGCCTGTTGTGATAGAAATTCAATGTCTGCTTTTGACTGAATTTCACACAAAACCAAGAGATAATAAATGAGTCAAACAATCAGACAAATGGTTTAGGTTCTTTTTCCTCTGCTCACTACACCTATGACTCTAAAACTCTGGATTCCACTGGAACTGCTATAAAAACCAGAAAACTCTCCACTAATCTAAACGTCATTCATACCACTGGTTGTCCTATAAAAAATAGGAATCCTCATATTAGTCTAAAGTCTCTTTAGGCTAAGGCACAAACAAAACACACTAACATTGATAAACAAGGTACCTTGACACTGGAACCTATAAAACATACAAAAGGAAGCAGGGGGAAGGGGGGGGGGGGGCTGGCAGGGGCAGGGGCAGGGGGGGGGGGGCTGGTAGGGGGCTGGCAGGGGGACAAGCAGGGGGAAGGGGGGGGGATGGCAGGGGCGGGGGGGGGGGGGGGGGGGGGGGCTGGTAGGGGGACAAGCCGGGGGGAAGGGGGGGGGGGGCTGGCAGGGGGACAAGCAGGGGGGAGTGGGGGGGCTGGCAGGGGGACAAGCAGGGGGGAGGGGGGGCTGGCAGGGGGAAGGGGGGGCTGGGCAGTGGGGAGGGGGGGGTGCTGGCAGGGGGACAAGCAGGACGACACCTTGCGGCGGTCACGCCGCGGTCACGCCGCGGTCACGCCGCGGTCACGCCGCGGTCACGCCGCGGTCACGCCGCGGTCACGCCGCGGGCACGCCGCGGTCACGCCGCGGTCACGCCGCGATTTGGCCCTGCTCCAGGACTACACCCTGCGGCGGTTACTCCTCCTTAGAGAAACATTGAATGGTTAGCTCTATAATTTTTCGTATTTCCTCATTCCTAAACTATATCTCCTCTCAGCGCTGCCTCTCATCCATCTTTCCACAAAACGTGCATAGCAGGTGGTACAAAAGCTCAATTCAACTGAAAACATTGGTTTGGAATTGTCTGGCATATTTTATTCCTCTAGGTATTCCTACACATTTCTAGATCTCCAAACCTCACCGAATTAGGTATATCAGGGGTCATCCAATCCTCTATTCATCACAGATTACCATTCATTTCTTTAAATCTTCTGAGAAAACATCCTTTCATGTTGTCCGAACCAGATCATCCTCATCCTCTGCACATGTCGTCTGAACCGGATCAGCCTGTTGTGATAGAAATTCAATGTCTGCTTTTGACTGAATTTCACACCAAACCAAGAGATAATAAATGAGTCAAACAATCAGACAAATGGTTTAGGTTCTTTTTCCTCTGCTCACTACACCTATGACTCTAAAACTCTGGATGCCACTGGCACTGCTATAAAAACCAGAAAACTCTCCACTAATCTAAACGTCATTCATACCACTGGTTGTCCTATAAAAAATAGGAATCCTCATATTAGTCTAAAGTCTCTTTAGGCTAAGGCACAAACAAAACACACTAACATTGATAAACAAGGTACCTTGACACTGGAACCTATAAAACATACAAAAGGAAGCAGGGGGAAGGGGGGGATGGCAGGGGCAGGGGTAGGGGGGGCTGGTAGGGGGCTGGCAGGGGGACAAGCAGGGGGACGGGGGGGGGGGGGGGGGGGGGCTGGCAGGGGCAGGGGGGGGGGGGGGCTGGTAGGGGGACAAGCAGGGGGAAGGGGGGGGGGGCTGGCAGGGGGACAAGCAGGGGGGAGTGGGGGGGCTGGAAGGGGGACAAGCAGGGGGGAGGGGGGGCTGGCAGGGGGAAGGGGGGGGGGGCTGGGCAGTGGGGAGGGGGGGGGGGGGCTGGGCAGTGGGGAGGGGGGGGCTGGGCAGTGGGGAGGGGGGGGCTGGGGAGGGGGGGGGGGCTGGGCAGTGGGGAGGGGTGCTGGGCAGTGGGGAGGGGGGGGTGCTGGCAGGGGGACAAGCAGGACGACACCTTGCGGCGGTCACGCCGCGGTCACACGGCGGTAACGCCGCGGTCACGCCGCGGTCACGCCGCGGGCACGCCGCTGTCACGCCGCGATTTGGCCCTGCTCCAGGACGACACCCTGCGGCGGTTACTCCTCCTTAGAGAAACATTGAATGGTTAGCTCTATAATTTTTCGTATTTCCTCATTCCTAAACTATATCTCCTCTCAGCGCTGCCTCTCATCCATCTTTCCACAAAACGTGCATAGCAGGTGGTACAAAAGCTCAATTCAACTGAAAACATTGGTTTGGAATTGTCTGGCATATTTTATTCCTCTAGGTATTCCTACATATTTCTAGATCTCCAAACCTCACCGAATTAGGTATATCAGGGGTCATCCAATCCTCTATTCATCACATATTACCATTCATTTCTTTAAATCTTCTGAGAAAACATCCTTTCATGTTGTCCGAACCAGATCATCCTCATCCTCTGCACATGTCGTCTGAACCGGATCGGCCTGTTGTGATAGAAATTCAATGTCTGCTTTTGACTGAATTTCACACCAAACCAAGAGATAATAAATGAGTCAAACAATCAGACAAATGGTTTAGGTTCTTTTTCCTCTGCTCACTACACCTATGACTCTAAAACTCTGGATGCCACTGGCACTGCTATAAAAACCAGAAAACTCTCCACTAATCTAAACGTCATTCATACCACTGGTTGTCCTATAAAAAATAGGAATCCTCATATTAGTCTAAAGTCTCTTTAGGCTAAGGCACAAACAAAACACACTAACATTGATAAACAAGGTACCTTGACACTGGAACCTATAAAACATACAAAAGGAAGCAGGGGGAAGGGGGGGGGCTGGCAGGGGCAGGGGCAGGGGGGGCTGGTAGGGGGCTGGCAGGGGGACAAGCAGGGGGAAGGGGGGGGCTGGCAGGGGCAGGGGGGGCTGGTAGGGGGAAAAGCAGGGGGAAGGGGGGGGGGGCTGGCAGGGGGACAAGCAGGGGGGAGTGGGGGGGCTGGCAGGGGGACAAGCAGGGGGGAGGGGGGGCTGGCAGGGGGAAGGGGGGGCTGGGCAGTGGGGAGGGGGGGGGGGGGGCTGGGCAGTGGGGAGGGGGGGGCTGGGCAGTGGGGAGGGGGGGGTGCTGGGGAGGGGGGGGTGCTGGGCAGTGGGGAGGGGTGCTGGGCAGTGGGGAGGGGGGGGTGCTGGCAGGGGGACAAGCAGGACGACACCTTGCGGCGGTCACGCCGCGGTCACGCCGCGGTCACGCCGCGGTCACGCCGCGGTCACGCCGCGGTCACGCCGCGGTCACGCCGCGGTCACGCCGCGATTTGGCCCTGCTCCAGGACGACACCCTGCGGCGGTTACTCCTCCTTAGAGAAACATTGAATGGTTAGCTCTATAATTTTTCATATTTCCTCATTCCTAAAATATATCTCCTCTCAGCGCTGCCTCTCATCCATCTTTCCACAAAACGTGCATAGCAGGTGGTACAAAAGCTCAATTCAACTGAAAACATTGGTTTGGAATTGTCTGGCATATTTTATTCCTCTAGGTATTCCTACACATTTCTAGATCTCCAAACCTCACCGAATTAGGTATATCAGGGGTCATCCAATCCTCTATTCATCACAGATTAACATTCATTTCTTTAAATCTTCTGAGAAAACATCCTTTCAGGTTGTCCGAACCAGATCATCCTCATCCTCTGCACATGTCGTCTGAACCGGATCAGCCTGTTGTGATAGAAATTCAATGTCTGCTTTTGACTGAATTTCACACCAAACCAAGATATAATAAATGAGTCAAACAATCAGACAAATGGTTTAGGTTCTTTTTCCTCTGCTCACTACACCTATGACTCTAAAACTCTGGATGCCACTGGCACTACTATAAAAACCAGAAAACTCTCCACTAATCTAAACGTCATTCATACCACTGGTTGTCCTATAAAAAATAGGAATCCTCATATTAGTCTAAAGTCTCTTTAGGCTAAGGCACAAACAAAACACACTAACATTGATAAACAAGGTACCTTGACACTGGAACCTATAAAACATACAAAAGGAAGCAGGGGGAAGGGGGGGCTGGCAGGGGCAGGGGGGGCTGGTAGGGGGCTGGCAGGGGGACAAGCAGGGGGAAGGGGGGGAGCTGGCAGGGGCAGGGGGGGCTGGTAGGGGGACAAGCAGGGGGAAGGGGGGGCTGGCAGGGGGAGAAGCAGGGGGAAGGGGGGGCTGGCAGGGGCAGGGGGGCTGGTAGGGGGACAAGCAGGGGGAAGGGGGGGCTGGCAGGGGGACAAGCAGGGGGGAGTGGGGGGGCTGGCAGGGGGACAAGCAGGGGGGAGGGGGGGCTGGCAGGGGGAAGGGGGGGGGGGGGCTGGCAGGGGGGCAGGGGGGGCTGGCAGGGGCAGGGGGGGCTGGCAGGGGCAGGGGGACAAGCAGGGGGGGCTGGCAGGGGGACAAGCGGGGGGGGGGGGGGGGGGCTGGCAGGGGGAAGGGGGGGGGGCTGGCAGGGGGGGCTGGCAGGGGCAGGGGGGGCTGGCAGGGGCAGGGGGACAAGCAGGGGGGGCTGGCAGGGGGACAAGCGGGGGGGGGGGGGGGGCTGGCAGGGGGACAATCAAGGGGCAGGGGGGGATGGCAGGGGGACAAGCAGGTGGCAGGGGGGGCTGGCAGGGGGACAAGCAGGGGGGCTGGCAGGGGGGGCTGGCACAAATTTTTGCTAGATGTTTTTATTTCCATGGCTTTTATTGATGTTTTAATGCATTTTAATTTATGTTGTGCAGCTTGCAAGTTTCTTTTATTATTAAATTCCTGTCTCCAAATCACTATTCTTGTTGAACATCTTTAATGCAATATCCATTATTCCCATTGTGCTGGTAGTATCTGTATTGCTTCATTTTTTCCCTGCGGTTTCAAGCTATATCCATGTAATGTTTTCAATGCCTATAATTAGACTTATTTTTAACTTGCACATTGTTCCATGTAGGATGATCAGAAATTTGTTAAGCGGAAAACAGAACTTGGCAGAAATATTCTGGCGCTGGAAACATATATACCCACGGTTCAAGTGAACCGTGGGTATATTCTGGAGCAGCAAAAAACTGTACCCACGGTTATAGAACCGTGGGAATACATATATACCCATGGTTCAAGTGAACCGTGGGTATATTCTGGAGGTGCAAAAAACTGTACCCACGGTTATAAAACCGTGGGTATACATATATACCGGAGCTGCAAAAAAACTATACCCACGGTTATAAAACCGTGGGTATACATATATACCTACGGTTCAATGAACCGTGGGTAATATAAAAATTTCTGGGTCTATACCCACGGTTTTTTAAAAACCGTGGGTATAGGGCTATTGCGACGGCATTCCAGCCCGCGGTTGGCGAAACCGTGGGTATACCCTATACCCACGGTTTCAAGGGCTATACCCACGGTTTCAAACCGTGGGTATAGGTGCAATTTCCAGTAGTGAAAAAGTACCCTAATAATTTTTCAACATGTAGAATTAAAAAATGTGCTCCATATTTTTGAAAATAATTTTATTTATATTTTTAATTTAATTTTTAACTGAAATAATTATTTATTAAAAAAATAGCATTAAAACTATAACTAATTTTATAACACCTTGAAAACATAATCAAGGTACCATAAAATTATTTTATAACCATAAGAAGATATAATAAAAATTTATTATTACATTTTATGAAACTAAATTTCCATTTTAAATTATTAAATTAATCAATAAATTGTAATTAAAATATTTATGACATACAAAAATACCAATACTTATACTATGATTGTTTCTTCAATTACAATATGTATAAATTGTATTTATACCTTAACGGTTGATGTTTAGATTTTTTTTCTGATTTTGTATTCATTAATATTAATTATTATTCATAAAGTTATGTTACCATTCATCATAAACTAATTTGATTATATTAAACTCTAAATATCTTTTGAAATGCAATTGTTTACATCAGTTTTTCAAAGTTAAAATCACAGAGGTGGAAAAAATTTGTTTACTGGATTGGTTATAACAATGTGGTGTTTTATATATACAGAGTGTCTTATAAATTAAATATTATATTTATTCACTGAATCTTTGGGTATTACATTATCACCTCCTTATAAAAATTTCATCCTCGAAATTACCAGAATGATACCTCACAAAGATAATTGTGTAGTTCTCTATCATAAGTTACATAGGATCTTACATTGGCTCTTCAATTTTATAATTTTTTCAAAGTATCATTACCAGTTGAGTCATCTGATTCCAAAACACTAGTTCTTTAGTTTCCAAAATCTAGATATTCTATTCACAGAAAGATAGTTTAGGTTCTAATTATATACCTCCATATGTGAGGATATTCCTTGGGTCTTGCATGTATGTTCTTACTAATGATACATAGAGCAGATTGTGTAATTTAGAAAAGCTAGGTGGTGTAGCCAGACTATATGAAGCCGCTCCAATTCTCTCCAGAATTTTAAAAGGACCTATGTACCTAGGTCTCAGTTTCCTTTTCTTACCAAATCATATAACACCCTTCCATGGAGATACTTTTAAGAAAACATGATCTCCCACTTGAAATTCCAAATCCTTCTTTCGATTATCAGTATAGATCTTTTTCCTACTTTTTCCTACATTAATATGGTTAGGAATAGTCTTTACTATTGTTGTTGTTTCCTCCACAAGCACTAGGTCCAAAAGCATAATTTATTCCCCATTTTCCCAAAAAGTTGTTGTGCGACATATCCTTCCATTCAATACTTCATATGGTGCCATTTGAATACTTTAATGGAAGCTATTATTTTAGGAAAACTTCACTAATGGTAAATATCAATCCCACAAACCCTGAAATCATGTGAATATGATCTCAACATGTCCTCTAAGGTTTAGATGATCCTTTCTGATTTCCCATTAGTTTGAGGACGATATGTAGTACTCAAAAAAAGATTAGTATCCTATGATTTCTAAATACATTTCTGTAATTTTGATGTAAATTGTAGATAATGGTCATAAACAATTGAGGGAGGTGCTTCATGAAGTATTACTACTCCATTGATATATATTTGTGCAATCTACTCTAGTGGAAAATCCTCCCTTATAGTGGAGAAATGTGTAGATTTTTTAAGTCGATCCACAATTACCCATATTGTATCATTCTTTCTTAGTGATTTGGGTAATTTAGGGAAAAACTACAAGGTTATATCAACTCATTTACATGTATTAATTGGTTGATGTTGCATGAATCCTCTTGGATGTTTTATTTCAACTTTTACTTGCAGAAAGACTAGACATCTTTTTACATAATCAAAAATTTCCCACATCATGTTGTCCCACTAGAAATGTTCCTTCAAATCTCTATACATCTTAGTGCTACCGAGATGTATAGAAAAATTAAAACTATGGGCATCATCAAATTATCCACTTTTCAGCTCGGTTATGGAGGGAACACATAGCCTCTTACCAAATTTCCAAAAATCCATCTTCACATACAATGTTGGCCAACTTCACATATTTTACAGCATTAATTTTCTTTTAAAGGTTGTCATCATCGAGATGATAGTCATTAATCATTTCAATAAAGATGGTGGGAAATAAAATGAAAAGGTAGTGATGTATTCCCTTCATTGATAATTCCCATATACATCCTTATTAGATCCATGAATGCATGATCCATTTTAATCCTCATTTTGTTTAAAACTCCATAATACTTCCTTCTCAATGCATCATCTACCTTATTTTCCTTTCCTAGGTGGTGGCGTATGAAACAGTCATAATCCTTGAGTAGTTCAAGCAATCAATTTTTCCTCGTATTGAGTTATTTCTGTAAGATTATATACTTCAGATTCATTAGATCCATATATATCTGACATATTTAACCATAGAGATAGTGTCTCTATATTTTTAGAGAAATAATCACAGTATCTAAATCAAGATCATGACTATGATAGTTTTTTTCATTCATTTTTAACTACCTTTATTCATCGGAAATAACTCTAGCATTCTATATAAGAAACAACCAATTCCGTTCTTTAATGCATCACTATATATCACAGACCCATCATTCCCTGATATTAGAGATAGGATCAAAGAATTCACTAATCACTTCTTCAATTCCTCAAAATATTCCTCACATTATTTTTTCCATATAAACATAACTTTTTAATGTGTAATCTTGGTAATTGGGATAGCTAAACAGGAGAAGTTCTAAATGAAACACTGATAATAACCTCCTAAACCAATAAAACTATGTACCGCAGTTATGTTTGTTGGAGTATGTCATCCTTTAAAAGCCTTTGTCATCACAGGATCAACTGATATTCCATCCATGGAGGCAATGTGTCCATGAAAAGAAACTGATTGAAGACAAAATTCACAATTACTAAACTTCCTATATAATTTATTTCATCTAAGAGTCTTCAGAATAGTGCACAAGTGATTTTCATGACCATCATAGATTTTGTATTATACCAAGATATTATCAATAAATACCACCAAAAATACATAATGATTTTTGACACTCCTTTTCATTGCAGAGTCTAATGACTGAATAAGGGGAATACCTTAGCATAAAGAGATTCATCCTTTGCAAATACATCAAAAATTGACAAAGGCATGAACAAGTATTCCATTAAGTAAGGGCCACACAAGTTTCAAGATATTCGCGCAGGTATACCTGGCATATTGGGCGTGCAGGTGACTTGCGCGCCCTATTTTATTTTTGCCCAAGGTCTTCAGCAGCCTATAAATACCCCTTGTGGGCCCCCCATTTCAGGGACGAAAAATTCCAAAAGTCATATTTGAGCTCATAGTGACCTTTTCTCTTCTTGAAGTATTTTGAACACTTATAAGGTAATTTCTTACCTAGAATGGAAGATCTAAATGGGGGAACAAGTCCTAAGTGTTGAAATTCACCAACACTTGCGCACCTAAGTGGTTAACCCTTAATGGAAATGGTCACACCTATGTGCCACCTTATCCCTTCAACATAACCTGGGTGCCACTCATTTGGAAGTCTTTAGGGATAATTATAAGGGATTGAGCCAAGCCTCTCCCAAGTATTACCCCATTTGTTAACCGGTGTGCAAGTACACTTGTGTCGTGCAAGTTCACTTGCATGCCCAGGACTTGCGTGCCCCACCAAGACTTGCGCACCTACCTCTTCTTGGGTGCCTCTTCTACCTATTTAACTCATTTCTTCATATCCACCAATCCTCTTCAATATTTAGCCTTCAGACCCATCTTAAAAGTCATTTATGACATGGTTCCTTTGTAGGATTACTTATCTGAAGGAATTCTTTAAAACATCTCTCAAAACATAGTCATTTTCATATCTTTATTTCACTATGGTTAGAGATTTCATTAATTCAAACTCATCCTTTAAGATGAGATGTTACCTTAATATTGGATTTCTCCTTAGGAGTAAGCCCCAAGTCTTAAATTCTTTTGATATGTGCCTCATTTTCAGGAGTAATCCCTAGATCACAAGTCCCCTAACCTGGGCCTTCTTTTTAGGAGTAATCCCCAGTCACAATTCCCCTTAACCTGGGCCTCCTCTTTAGGAGTAAGCCCCGTTCTTAATTTCTCTTGATATGGGATTCCTTATTAGGAATAAAACCCAATCATAAGTCCCCTATAATTTGGAAAACCTCCCCAGGATTAAGTCCTAAGTTAAATATCCAAATCTCCATACAGCACATATACCTTTATGGACCTTGTTCCCGGGCTTCCTCTCCGAAGTAAGTCTCGATCTTCATCTATCTGTGCAGTCATACATAAATAAAGCCAACATCATTCTTTATGATTGCATCTTTCGTGGAACAATCGTCGGGTTTTATTGATACCTATTATTTCTCACACCGAGCATGACTCTCTGAGCTTAGAGCATAAAAGTAATTATGAAACTTCTCTTTGGGCCATTAATCATGCATAAACATCATACTTCTTTACTCGAACTATGTGGGTTCTGATTCCTTTTTGAAACACGGATATGTAGGTAGACCATCTGCGGGTACGATCCCGACTATTATATAATCCATGTCATTCTGAATGACAATAAACATCAAGCGACCCAATGAGTGGCTTTAAAACCAGCATGGTTACCATAATGACCTAGATATTTCTATATAATGTGTTGATGGGTCCCACTGACTAAGAATCTCTAACAAATACAGATGATTCTCTATCGATGAAGAAACTCAAATACATATAAATTATTATCTAAATCTCATACATATCAATCATGATTGTCCGATCTAAGGAATGCTCATTTTCATACTTGGTAATTTAGTAAGTATTCACAAACATAACTTAAATCTATAATGAGAGTCCCGAAGTAGACAATAATTCTCCTCAGAAAGGTGTGATGATTCTGACCTACCATCGTCTCGACCAATGAAAATTATTAAGCCTCATCGGTCCACAAATAATGAGCACCTGCCTTTTGATAGTAGGTACAAATGGATATAGAATCATTGGATGTTTCCGATTCTACGAACAAACCCGTTAGAAACCGATTGGAATGTTTGAACATTAAAAAAATGAGGTCATCCCCATTTTCAGAGGAAACAAAAACTGGTTAACCCGACGTGAATCCTTAACCATGTTAAATGATGTTTTAATTATTTGCTAGGACCCTATTTAACTCAATGTGAGGGCCAACAAAGCAGTCAATAACATATGTGCTCATCCAAAAGATGTAGTGTCACGACCCCCTCCCACCAAAGATGCCCCTCCTGAGATGGCAATGGCGAAATGGAGATAATGACCCCCCGAGTCCCGCCTCTAGTAGGCCCCAGGGTGGCGACTAGCACCAAGGGTATGAGTTTTTCACAAATATGGGAGGCATTACCCTTTTTATTTTCTAAATATCGGGAACTAGGACAAGTCATCCACCAAAAAGGGAAAGAGAAAGTGTATAGAAATAAACGCAAACCAATCCCACATGCATGTTTAAACAATTTTATAGCAAGGTATAAGTACAAGAAAGCTAAAAGTACAATACCAAAAGAAAAAAAAGGTACAACAACAGCAACAACTCCAACTGTCCGACTAGTAGTGTAACGCCCCGAACCTAGTTTCCCAGAGTCGGTGCATTATTA
Organism: Viscum album; assembly: GCA_963277665.1. Lineage (NCBI taxonomy): Eukaryota > Viridiplantae > Streptophyta > Magnoliopsida > Santalales > Viscaceae > Viscum > Viscum album. The sequence goes on from CAUJRU010000654.1 coordinate 14,196, forward strand.
CATTACATTAGCATGATCACAAGAAAGATCAAATCTCGAAAGACTGATTGGTTTAGTAACCTTGGAAACACTAGATATATTCATAAAGTTTTACATTACATCATGAAGTGAAAAACTACTACAACAACATATTGTCTCCATAATCCACACTATTATCCCCTCATAATATCCCTGCAGGTCATTCATAATTTACTTCTTCACTTCCTGGGAAAAATAAAACATAGAAAAGGGGTGAGCTCAAATGCCCAGTAAGGATAACAATATAGTGGAAACTTTCATAAATAAGAATAAACATTTAAGGCAATGTATAACTAAAACAAAAGCCTTATAAACTTGAAATTCAACATAGTATGGAGAAAAAAATTAAATAATGCCATTTACTTATTCACATGGATATTCTACTAATTGAATAATCACATGCAATATCAATTACCACTTTCATAATGATGGAATGCATAATGCCAGACTATCATAACCACATAGCCAAAGGCCTCGTGCCAAGACTACAAATAAGATTTTTCCAAGGCCTTGTGTCAAGACACTAGTTTGTCTCATGTGACCTACCGATGCATCTAGGAGCTATAGCGGGCTCCACCCGTCACATATTAAGTCCAATGCATTCCCATATCAAAAGGTTTAAACATAACATAAACATTCGTATTAAAACTAGCATACGAAATGTCAATACTTTCACCATAAACTATGAATGGTATAAAAATAGCACATCCACAGTCAAACATATCACAAAACCTTCAATACAATATAGAAGTTTTTTATCATAATAAATCAACTTCAAATAAGCGTCAAATCCATCAAAGGATGTTGACATAGATGAAATCAAAACTCTTTTTTATTAGAAATATATCTTTCTATTTTTGAAATAATTTAAGAGTCGTATATTTATAAAATAAAAAATTTTCTTTGAAAATATTCTAATAAGATTTTGAGGGAAGCTTCGATGATTTTATAAATGCGGAAAATAACCACACCCGCTGTATAAGTTAAAAAAACATTCTTACCTTAATTCTGTCGAAAAGGATAAAAGAACCTTTTTTGGAAAACGACGGAAAGATTCCTTTATAAAACTCTTATAAAAAGTCAAAAAAAGGTATAAATGACTTTAACCCATATTCTTTTAAATAGTAAAAATGTTTTGAAATACATTTTTAAGAAACATGGATGTGGATGATAAAGAGATCCCAGTAGATTATTACGTATAAACAACCTCGGATAATGAAGAGATTGTGAAATAACCCTTACCTTGTACTTTTCCTTGGTTGGGGTAGGTTAACCTCATGTATAATGGTGAAATAATTGTTATTAAATTATAAAAGAATCATATACATTAATATGATATCATATATGATCTTTTAACATTGATTTGTTAACAATATCTTAGTATTATCGTTGTTTCGGGTATTAACTTACTCGTTTTCTTTTATATGCTTTGTAACGTAAGACGTGTTTGTAATGGATAGGTTGTATCTTAATTATATCCAGAATGATATCAAGTCCTTAGATACTATTATTAATCATCAAATGAGAATTATACTTGAATGGATACGATGGAGAATGAATCTCATCGCGTTCGTGGAGACGGTAGTCCGTACGTACGCACGAGCGACAATATCATTATTTTGATATTAAAATAATATATAAATGGATGGTATATCATATATAAAGAATAATTAACATGTTATATTTATTATTTACATGAGTTACACATCATTATTATACCCATCCAAATAATAATATATTGAATAACAATTACACCACGAAGTGGAGACGGTAAGTCGTACGTACGCACGTATGGTGACATGTTATTCAAAGGGTGGATAGAATACTGAATATGGTTGTACCATATTTATAATAACATAACAGTATATATATGATACTGGAGTTATTATTTTAGAATGGTAACAAAAAAGGAAGAAGAAGTGGAAGAAGAAAGGAACTTGGAAAAGGGTGGTGAAATCATTACCTCTTCTTCGGGTTCTTCCTTTTGATTTGATCAAAAGGGCTCCTTAGGATGGCTTTATGATCCAAATAAGGCCTCTAGGTTGTATTGAGGGATGTTGGGAGAGTATTTGGTCAGAGTTTGGCCGAACCAAAAGGCTTTGAAGGTGTGAAGAAATGAGAAGGAGGAGTTCTCTTTTATAAGAGGGGTGAGGGGCACCTTTGGAAACGCTAGAAATATTAATTTATAATAAATTCATATTCGGTTTCTAATGGCTCAAAAGTGGATTATTTAAATTTTAAGGTGGGTATGGGTCGAAAACCACTCAACCAATAGAATTTAGACAGGTTTGGGTACTTATATTCACCTTATCTTTAAGTATTAACTCTAAGTTAATTAGTTTCACTTTTACAATGTCTCTTTGTATTTTTATATTATATGGTTAATAAACATACTATATACATCCAAGAGACCCCCCAAGTGGTCCATTAATGATACACCTATTATGACATAAGTCTCTTGTCCGAACCATAGATTTTTAGGAATTTAATATCAATTAATAATATAATATTTGTTTTAAAAACTCTTTTATGTCAATTTTTTCACTATTCAATAGTTGATTTTTGTGAAACTCATAACAGAATTATTACTTGAAACAAAGTTAATTAAATCAATAATAATATGTCATATTATCCTAGAAAATTATTTTAATTCATTAAAAGTCTCAAATTATATTCATTTGGGTATTTATAATATAAATTATTTTAATTTTTCACTATTATGGTAATTACTGCATCATCATTGTTTCATAAGTAAATTAAATTATTTAAAGTCTAAAAATTATGAATAAAATATCCTTATGTAGGAAATATTTTTAGCTTTATAATAAATATTTACAATCGAATTTAACTTATTTATAACCCTATATTAAAATGTTTTAGTAAATAAACATTGATTTTAACTCTTTTAACTCTTCTTTGAATTAAATAATAATAAATGTCCTAATCTAATCCAGGTGGACCTAAATGATAATATTTTATTCCTAAGGCTGTTTGGGTCGAGATACACTTGTCCAATAGAATTAGGACATGTGTTAGGGTAATATTAATATCATTTTTACCCTTAATTACCCTATTTACTTTTAACCGTGGTAAATAAAAGTAAAATGTTACTATTCACCAAAAAATATTTTCATCTCATTGAACAACATTTTACTTCTTGATATTAACCGTGTCTCTCGGATTTTCGAAATTCCATTCACAGAAGCAGTAAAATTAAGTTTTATGAAAAATTCAGTATTTTAACTACCACTTAGTAGTTTCACTATTCCTCAAAAATTGAAGTTTTTCAGAACAATGAAAAAATTTCACAGCAAAGCTATAATTGATATTCCGAATTCAAAAATGATTTCTATTTTAAAAAATTACAAACATATAAGTTTCATTAATTAATTTTATAATTAATTCCCGTTGTCGCAACAAATAGCGTGTTTTTAAGAAACAATATATATCAAAAGATTGATAATTGTTAATGTCCAATTTCAAAGTGAAATTAATTATAATGAACACCATTGGATAAAATGGTAAAAATATATTCTAATTATACTTTAAAACCAATCAATAATATAATTTATCACTATAAATTATTTTGATTAAAAAAGTTGTTTTTAAGTATTTTTCACTATTCATAAAAATTGGAAGTTCTCAAAAAAATACCAAAAATTCAACTTAGGATAATTTAGATATTCCGAATCCAAAAATGAAGTCCATTTTGAAATATAAAATATATAAAATTTCAAAAAGTATGTATTACTATTCATAACGGCTAGTTTGATTGGTTGTGGTGTGTTAGAACTCGATGTTGCATACAACACACGCTATCACATTATTCAAAGAGAAGCGCACCATAGAAGATTGGGGTGTTACATTCTCCCCTCCTTCAAATAATTTCGTCCTCAAAATTTTTAGAATAATACCGCATGAAAAGACTCGGATGGTTCTTCATCATAAGTTCTGCGGGTCCCCACGTTGCCTCTTCCATCTTATGGTTTCTCCACAAAATTTTTACCAGACGCGTCGTCCGGTTTCTCAGTACTTGTTCTCTCGAATCAAGAATCCTGATGGGATCTTCACAATAGGACAGATCGGGTTCCAGTTCTAATTCTTCATAGGTGAGTACATGCGTTGGGTCCGGCATGTATTTCCTCAACAGAGATACGTGGAACACATCATGAACTTTGGAGAGACATGGCAGCATTGCCAATCGGTAAGCTACAGCCCCAATTCGTTCTAGAATTTCGAAAGGTCCGATGTACCTGGGACTCAATTTACCTTTCTTACCAAAACGTATGACTCCCTTCCATGGAGATACCTTCAGGAAAACACGATCACTGACTTGAAATTCCAAATCCTTCCTTCGATTATCGGCATAGCTCTTCTGCCTACTTTGAGATGCTTTGATGTGACTTTGGATTACCTTCACCTTTTCCATCGTTTCCTCCACCAGTTCTGGGCCTACAAGTTTTCTTTCACCAACGTCATCCCAACAGGTTGGTGTACGACATCTCTTTCTGTATAACGCTTCATATGGTGCCATCTGAATACTTGAATTGAAGCTGTTGTTATAGGAAAATTCTACCAGAGGTAAATACTGATCCCACATACCCTGAAAGTCAAGTGAGCAGGATCTCAACATGTCTTCTAAGGTTTGAATAGTCCTTTCTGATTGTCTGTCTGTCTGAGGGTGGTAGGCAGTGCTCAAATGAAGTTCAGTATCCAGGGATTTCTGAAGACTCTTCCAGAATCTTGAAGTAAAATGGGGATCACGATCAGAAACAATCGATAGGGGTACTCCATGAAGTCTCACAACTTCATTAATATATAGTCTTTCTAGACGTTCCAGTGGTAGATCTTCTCTTATAGCAAGAAAATGTGCTGACTTGGTAAAACGATCAACAATAACCCATATTGCATCATTCCTTCTAGGAGTCTTTGGTAGCCCCATGACAAAGTCTATCATAATATTGTCCCATTTCCACTCCGGTATGGGAAGGGGTTGCATGACTCCTCCAGGGTGTTGCCTTCCATCTTTCACTTGTTGACAAACCATACATCTTGACACAAAATCAGCAATCTCCCTCTTCATATTGTCCCACCAAAAATGTTCCTTCAAATATCTATACATTTTTTTTCTCCCAGGGTGTATAGTGAAATTGGAACTATGAGAATCATCCAGCAATTCCCTTTTTAGATCAGGTATATCGGGAACACAAAGTCTCTTCCCGAATTTCAAAATTCCATCTTCATACACAAAGTCTCTCAGTCTCCCATCATTCATAGCTTTAATCTTCTTTTGAAATTCTTCATCATCAGTCTGAGAACTCTTAATCCTTTCTAGTAAAGATGGTTTGGTAACCATTTGAAAAATAATTGATGTTTCTCCTTCCCTGGTTATTCCCATGTCCATCTTCACTAGATCCATGAAAATTGGATCCCTTTCAATTCTCATATTGTTCAAAACTCCATGATATTTTCTTCTCAAATCATCTGCCACCTTGTTTGCCTTCCCCGGGTGGTAGTGTATCGTACAATCATAATCTTTGAACAATTCAAGCCATCTCCTTTGCCTCATGTTGAGTTCTTTTTTTGAGAAAATATACTTCATTCTCTTGTGATCAGTATAAATATCACATTTTTTCACCATAGAGGTAGTGTCTACATATCTTCAAATCAAAGATCACAGCTGCTAACTTGAGATCATGAGTAGGATAGTTTTGTTCATGAATTTTCAACTGTCGTGATGCATAGGCAATAACTCTATCATTCTGCATAAGGACACAACCAAGTCCTTTCTTCGATGCATCACTATAAATAACGAACCCATCATTCCCCGATGGTAGAATCAATATAGGAGTATTGACTAATCTTCTCTTCAGTTCTTCGAAACATTCTTCACACTCTTTTGTCCATAAAAAATTAACCCCTTTACGTGTGAGCTTCGTTAATGGGTTAGCCAATTGGGAAAAATTCTGGACAAAACGTCGATAATAACCTGTCAAACCAATAAAACTACGTACCTTAGTTATACTCGTAGGTGCTGTCCATTCTTGGATTGCCTTGGTCTTAGAAGGATCAACAGAGATTCCATCTTTAGAGGCAATATGGCCAAGAAAAGAAATCTCATGAAGCCAGAATTCACACTTGCTAAAAATTCCATATAATTCATGTATTCTCAGAGTCTTCAGGATAATGCGCAAGTGATTTTCATGATCTTCATAGCTTTTGGAGTATACCAAGATATCATCAATAAATACCACCACAAATTCATCGAGATACTCCTTGAAAACTCTTTTCATCAGATCCATGAATACAGAGGGTGCATTAGTCAATCCAAAAGGCATTATAGTAAACTCGTAATGCTCGTACCTAGTTCGAAATGCTGTCTTTGGACTGTCTTCCTTCTTCACACACAACTGATGGAATCCATATCGAAGGTAAATCTTTGAAAAGTATTGATCTCCATGCAATTGGTCAAATAAATCATCAATGTGTGGTAGGGGATACTTGTTCTTTATTTTTATAGCATTGATCTCCCTGTAGTCGATACATAACCTCATAGATCTGTCTTTATTTTTAACAAAAAGAACAGGGGCTCCCCATGGAGAAACACTAGTGCGAATAAATCCCTTATTACTCAATTCCTCTAGTTGTTTCTTTAGTTCAAATAATTCTACAGTGGCCATTCTATAAGGGGTCTTTGATATAGGCCTTGATCCAGGAATTAAATCAATGGAAAACTCAACTTCTCGTTCTGGAGGATGTCTAGGTAAATCTTCCAAAAATACATCTAAAAATTCTTTCACAACAGGTACATCATCTATTTGAACATTCCTTTCCTCACACACAGTTATTTCATTCTCTTCCTCCCCAGTAATTGAATTTAGTTGAGCTACTGGGGGTGGATCTAAATAAGAATTAGGTGGTGACGATTCTACTCTAAAGATAAGGTGTTTCTTATTATCATCATCAAGAATCGTAACCTTTTTCTTCTTACAATAAATCTTTGCATCATAGTCCGAAATCCAGTCCATACCAAGGATTATATCAAACTCAATCATAGGTATGACGACGAGATCAGCAGATAAAGAACATTTATGTGCTCTAATGGGGACTGATTCACAAAGCTTTGTTGCAATGATACTTCCCTTAGGAGTTTTAACTAAAAACTCCCTTGTTAAATCAAATTGGAAATATCTAATTTTATTAGAAAATTGGGAAGATATGAAACAATGCGATGATCCAGAATCAAATAATGCATTTTCTAAACATGAGGAAACCATTAAATTACCTGCCACCACGTATTTCGGAGCTTCTACCTCAGCAGTAGTGATAGCATAAGCCTGGCCTTGATCCCTTGGAATTTTCCAAGGTAAGTTCTCCTGACACATAGGACATTCATTTGCATAATGCCCCATCTCCCTGCAATTTTAGCACTGAACATTGGTAGCTTCCTTCTTCCCTTTTGTAATCACGAGCTTGGTGGCCTTTTTCACCACATTTATAACAGACGCCCATTCCCTTCAAGCAAGTACCGGGGTGTTTCTTCCCACATTTACCACAGGATGGATATTCAACCTTTCCTTTCTTCCCCTTATTTCCATTCCCAGATTGATTAGCAGGCCTCTTCTTCTCTTGCTTTTCTTTAAAGTCATAAGACTTAGAGAAATCCTTTTCGGTCTTGATAGCACGCGAGACAATGTCTTCGTATGATGAAAAGGATTGTGAGATTAATTCATGAGGGAGAAATGGTTTTAACCCATCAAAGAAATGATCAATCTTACTTCTTGGGTTATGTATATAATCACCAGCATACCTTTCTAACCTTGTAAAGTTAGCCTCATACTTTGTGACATTCTCATCCTCCTTCTGTCTCAGACTCAGAAATTTCTTTTCCATATCTGCTCGATGGTCATGAGGAAAGTATTTTTCTAAAAACAGATATTTGAACTCCCTCCATTCCATATTTGATACTTCATCATCTTCCTTCGTATTTTGAATCAATGACCACCATTGATCAGCATCTCCAGTGAGGCAGTAAACTGCCATGATAACTTTTTCCCTTTCACTACTCCACAAAGCCTCAAATATTTTCTCTAGGGAAAATATTCATTGATCAACTATTAAGGGATTTGTACTCCCATTGAATGTTGGTGGTTGTTTCCTCATGAATATATCTAACATTGATCCTCCATGCTGCGGATCAGGGTGCTCCATATGGGTAAGGTTATTATTCATAACCTGGGTGAGTTGTCCCTGTATGGTGATTAGTTGATCGGCACAAGTTGCATCTCCAGCTCCACTACAATTATCTTGAGCAGGAGTGAAATCCCTACATGGAGTGCGTGTATTGATTTGGTTTCCATTTCATCCACTAAGAACCATTTATAAACAATGGCATAAACTAGATCAGTTTATGAATCAAAATAAATAATCCCATACTTATAAAAAACATAACATAAATTGAACTATTTATGGATATAATCCATAATCATAAAAATGTTTTCTTTGAGGAAGTATATACTCATAAACCCTTCATAATGATTTGTAAAGAAAATGAGAGTTATCTTAAGTATATCCCTCGGGAGTGTCGTAACCAAGAGTGCAGCAAGGCCTGTTGTCGTGCACCAGTTCCCATTCGAGTCTAGCTCAAAGCGGTGTTTTTAGGTTTTACCCCTAGGTACATCTGTGCCAGAGCCGCCTCTACCTGCTCGTATCCAGACAGGGATGTATTGCTCGAAAAATGCACAAAATCTCTACAATACCAAAATTCTAGGAAGTTCTTCTATACTAATCCTCAAAGATCATCTTAGGTCTACGTGCTCTAATTAGAGTTTATCTAAATCTAGCTTCTAAGGTTTGTACTAAACTTCCTCTGATACCAACTATAACGCCTCGACCCCAGTTACCCAGAGTCGGTGCATTATTACATTAAATTGGCATGATCACAAGAAAGATCAAATCTCGAAAGACCAATTGGTTTAGTAGCCTTGGAAACACTAGATATATTCATAAAGTTTTACATTACATCATGAAGTGAAAAACTACTACAACAACATATTGTCTCCATAATCCACACTATTATCCCCTCATAATATCCCTGCATGTCATTCATAATTTCCTTCTTCACTTCCTGGGAAAAATAAGACATAGAAAAGGGGTGAGCTCAAATGCCCAGTAAGGATAACAATATAGCGGAAACTTTCATAAATAAGAATAAACATTTAAGGCAATTTATAACTAAAACAAAAGCCTTTGAAACTTGAACTTCAACATAGTATGGAAAAAATAAAATGAAATAATTCCATTTACTTATTCAGATGGATATTCTACTAATCAAATAATCACATGCAATATCAATAACCACTTTCATAATGATGGAATGCATAATGCCAGACTATCATAACCACATAGCCAAGGCCTCGTGCCAAGACTACAAATAAGATTTTTCCAAGTCCTTGTGCCAAGACACTAGTTTGTCTCATGAGACCTACCGATGCATCAAGGAGCTATAGAGGGCTCCACCCGTCACATATTAAGTCCAATGCATTCCCATATGAAAAGGTTTAAACATAACATAAACATTCGTATTAAAACTAGCATAAGAAATGTCAATACTTTCACCATAAACAATGAACGGTATAAAAATAGCACATCCACAGTCAAACATATCACAAAACCTTTAATACAATATAGAAGTTTTGTATCATAATAAATCAACTTCAAATAAGCGTTAAATCCATCAAAGGATGTTGACATAGATGAAATCAAAGCTCTTTTTTTTGAGAAATATCTCCTTCTATTTTTGAAATCATTTTAGAGTCATATATTTATAAAATAAAACATTTTTCTTTAAAATATTCTTATAAGCTTGTGAGGGAAGATTCGACGATTTTGTAACGGTGGAAAATAACCGCACCCGCCGTATAAGTTAAAAAAACGTTCTTACCTTAATTCTGTCGAAAAGGTTAAAAGAACCTTGTTTGGAAAATGACGGAAAGATTCCTTTATAAAACTCTAATAAAAATTCAAACAAGGGTATAAATGACTTTAACCCATATTATTTTAAATAGTAAAATGTTTTGAATTACATTTTCAAGAAACATGGATGTGGATGATAAAGAGATCCTAGTAGATTATTATGTATAAACAGCCTTGGATAATGAAGAGATTGTGAAATGACCCTTACCTTGTACTTTTCCTTGGTTGGGGTAGGTTAACCTCCTGTATAATGGTAAAATAATTGTTATTAAATTATATAAGAATAATATACATTAATATGATATCATATATGATCTTTTTACATTGATTTGTTAATAATATCTTAGTATTATCGTTGTTTCGGGTGTTAACTTACTCGTTTTATTTTATATGCTTTGTTACGTAAGCCATGTTTGTAATGGATAGGTTGTATCTTAATTATATCCAGAATGATATCAAGTCCTTAGATACTATTATTAATCATCAAATGAGAATTATACTTTAATGGATACGATGGAGAATGAATCTCATCGCGTTCGTGGAGACGGTAGTCCGTACATACGCACGAGCGACAATATCATTCTTTTGATATTAAAATAATATATAAATGGATGTTATATCATATATAAAGAATAATTAACATGTTATATTTATTATTTACATGAGTTACACATAATTATTATACCCATACAAATAATAATATATTGAATAACAATTACACCACGACGTGGGGACGGTAAGCCGTACGTACGCACGTATGGTGACATGTTATTCAAAGGGTGGATAGAATAATGAATATGGTTGTACCATATTTATAATAAAATCACAGTATATATATGATACTGGAGTTATTATTTTAGAATGGTAACAACAAAGGAAGAAGAAGTGGAAGAAGAAAGAAACTTGGAAAAGGGTGGTGAAATCATTACCTCTTCTTCGGGTTCTTCCTTTTGATTTGATCAAAAGGGATCCTTAGGTTGCGTTTCTGATCAAACTAAGGCCTCTAGGTTGTAGTGAGGGATGTTGGGAGAGTATTTGGGCAGAGTTTGGCCGAACCAAAAGGATTTGAAGGTGTGAATAAATGAGAAGGAGGAGTTCCCTTTTATAAGAGGGGTGAGAGGCACCTTTGGAAAATCTAGAAATTTTAATTTATAATAAATTCATATTCGGATTATAATGGATCTAAAGTGGATTATTTAAATGTTAAGGAGGGGATGGGTCGAAAACCACTCAACCAATAGAATTTAGACAGGTTTGGGTACTTATATTAACCTTATATTTAAGTATTAACTCTAAGTTAATTAGTTTCACTTTTACAATGTCTCTTTGTATTTTTATATTATATGGTTAGTAACCATACTATATACATCCAAGAGACCCCCAAGTGGTCCATTAATGATACACCTATTATGAGATAAGTCTCTTGTCCGAACCTTAGATTTTTAGGAATTTAATATCAATTAATAATATAATATTTGTTTTAAAAACTCTTTTATGTCAATTTTGACACTATTCAATAGTTGATTTTTGTGAAACTCATAACAGAATTATTACTTCTAAAAAATTTAATTAAATCAATTCTAATATTTAGTAGTATCCTAGAAAATTATTTTAATTCATTAAAAGTTTCAAATTATATTCATTTGGGTATTTATAATATCAATTATTCTAATTTTTCACTATTATGGTAATTACTGCATCATCATTGTGTCATAAGTAAATTAAATTATTTAAAGTATAAAAATTATAAATAAAATATAATTATGTAGGAAATACTTTTATCTTTCTAATGAATATTTACAATTGAATTTATCTTATGTATAACCCTATATTAAAATGTTTTAGTAAATAAACATTGATTTTAACTCTTTTAACTCTTCTTTGAATTAAATAATAATAAATGTCCTAATCTAATCCAAGTGGACCTAAATGATAATATTTTATTCCTAAGGCTTTTTGGGGTCGATATAAACTTGTCCAATAGAATTAGGACACGTGTTACGGTAATATTAATATCATTTTTACCCTTAATTACCCTATTTACTTTTAACCGTCGTAAATAAAAGTAAAAAGTTACTATTCACCAAAAATTATTTTCATCTCAATGAACCACATTTTACTTCTTGATATTAACTGTGTCTCTCGGATTTTCAAAATTCCATTCACAGAAGCGTTAAAATTAAGTTTTATGAAAAATTCAGTTTTTTAACTACCACTTAGTAGTTTCATTATTCATCAAAAATTGAAGTTTTTCAGAACAATGCCAAAATTTCACCCTAAGCTATAATTGATATTCCGAATTCAAAAATGATTTCTATTTTAAAAAATCCAATAAATATAAGTTTCATTAATTAATTTTATAATTAATTCTTGTTGTCACAACAAATAACGTGTTTTTAAGAAACAATATATATCAAAAGATTGATAATTGTTTATGTCCAATTTCAAAGTGAAATTAATTCTAATGAACACCATTAGATAAAATGGTAAAAAATATATTCTAATTATAATTTTAAACCACTCAATAATATAATTTATCACTATAAATTATTTTGATTAAAAATGTGGTTTTTAAGTATTTTTCGTTATTCATAAAAATTGGAAGTTCTTAAAAAAATACCAAAAATTCAACTTTGGATAATTTCGATATTTTGAATCCAAAAATGAAGTCCATTTTTAAATATAAAATATAAATAATTTCAAAAAGTAGGTATTACTATTAATAATGGCTAGTTTGATTGGTTGTGGTGTGTTAGAACTTGATGTTGCGTACAACACACGCTATCGCATTATTCAAAGAGAAGCGTACCGTGGAAGCTTGGGGTGTTACAAGTAGGGTCCCACACGGCCCTGGTAGTCCTCCTAGAAACCTGAAAGTAATCGTAGGGTGAGCATAGAAGTATACTCAGTAGGGAAACCTAAAGCTCTCGTGCATAAGTGGGGATACATCCTAATGTCCCTTGAGAACAACAGAAGAAACCTATCAAGGAATTCTATCCACACCACCTCACCAGCCACAATCACCAAAATACCACCATAGCAGGTAGTATTAGTATATAAGAACAAGATTATTGGGTAACCCGCACCATTTCCCTTAAATTAGCTTCTCTTCCAAACGACAAACGTCCTGACGCTGCCACACTCTCCCCGCCCGCACACACCTGGGCCTCACAACCACGTATCCCTCCAGCACACACCTGGGCCTCACAACCACGTATCCCACCGCACACACCTGGGCCCCACAACCATGTATCCTGCCCGCACACACCTGGGCCTCACAACCACGTATCCCGCCCGCACACACCTGGGCCTCACAACCACGTATCCTGCCCGCACACACCTGGGCCTCACAACCACGTATCCCGCCCGCACTATAAAGACCCATACTTTACATACATTGTTAATACTTCAAAATTGAAGCATACATATTAAAACATATAAAAAAACCATGGAAGGACCGTATAGGTATAGTTTCTTTAGAAACTGGGAAACATAAACAACTGGTTAATAAAGTATCTACATTGTCTCCCATTTATTTCATCATATCTATAGTCCATTTTGGCATATCTTACTTAATAACCTTCTTCCTGACCTGGGGGAAAGAAAACATAAAAAAAGGTGAGCTCAAATGCTCAGTAAGGGTAAACAAAAGAAAAATCAATCACATCATGAACATAACATTTTGGAAATCTTAACCTACAAAAGAAATCAACTACTAGAAAAATACCATATACCAACGGTTTGGAGGAATGTTGGCAAGTAAGCAGTGACAATAGGTCTATACCAACGGTTTTGGGAAAACCGTTGGTATAGACCTAAACCAATGGTTTTGAAAACTGTTGGTATAAGTAATATGAAACCCTATACCAACGGTTCTCAAAACCGTTGGTATATGTATTTCAAAAAAAACATTCGGTGGGATTTGATCCCAGGACCTCTAGTTTATAATTGAATGACTTAACCACTAACCTAACATGACTTTTGTGAACATAATTTCATAAATATGTATATGTATTGTTTTAATAATTTAAAATTTTGATTTATATAATGTTCTCGGTAAGAAGATTCGATTAAAAATTGAAGGACCTATACCAACGGTTCTCAAAACCGTTGGTATAGGTCCTTTGATTTTAGGACCTATACCAATGGTTTTGGACAAACCGTTGGTATAGGGGGGTCCTATACCAATGGTTTGGCCAAAACATTGGTATAGGGTCTCTATAATGGACCTATACTAACAGTTTGGCCAAAACCGTTGGTAAACCGTTGGTATAGGTCTTATAGGTCCCCCCCTATACCAAGAGTTTGTCCAAAACCGTTGGTATAGGTCCATATAAGTCACCTATACCAACGGTTTTGGCCAAACCGTTGGTATAGGTCCAAATTAATGAACTATACCAACGGTTTGGCCAAAACCGTTGGTAAAAGTCATATTTCCAGTAGTGATCATAATTTCATACCATGGGATAAATCGTAGAAGTGAAATGTAATCCCAATAATCATAACATAAAACATGAAACTTTTTGGAATACATACATAATCATAGATAATCATTTCTTATTAGTCAAGACTCATTACCAAGAGTATCTTAGTGGACAAAGTCCATTTCCGAACCGTGTTCATTCCTCGTTTCAGTCCTATTTCACTGAACCGGTTTAACCTGCCGTTCCAGCCATGTCTATCTCATGAGATATAAAATCTTTACCCAATGCATTTTAGGTAGATATAGGTCCCACCCATCTCATAATGATACCATTCTTATGTGTGCCACCAAATCATAAACCATACATCATAGCATAACCCATGTAATAAAAATGGGAATCTTAAACATGGTGACATCATAAAACAATTCATATAAGATAAAGGAATTCATAAAAATAATTCCATCACAACATAATCAAATCAATTTAATAATAGGGATAGAAACAGAACCCTTTATTATCTTAGATGGAAAATAATTTTGATAAAACACTTGAACTCCATTCTTAAGGAAAATATCCTTTCTACTTCAAAAACACTTTTCCTTTATTAACATGTCATGCAATTCTAAACTAAAAGAAGTTGATTAAAAATAAACTTCAAAAATTGTAAAGTAATCTTCTTGGAAATAATTTTTTTAAAATCCATTCATGCCGTATAAGTTAAAAAAAACATTCTTCTCGTACTTTTGTCGGAAAAGTCAAAAAGTACCTCGTACAAAAAACGACAAAAGATTCCTTTCATATCTTTTACTAAAAACTCGCCGAAGGGTAAAATTGGATATAAACTATTGTAGAAGGGTATAAATATTACATATTGTGGAAACATGGATTTGGATGATAAAATACACCCCAGTAAATACCAAAGTATAAACAATCTCGGATAAAATGAGATTGTGATATTTTCCCTTACCTTAGGTCTGATTTTCTTTGTAAGTGTCCGAACCTCCTGTATAATGATTTAAATAATTTCATTGACTTATTCCAGAATCATACTCATTGTTATGATATCATATATGGTCATATTCTTAGCTTATTATTAGTAATATTTCATTGCTACTTGTTATTCGGGTGTTTATTACTTTTTGTTCTTATGCATGTTTTGTCGAATAAATTCTTATTATTCTTTTATGTTATAGATACCTCAATTCCAAAATTGTATTAGTGTAATATATATCATATTCATTCACTCAATTCATTTATGTAATAATTATGTAATGAAAATCATGTAGAACGAGTCGCATCACATCGTGGAGACGGTATTTCGTACGTACGTACGAGCGATGATATCGTTCCCATGATCGTGGAATTGTATTGGAGTGTATGTATACTATTTCAGAATCTATATCACTTTACAATAATCATATATATTCATTATTTACACCATTATATCCATCCAAGTAAGGTGGTGGTTGAAAATAGATTACACCACGGCGTGGAGACGGTATTCCGTACGTACGCACGCGCGGTGATTTCGTTTTTCGTAGGATGGATAGATGGTGAAATAGGGTTGTTTCATACTTATAATAACATATCAGTATATGAGTGATACTGATGTTATTACTTCATAATTAAACAACTAAATAAGAAGAAGTGGAAGAAGAAATAAAGTTGAAAGAATCGGTAACAGACATTACCTCTTCTTTGAAGTGCTTCTTTGAGACCTCCTTTTAGGGAACTAAAAGTGTTCTTTGAATAAGACCAGGACCTCTAGGATGTCTCTAGGGAAGTGGATAGTATAAATTTTCAGGGGTTGGCCGAGTTTGAAGGCTCAAAGTGGTGTGAGGAAGAGGGGGAGGAGGTGCCCTTTTATAAGGGAGGAGAGGGGCACCTTTGGAAAAACTAAAAATATTATTTTATTATAAAGTCATATTCGGTTGTAAATAGCTCAAATTGATTTATTTCGAACATAAGGTGGGGATGGGTCGAAATCATATCATTCAATTGAATTTAGACAAGTTTAGGTTCCTATTTAAACCTTATCATTTAGATTTAACATTAAGTTAAATAATTTTACTTTTACCATGTCTTCTTGTGTTCTTATACTATAAGGTTAATAAACTTACTATAAGAAGCCAAACGAACCCAAAGTTGTTTATTATTAATCTATATAACCTTATCTAAGTAATTTTCCCAAACCTTATATTTTTTGGAAAAAAATAACAATTTATAATATAATATTTGTTTTAAAAACTATTTTATTTCAATTTTGACACTATTTAGTAATTGATTTTTTTGAAACTTATAACAGAATGATTAGTTCGAAAAAAGTTAATTAAATCAATAATAAGATGTCATATTCACATAGAAAATTAGTTTAATTCATAAAAAGTCTCAAATTACATTTATATGGGTATTTATAACATCAATTATGTTAATATTTCATTAATAAGATAATTATTGCATCATCTTTGTGTCATAAATAAATTAAATTATTTAATGTCTAAAAATTAAAAATAAAATACCATTATGTAGGAACTATTTTTAGCTTTCTAATTAATATTTATAGTCGAATTTATCTTATGTATAACCCTATATTAAAAATTAATTACTTATTAAACTTTGATTTTAACCATTTTAACCCTTCTTTATATAAATTAATAATAAAAGTCCTAATCTAATCAAAGTGGGCCTAAATGGTCATATGTTATTCCTATGAATGTTTTTGTTCGAATTACACTTATCCAATAGAATTTGGACATGTTTTAGGGTAATAATAATATCATTTTTACCCTTAATTACCCTATTTACTTTTAATCGTGGTAACTAAAAGTAAAAAGTTACTATTCACCAAAAATTATTTTCATCTCATTGAACAAAATTTTACTTACTGAAATCAACCGTGTCTCTCAGATTTTTTAAATTCCACTCACAGAAGCGGTAAAATTATGTTTTATGTAAATTTGCAAATTCTCCTAGGAGGTAGGTAAAAGACGGTGAAAAGTTCAATGAAATTTTTATATATCTAAAATTATTATAAAATTACTCCAATGAATTACATTGAACTTATATAGGTATTATGTATCAATTTTTACCTAAAATAAATTTAAATAAAATTAATAATTATTTAAAAAAATCGGTTTTTAATTAGTAACCTAGTGTTTTCACTATTCATCAAAAATTGAATGTTTTCAGAAAAATACCAAAATTTCACCCTAGGCTAATTTTGATATTCCAAATCCAAAAATGAAGTCCATTTTGAAAAATAAAATTTATAAAATTTAAAAAAGTGTGTATTACCATTCATAACGGCTAGTTTTAATAATATTTTAATAGTATATCGTTGTTTAGCGAAACTCGGTATTGCGTACAACACACGCTATCGTGGAAGGTCAAGCCAAGTCAGGGATGCGTGTTGTGCAAGATACTTTTGGTTTAGCATATAACACAGGACATTAATGAAATTAAAAAGAATATTTTTTCGTAAAATCTTGGGGTGTTACATTCTACCCCCCTTAAAATGAATTTCGCCCTCGAAATTCGGCGGGATTATAAATGGTTTACTACTCGAAAGTTTCTTTAATAGAAACCCACATCGTTAAAAGGAATACCAAAACATGGCTTTAAAAACTAATGTATGAAACATAACGGTTACCCAAATTAACTAATCATTGTGTTTCCACATAGGAGAACATAGGTGAAAATATGGTTATGGAAGAGAAATCTAACCATCATGTTCTGATGGAGAGTGGTAGAGAACATGGCTATTAAAAATCCAACAATTGAAAAGCCATAAATATGTGATGATCTAGGGTACCATCTGATTCATTGGATATAAGGGCACTAGGACAACATTTTTGGATTTCAAGATCATTTCCCTAAAGTTGAAGAATTTGAATTAGAATAAATACTTACTTTATTTTGGTATAATCTCACTTTTGTTCATACTTTGAACAATTTACACTTCATCTCTTAAAGAAATTAAGTTGAATTTGTTATTCATGAAGTGTTAATAGATCATGTGATAGAATGATGGGTCATTCCATCTGTTTCAAACAAAAGGTTAGAAAAAGTTATCAAATATACATAAGTCCATCTATGGTGAGGTTAATCGTATACGATTCCAAAAATGAACTTATACTTCATATATCATACTGCGTAATAAAATAAAACTAGTTTCTACTAACCAGGGATTCTTATAGGCCAGTGGTAGGCGATAAAGGCTAGTCGTACTTCAGTTGTGGGTTCGATTCCCACAGCCTTGTCCGACGTGATGGGTTGTCGCCCGTCCTGCAGGTTGTCCTTTTTCTAAAACTATATTTCTATAACATCCCATCAATAATATAGAAAAAAAATTCTATCCTTAAATAATACTAACTTATTTCCAACATAATCCATTCCGATCATTAGGCTTATCTAAAATACTTCAGTCCAAGCTCATAGTATAAAGAAAATGATTACTTGAAATGTCACATAACAATCATGTGAATGACATCATTTATCCCCCATATATCATAACATTTACCTTGTTGGAAAAATTACAAACATGTGAATACCATAGTCATGTATTCTATTGAAGAATGAATACCAATTAAACCTTAGTGAAAACATGAATGCAGTTAAAAGTTAACACTTTCCAAAAACCAAAATCCTCAAAATTATTTATACTCAAACCATGATATCACTTTGTCCTAAAATCAATCATGAGCTCATGAATACAATCAAACATCTCATTATCTTCTTATCCCTTCATTATGTGCATATCATCTGCTTACCAAAAATATCTCAATCACTTTCCATGGTTACCGGTACCATAAATTATTGAAAACCACAATAGACCAATACATAAATATTCAAATATTCCACGATACTATATACAACACTATTTTGGAATCCCATTACATAAACACTTAATCATTCCACCACATCATTATCATATTCAACATCGCCAATAGTGATCGCATGTGACTTCCCTTTTTCCTTTGCCTTAAGTGGTTTCTCATGTCAATCATCATTAACTCTTGGATTAGGGAATTGATTAGTATAATGCCCCATTTCATTGCACTTGAAGCATTGAAGTGTTTTTGGTGCGTTCTCTGCAGTATTTTCTTTATTCACACCATTAGTAACCCTTTTTCCATTACTTGGACACTCAGCTGCTCAATGACCTTCTTTTCCACACTTAAAACATTTTCTAGTCCCTTTAATACAATCTCCACCATTCTTCTTTCCACACTTTGAGCATAAGAAAACATTCATCTTCATTTCACCATTATTCTGAGATTTCTACTTGAACTCCATCTTTCATTTCTTGTAAAAACCATGAGATGGATATGTAAAACCAACTTCCATTTCTACCTTAATAGCACAAAACACTATTTCATCATAGCTACTGATGTCTCTTATAGATAATTCCCTTCGAAGATTTGGTTTTAAGCCACTGAAGAATCGATCAACTTTACTTTTAGGTTGGATGATAAGGCCAGATGCATACCTTGAAAGCCTTGTAAAATTCGCTTCGTATATACCAATAGATTCATCATCCTTTTTCTTTAGTTCAAGAAACTCCTTCTCCATATTTGTTCGAAGAATATGAGGGAAGTACTTATTGAAAAATAAGTTCTTGAACTCGTCCCATTCCATGGACTCAATTTCATCTCTTGTCCTCGTATTCTTGATAAGATTCCCCCATTGATCAGCTTCACCTTCCAAACGATATACTGTTAAGATGACTTTATCATGTTCAAAACATTGAAGAACTAAAACTATCATTTCAGTGGTAATGATCCATTGTTCAGCAACAAGTGGATCAGAAGACCCACTGAAAGAAGGTGGACGTTTCCTCATGAAGGACTCAATAGAATATTGTTCCCTTCTCTGCTCATTTGGAAGTCCAGCATGATTCATAGCTTGTGTAAGTATAGAAATAAGATTTTTCACTCCATCTCCCAAAACGTTGGTTTGATCAGGAGGCCAATCATTGCATCTTCCATTACATTGATCAATACGGTTCCTTCGGGTTCCAGCCATCATCTAAAACCCAAAAAGAATAGTGTGAGAGGAAAAATCACGCTAGGGAAAACAACATAATAAAGGGGGTGTACCATCAATATCTAACATCTTAGGTTACCTTAATTCTAGTACTATAACCTATACTTATACTTAACCTTATGGACATCCCTATACATACCTTAGAAATATATATAGGGATCTCACTAAAGTTCTCGTATCATAGTTTCCAAAGGTTGACTAAACCTTTTCTCTGATACCAACTGTAATGAACCATACTTTACATACATTGTTAATACATCAAAATTGAAGCATACTTATTACAACATATAACAAAACCATGGAGGGACCGTATAGGTATAGTGTCTTTAGAAACTGGGAAACATAAACAACTTGTTCATAAAGCGTCTACACTGTCTCCCATTTGTTTCATCATATCTATAGTCCCTTTTGTCATATATTACATAATAACCTTCTTCCTGACCTGGGGGAAAGAAAACATAAAAAAGGGTGAGCTCAAATGCTCAGTAAAGGGTAAACAAAAGAAAAATCAATCACATCACGAACATAACATTTTGGAAATCTTAACCTGCAAAAGAAATCATAATTTCATACCATGGGATAAATCATAGAAGTGAAATGTAATACCAATAATCATAACATAAAACATGAAACTTTGTGTCATACACACACAATCATAGATAATCATTTCTTATTAGTCAAGACTCATTTCCAAGACTATATTAGTGGAAAAAGTCCATTTCCGAACCGAGTTCATTCCTCGTTTCAGTCCGGTTTCACTGAACTGGTTCAACCTGCCATTCCATCCATGTCTATCTCATGAGATATAAAATCTTTACACAATTCATTGGAGGGAGATATAGGTCCCACCCATCTCATAATGATACCATTCTTATGTGTGCCACAAAATCATAAACCATACATCATAGCATAAGCCATGTAATAAAAATGGGAATCTTAAACATCGTGACATCATAAAACAATTCATATAATATATAGGAATTCATAAAAATAATTCCATCACAACATAATCAAATCAATATAATAATAGGGATAGAAACAGAACCCTATATTATCTTAGATGGAAAATAATTTTGATAAAACACTTGAACTCCATTCTTGAGGAAAATATCCTTTCAACTTCAAAAACACTTTTCCTTTCTTCACATGTCATACAATTCTAAACTAAAATAAGTTGATTAAAAATAAACTTGAAAACTTGAAAATGAATATTATTGGAAATAATGTTTTAAAAATCCATTCATGCCATATAAGTTAAAAAACACATTCTTCTCGTACTTTTGTCAGAAAAGTCAAAAAGTACCTCGTACGAAAAACGACAAAAGATTCCTTTCATATCTTTTACTAAAACCTCACTGAAGGGTAAAATTAGATATAAACTATTGTATAAGGATATAAATATTACATATTGAGGAAACATGGATGTGGATTATAAAATACACCCAAGTAAATACCAAAGTATAAACAATCTCGGATAAAAATGAGATTGTGATATTTTCCATTACCTTAGGTCCGATTTGCTTCGTAAGTGTCCGAAACTCCTGTATAATGATTTAAATAATGTCATTGACTTATTCCAGAATCATACTCATTGTTAAGATATCATATATGGTCATATTCTTAGCTTATTATTAGTAATATTTCATTGCTACTTGTTATTCTGGTGTTTATTACTTTTTGTTCTTATGCGTGTTTTGTCGAATAAATTTTTATTCTTCTTTTAGGATATAGATACCTCATTTACAGAATGTTATTAGTGTAATATATATCATATTAATTCACTCAATTCATTTATGTAATAATTATGTAATGAAAATCATGTATAACGATTCACATCACATCGTGGAGACGGTATTCCGTACGTACGCACGAGCGATGATATCGTTCCCATGATCGTGGAATTGTATTGGAGTGTATGTATACTATTTTAGAATCAATATCACTTTACAATAATCATATATATTCATTATTTACACCATTATATCCATCCATGTAAGGTGGTGGTTGAAAATAGATTACACCACGGCGTGGAGACGGTATTCCGTACGTACGCACGCGCGGTGATTTCGTTTTTCGTAGGATGGATAGATTGTGAAATAGGGTTGTTTCATACTTATAATAAAATATCAGTATATGATTGATACTTATGTTATTACTTCATAATGAAAAAACAAATGAAGAATAAGTGGAAGATGAAATAAATTTGAAATAATTGGTAACAGACATTACCTCTTCTTTGAAGCGCTTCTTTGAGACCTCCTTTTAGGGCACTAAAATTGGTCTTTGAAGAAGACCGGGACCTCTAGGATGTCTCCAGGGAAGTTTACTGGAGAAATTAGCAGGGGTTGTCCTAGATTTAAGGCCCAATGTGGTGTGAGGAAGAGGGGGAGGAGGTGCCCTTTTATTAGGGAGGAGAGGGGCACCTTTGGAAAAACTAAAAATATTATTTTATTATAAATTCATATTCGGTTTTAAATGGCTCCAAATTGATTTATATCAAAGCTAAGGTGGGGATGGGTCGAAATCCTCTCATCAAATAGAATTTAGAAAATTTTAGGTTCCTATTTTAACCTTATCATTTAGATTTAACATTAAGTTAAATAATTTTACTTTTACCGTGTCTTCTTGTGTTCTTATACTATAAGCTTAATAAACATACTATAAGAAGCCAAACGAACCCCAAGTTGTTTATTATTAATATATATAACCTTATCTAAGTCATTTTTCCGAACCTTAGATTTTTAGGAATAAAATAACAACTAATAATATAATATTTGTTTTATAAACTATTTTGTGTCAATTTTGACACTATTTAGTAATTGATTTTTGTGAAAATCAAAAAAGAATGATTAGTTCGAAAAAAGTTAATTAAATAAATACTAAAATGTCATATTAAACTATAAAATTAGTTCAATTCATAAAAAGTCTCAAATTACATTTATTTGGGTATTTATAACATCAATTATGTCAATATTTCATTAATAAGATAATTACTGCATCATCTTTGTGTCATAAATAAATTAAATTATTTAATGTCAAAAAATTACAAATAAAATACCATTATGTAGGAACTCTTTTTAGATTTCTAATGAATATTTATAGTAGAATTTATCTTATGTATAACCCTATATTAAAAATTATTTACTTATTAAACTTTGATTTTAACTATTTTAACCCTACTTTTAATAAATTAATAATAAATGTACTAATCTAATCCAAGTGGGCCTAAATGGTCATATTTTATTCCTAATGTTGTTTTTGGTCGAATTACACATATCCAATAGAATTAGGACATGTGTTAGGGTAATAATAATATCATTTTTACCCTTAATTACCCTATTTACTTTTAACTGTGGTAAATAAAAGTAAAAAGTTACTATTCACCAAAAATTATTTTCATCTCATTCAACCACATTTTACTTACTGAAATCAACTGTGTCTCTCGGATTTTTGAAATTCCACTCACAGAAGAGGTAAAATTAAGTTTTATGTAAATTTTTAAATTCTCCTAGGGGGTGGGTAAAAGACGGTGAAAAGTTCAATGAAATTTTTATATATCTAAAATTATTATAAAATTACTCCAATGAATTACATTGAACTTAGGTATTGTGTATTAATTTTTACCTAAAATAAATTTAAATAAAATAAGTAATTATTTAAATAAAAAGTTGGTTTTTAAATAGTAACCCAGTGTTTTCACTATTCATCAAAAATTGAATGTTTTCAGAAAAATACCACAATTTCACCTTAGGCTAATTTCGATATTCCGAATCCAAAAATGAAGTCCATTTTGAAAAATAAAATTTACAAAATTTAAAAAAGTGGGTATTACCATTCATAACGGCTAGTTTTAATACTATTTTAATAGTATATTGTTGTTTAGAGAAACTCGGTATTGTGTACAACACACGCTATCGTGGAAGGTCGAGCCAAGTCAGGGATACCTATTGTGCAAGCTCCTTTTGGTGTAGATTACAACACAAGACATTAATGAAATTAAAAACAATATTTTTCGTAAAATCTTGGGGTGTTACACGCACACACTTGGGCCTCATCCCGAAGATTCTTGGGAAACAGTAGAACCTGGCCGAAGAGTCTTGGGCTAAAACCACCCCAATCGAAACCTACCCAAAGAGTCTTAGGTGTACGGTCATCTCAAGTCATCACAGCCTAGGGGAGAAGGAGTAGGAACGAGCTAGTAACTAAGGGAAAAAAACCCTCTCCCATAAAATGGGAGTGTTCGGCACTAAGTGCTCAACATGGGTGGGGTGCGATAAAACACAAAAGATATAGATATATATATGTATACCAAACACACAGCCCAGCCTATGGCTTCTAAATAGAAAACTGAGCACGTTCCTCGACAGTGCTACCATGATGTATGCATACAAAAAACAATCCCAAACCCCTTTAGGTTTTCACGTTTCAGTAGAAATAGTTTATTTAGTTCCTTAACTACTGGGAAACTATCCACAACCAACCACATCAAACATTCTTAAAACATATCCCTGCCATCCACAAATCATGTTAGAAAAAACACGAGCAACACAACAAAGCCCTTCTTACCAATCAACCAACCCCATTGATTTTTATTTCTGTTTCATTACCACGCCCCACCATTTATTAACTATTCCACTTTAATTTATTATTCACAACCCACTATTCATTGACAAACAAGCCCATCCCTGCAGCCCCACTGCCAACCACCATAACCAAAACCACACCGAATCCCATTTATCATTATTATCCCTTAATACCATTTATTACAGCCCCGCTGCCCATCACCATCATAACATTCACACCAACCCACAACCAAGTCAACCACAACCCTGCTGTTCACCCGATCCACAACAAACCACAAAAACACCCCCATCACATGCCACGTATCCAAGCCCACACCCACATGTTCATTATTCCATTTTGTTTAACCGGGGTGATCACACAAGGGTTCCAGATTTTAAACAGCCAACTTTACGTGATTAACCAATTTCCACATTCCACAAATTTTCCATCCATAAAAAATTCCAGAAGGAGAGGGAAATATTTAATTGCGTAAGAAAAGGCCCCCAACGACCATGATTTTCAGTGGGTAGATGCTCATTCAATTCACAACATAATATCACATGATATAAAGTAACACCAATCACAAGTTCCCAACACCATTATATAATCCAATTATTATCTTTATTAAACCGGTTCAAAAGTGTTTCACGTAAACAAAAGATCACCCACCCCGCATGATGCACAAATTACAGAGATGGAGGTAAGATCCCTACCTCAACAGGTTCTTGATCAAAATGCTCCCCCGGATCAACCTTAGAAGACGTCTGTCAGCGTCCATCACTTCTGTCGGGGCCCAGAAAAACCTCCTCGGGTGGATGTCGGAAAGGAAAGGCCAACGGAAAGACAACAGATCCAAGCTCGGAAGCTCCGCCTCGTCGTTACGATCTCGTGCCCGCTAACGGATTGTAAATCGGAGCTCGAATGAAGAAGTTATAGAAGGAAGAGCCTTCGAGTCTCTTGAGGGAGCTCTGCTCAGAGGAGAGGAGAGGAGAGGGGTGATTTGAAAGGAGGAGGGGACCCCTCCTTTTATATGCGTGAAAATCCAAAGTACACGGTGTGTACTCAGTTCTTTCACACGGTCTCCATGCGGCTTCCAACATGGCTCTGCAGCCGTTGACTGGTCAACACACGGTTTGAGGGTAACACATACGCGGGGAGGGACTACACGGCGTGTAGTATGGACACACGTCTTGTACTCATTTATTGCACACGGCAAGGACACGACTCCAACACGGTACACATCCATCGACTGGTAACGCGTACGCGGGGAAGGACTACATGGCATGTAGTCTGGACACACGGCGTGTACTCATTTATTGCACACGGCAAGGACACGGCCTGCAACATGGGGTATACCCGGAAAGGGGGTACACGGAGTGTACTCAAACTACACGGCGTGTAGTTTCAAAATTCTGGAAAGTGTGGGAAAAGTCCATTTTACCCTCCAGAACACTTCTTGACCTTCTTTTTGACAATGGTATGGGCCGGAGAGGTCCGGTCCATTACATCAGATACCTCTTAAAACATTCTCATCCCCGACAATTCAAAAACCAACCCAGAGGAACCCAACAAGATACCTCTTTGGGTTCTCGTTATAATAGGAACCCAACCAACAACCCTAATCATATGTGTTAGGAATTCCTCCTCCTATGTCGAGATATTATCCACTTTAGGCGGCACTGACTTGCCTGCACGGGTTTAATCGCATCCTCATTAATGCGTCTCGATTAAGAATTGGCTCTTCCCACTTTCATACATTTGGATTTTTTTCAACTCAAACTACCCCCAACACCACACAACCAATGCACTGCCAGAACACGTGGTTTTGGGGAAAATTCCTTCTCCTATGTCGAGATATTATCTGCTTTAGGCGGCACTGACTCGCTCACATGGGTTCAATCGCATCTGCATTAATGATTCTCCATTAAGGGTCAGGTTTTCCCCTTTCCCACACATCCATACATGTTACATATTACAAGGGAACAAGGAAACAAAAGTTCTCACAACTGACAAGCCATGCATTCCATATAACAAGGGTACATAGTACAACATCAACACAAGCTCAGATGAAAAAGGGAAAAACACAAGTCAGAACAACTCTGGGTACTGAGCGTGCATCTGGGTCTCCCGCTCCCAAGTGCTCTCCTCGAGGCCGCCATGCCTCCACAACACACGAACCAAGGGAATGGTTCGTCCACGGAGAAACTTCTCTTTACGATCTTCGATTCTGACTGGTCATTCCTTGAAGGTCGTGTCGTCCCCCATATCTAGCTCTCCCCAGTCAATAACGTGGGAGTCATTGTTTAAGTACCGACGAAGCTGGGAGACATGGAAGACATCATGAACTTTCGCCAACTGAGGTGGCAGGGCTAGCTGATATGCCACCTCGCCAACTCGCCTCAACACCTCAAAAGGTTTGATGAACCTAGGTGAGAGCTTGCTCCCTTTCCCAAACCTCTGCTGCCCCCATCGAGGGGAATCCTTCAAGAACACATGATCCCCCACCTCGAACTCCAAGGGCCTCCTCCGACGATCATCATAAGACTTCTGTCAGTCCTGAGCCGCTTTCATCCTCTCCCGTACAAGCTAGACTTTCTCTAAGGTGCTCTGCACTACCTCTAGACCAAGAGCACCTGTCTCACCAACCTCTGCCCAACAAATAGGTGAATGACATGGCCTTCCATCCAAAGTCTCAAATGGTTCCATGCCAATAGTAGATTGGAAGTTGTTGTTGTAGGAAAACCCTACTAAAGGAAAGTGTCGTATCCATGATCCTCCGAAATCTAGAACGCATGCCCGCAGCATATCGTCCAACGTCTGGATAGTCCGCTCCATCTTCCCATCGGTCTGGGGGTGGAAGATAGTGCTAAGGTGTAGCTGGGTGCCAAAAGCATGATGTAACCCCCTCCAGACTCGTGAGGTAAACCGAGTATCCCGATCTGAGACGATAGTCCTCTGAACTCCATGAAAGCGCACCACCTCGTCTACGTACCTCCGTTCTAAGGTACTCACCGGGACCGACTCCTTGATTGCTAAGAAGTGAGCTGATTTCGTCAGACGATCTACCACCACCCAGATAGCATCATAACCTCCTTGACATCTGGGTAGTCTTGTGACAAAGTTCATCGAGATGTCATCCCACTTCCACTCGGGGACATCTAAAGGATGCAACAAACCACCGGGAACACGGTGTTCTTCCTTCACTTGCTGGCACACTAGGCGTTTAGCCACAAAATCTGACACTGCCCGTTTCACCCCTGGCCACCAAAACTATTCCCTCAGGCCTCGATACATTTTTGAAACTCCTGGATGTACTGCCAAGGCTGAGCTATGGAACTCACGGAGAAATCCCTCACGCATCGCCTCCGGAACAAAAAACCTTCCATAGGAAAGAATCCGATGTCGGCTGTCATCCGACCATCCATCTAGAGTGTTCCCCTGATCGACACGATCCTGCATCTCTTCCGCCTCGGAGTCCCCCCATTGGGACTCTTCCACCTGTTGAAACGAGGAATACTGCACTTTTATCTGAAACAAACAGCCTCTAACACCTTCTACCCTGGCATCCAAGTGCAAGGCAACCAACTCTCCCATTGCCTTCCAAGCATCAGTGGATTCCCGAACTACTTCCTGATATGAATTCCTGCTCAGGGCATCAGCCGCAATGTTTCCCTTACCTTCAGTGTAAGAGTTCTCAATGTCATAGTCTTGGAGAAACTCGACCCATCTCCGCTGCCGTAAGTTCAGGTAACGCTGGGAGAAGATATAACGCAGGCTTTTGTGATCTAGGAAGACTAGAAAGCGCTCCCCAAAGAGTTAATGTCGCCAAAATATCAATTCGAACACTACTTCTACATGCTCCAGGTCATGGGTGGCATAGTTACGCTCGTGAGGGCACAACTAACTAGACCCATAACAAATCACACCCTTCTTCTCCATCTGCACGCACCCCAGACTAAGGCCATAAGCATCACAAAACACTTCATACAACAACCCTTCCTCTGGAAACCTGAGTACGGGAGCACTGACCAACTTCTCATTCACTTAGCCGAAATATTTCTGGAACTGCTCGCTCCATAGGAAGACCTGGTTATTCCTAGTCAAAGATGTCAATGGAGAAGCAACTCAAGAGAAGTCCGAAATGAACCTTCGATAGTAACCTACTAACCCCAGGAAACTACGAACCTCTGCCATGCTCTTGGGTGCTACCCAAGAAACAACTGCCTCCACCTCCGATGGGTCCACTGACACTCCATGCTGAGACACCACATGCCCAAGGAAGTTTACTTCGTGTGTCAAGAACTTACACTTTGACAATTTCCCATAAAGCTGGTGGTGCCAAAGGACTTCCAAGAGAGCCCTGAGATCCTAAACATGCTCCTCCTCTGATATTGAGTAGATCAGGATGTCATCGATAAACACAATGACGAACCGGTCCAGAAACTCTCGGAAGACAAAGTTCATAAGTCCCATGAACTCAGCTGGTTCATTCGTAACAGTATATGACATCACTACAAACTCGAAGTGCCCATACCTACACCTGAAATCCGTCTTTGAGATGTCACTGTCCTTCACCCTTAGCTGATGATATCCCGATCGTAGATCAATCTTAGAAAACCAACCTGCTCCCCTAAGCTGGTCGAAGAGATCATCTATCCTTGGGAGGGGGTAATGGTTCTTGACCGTTACCTGGTTCAACCTTTAGTAGTCTATTCATAGCCTGAGACCACCATCTGCCCTCTTCACGAACAAAACTGGAGCACCCCATGGCGACACACTGGGTCGAATAAAACCCTTCTCCATCAGATCGTCAATCTGAATCCGCAACTCCCGCAACTCTGAAGGTTCCATCCGATAAGGGGCCATCGAAATCGGACAGGCACCCAGCTGTAAGTCTATCCCGAACTCAACGTCACGTCGGGGGGGTGGGGGTAGAGTCACAACCTCCTCAAGAGAAACATTAAGGAACTCCCCAACAACCTCTGGGTCATCCATCATCTATGTATCTGTTGTAACCACTGATAACCCACCCAACAAGGAAAGGAGAGGCTCCACACGCCGACTTCCCACCTGATAGCTCCTCTCGCCAACAAAAGATATGCGCTGCCCATCTACGTCAGAGAACACGACTCTTCTCCGGAAGCTGTCGATAATGGAACTAACAGAAAACAACCAGTCGATGCCTAGGATGACATCGTATGGCTGCATCTGTAATAGAAGAAGTTCCCCACTAGATCGATGTGGTCCCAACCTCAGTCCACATCCCCAGAAAACACAAGATACGCTGGTCTGTCCCCCAACTGGTGTACTCAGTACCAGTGGTACAGAAAGTATCTCTACGTCTAGTCCCAAAGAATGGGATAGACTAGGTGCAAAAAAGGAGTGAGAGGCTCCCGAATCGAACAAAGCAGAAACAAGAGTGCTGGAAAACAAATCGTACCTCGTACAACCTATGGTCCCACTGGAGCTTCCATCTCTACTGCGTGCAACTGTCCATGCACATATCCTCTGCCTCTCTGATGTCGACTAGGTGCCATAGCGGTACGGTAAACAAAGAACGCCTAAGCCTGAGTTGTAAGGAAAAAATAAAGGTTTTTATTTTATCATTTTATTTCAATTTCTTTCCCAGAACACCCAAATCAAGTAAAACACAATCATGATGATGCATGTACCTTCCCTAGTGTCTCTACCCTGAAATCAATGTAGTCTCACTTGGTTGTTTGGTAGGCTCAGAGTCCTTGCATTGGATCACGGGGGGCCCTAAAATCCCGCGTCCTAGCTGGTCTTCTCTGGCCTATGTCATGCACCAAGATTAACTAACATTGTCGCCCTACCATCCCATGCAATCCTCATTGTGCCTAACTCTAGACTTCATCCTATCTCTCAACCATCAGCTCTGATACCATTCTGTCACGACCCCCTCCCACCAAAGATGCCCCTCCTGAGCTGGAAATGGCGAAAGGGGGACAATGACCCCCGAGTCCCGCCTCCAGTAGGCCCCGGGGTGGCGAATAGCACCAAGGGTATGAGTTTTTCACAAATATGGGAGGAATTACCCTTTTTATTTTTAAATGATCGGGAAATAGGACAAGTCAACCACCAAAAAGGGAAAGAGAAAGTGTACAGAAATAAACCCAAACCAATCCCACATGCATGTTTAAACAATTTTATAGCAAGGTATAAGTACAAGAAAGATCAAACTACAATACCAAAAGAAAACAAAGGTACAACAACAGCAAAAACTCCAACTGTCCGACTAGTAGGGTCCCGCATGGCCCTGGTAGTCCTCCTGGAAACCTGAAAGTAAACGTAGGGTGAGCATACAAGTATACTCAGTAGGGAAACCTAAAGCTCTTGTGCACAAGTGGGGAGACATCCTAATGTCCCGTGAGAACAACAGAAGAAACCTAGCAAGGAATTCAATCCACCCAATCTCACCAGACACACTCAGCAAAACACAACTACAACAGGTAGTAGTAGTATATAAGAACAAGAGTATTGGGTACCCCACACCATTTCCCTTTAATTAGCTGCTCTTCCTAATGACGAACGTCCTGACGCTGCCACACTCTCCCCGCCCGCACACACCTGGGCCTAACAACCACGTATCCCACCCGCACACACCAGGGCCTCACAACCACGTATCCCGCCCGCACACACCTGGTCCTCACAACCACGTATCCGGCCCGCACACACCTGGGCTTCACAACCACATATCCCGCCCACACACACCTGGGCCTCACAACTACTTATCCTGCCCGCACACACCTGGGCCTCGTCCCGAAGATTCTTGGAAAATAGTAGAACCTGACCGAAGAGTCTTGGGCTAAAACCACCCCAATAGAAACCTACCCGAAGAGTCTTAGGTGTAAGTTCGCCTCAAGCCATCACATCCTAGGGGAAGATCAGGAATGAGCTAGTAACTAAGGGAAAAACACCCTCTCCCATAAAATGGGAGTGTTCGGAACTAAGTGCTCAACATGGGTGGGGTGCGATAAATCACAAAAGATACAGATATATATATATGTATACCAAACACACAGCCCAGCCTATGGCTTCTAAACAAAAACCCGAGCACGTGCCTCAACACTGATACCACAAAGTATGCATACAACAAACAATCCCAACCCCCTTTAGGTTTTCACGTTTCAGTAGAAATAGTTTATTTAGTTCCTTAACTACTGGGAAACTATCCACAACCAACCACATCAAACATTTGTAGAACATATCCCTACCATCCAAAAATCAAGTTAGGAAAACCACGAGAAACACAACAAAGCCCTTCTTAGCAATCAACCAACCCCATTGATTATTATTTCTGTTTCATTACCACGCCTCACCATTTATTAACTCTTCCACTTTAATTTATTATTCACAACCCACTATTCATTCACAAACAAGCCCATCCCTGCAGCCCCGC
Source organism: Viscum album (assembly GCA_963277665.1). NCBI lineage: Eukaryota > Viridiplantae > Streptophyta > Magnoliopsida > Santalales > Viscaceae > Viscum > Viscum album. The sequence continues at coordinate 46,641 of CAUJRU010000654.1, forward strand.
TGCCAACCACCATAACCACAACCACACCGCAGCCTGTTTATCATTATTATCCCTTTAATACCATTTATTGCAGCCCCGCTGCCCATCACCATAATAACATTCACACCAACTGACAACCAAGTCAACCACAGCCCTGCTGTTCACCCTATCAACAACAACCCACAAAAACACCCCCATCACATGCCACGTATCCAAGCCAATACCCACATGTTCATTATTCCATTTTATTTAACCGGGGTGATCACACAAGGGTTCCAGATTTTAAACAGCCAACTTTACATGATTAACCAATTTCCACATTCCACAAAGTTTCCATCCATAAGAAAATATTGAAGGAGAGGGAAACATTTAATTGCGTAAGCAATGGCCCCCAACGACCATGATTTTCAGTAGGTAGAATCTCATTCAATCCACAACATAATATCACATGATATAAAGTAACAACAATAATAACTTCCCAACCCTGTTATATAAGCCAGTTATTATCTTTATTAAACCGGTTCAAAAGTGTTTCACGTAAACAAAAGAACACCCACCCTGCATGATGCAAAAATTAGAGGGACGAAGGTAAGATCCCTACCTCAACAGGTTCTTGATCGCAATGCTCCCCCGGATCAACCTTAGAAGACTTCTGTCGGCGTCCGTCACTTCTATCGGGTCCCGGAAAAACCTCCTCAGGTGGAATTCTTAAAGGAAAGGCCAAAGTAAAGAAAACAGATCCAAGATCGGAAGATCCGCCTCATCGTTACGATCCCATGGATGCTGACGGATCGTAAATCGGATCTCGGGTGAAGATGTTATGGAAGGAAGAGCCTTCGAGTCTCTTGAGGGAGCTCTGCTCAGAGGAGTGGAGAGGAGAGGGGTGATTTGAAAGGAGGAGGGTACCCCTCCTTTTATAGGCGTGAAAAGAAAAAGTACTCGACATATACTTTATGGTACACGGCGTGTACTCGGTTCTTTCACACGGTCTCCACGCGGCTTCCAACACGGCTCTGCGGCCGTTGACTGGTCAACACATGGTTTGAGGGTAACGCATATACGGGGAGGGACTACACGGCGTGTAGTCTGGACACACGAAGTGTACTCATTTATTGCACACGGCAAGGACACGACTCCAACATGGTACACGACCGTCGATTGGTAACGCGTACGTGGGGAAGGACTACACGGCGTGTAGTCTAGACACACGGCATGTACTCATTTATTGCACATGACAAGGACTCGGCCTGCAACACGGGGTATACCCAGGAAGGGGGTACATGACGTGTACTCAAATTACACGGCGCGTAGTTTCAAAATTCTGGAAAGTGTGGGAAAAGGCCATTTTACCCTCCAGAACACTTCTTGACCTTCTTTTTGACAAAGGAATGGGCCGGAGAGGTCTAGGCCATTACAAGGAGTGGCTGAGATTTTCTTGATTATGTCTGTTTTATCAAACAGGAACATGTTTTTCAAGATCTCTCTGCATTTCCAAACTGGATTCTCTAATGTTCACACCTGTGAATGCATCTACTGCTACTCCTGCTGGATCTTTGTCCGCTCTAAGGACGACATCACCTACTAAGCATAATCAATGCTGGGTTGCAAATGCACTGGTTAAGGAATACCCTCGACACAGTACCATTCCAACTCTGGAGGCTGCTCGACAAGACCTCCAGGTTAATAACTCACCCTGGTTGTCCAGACAGCGACGACATGTGATCAAGAAGCAGGCAGTGCTAACCACCGTCTCCAACCGTTTCGGGTCGTTATCCCTGGAACGCAAAAACCAGTCCCTCCCATATTATAAGAAGTTGAATGAAGAGTTCATTGAAGGACTTAATTCAAGGTGACAGGAGTCCTTCCCAAGGACTCCCATCAACAATCTCCGCTAGACTCGTACGGCAGTGCGCCCTCAACATCATGAGGGTATCACTTTTAGGGGTTCGACTCAGGTCCCTCAGACCCGAGCCCGCAAGACGAACCGCTAGAGGAAAAATCCGGCCAATAGGGAGCAGGTTCTTACCTATGCCCCCTCTGGATAAGTCCATCAACCTAACTTGATGGTAATCAATGAGCGGGCACATACAACCACCCATTCTAACCACACTGTCCAGTAAACTCATCTGGCAGCAAATCACCAATCCCATCAAGCAATTCTGACGGAGTATTATAGGCAGGAATATAAACCTGTTTATAATTCATCAACCAGTCATCAGGCTCATCTGACTGTTCTAGAAGAAGGTCAACAATTTGATATCGTGGCAACTAATAAGCAGGCACATACACCTGTTTACAATCAACAATTCTGTCGGCAGTCTCGTCTACCAGTATTGAAGGAACATCGTCAACCATACTTGAAGAACAATATAAAGAAGTCACATACACCTTCCAATGATCATCAAGCCTACCAACAGTCTCGTTTGGTATCACTAAAAGAAGTCAATCGGAAATCCCTGATGACAAAATTGGAGCAGACTCAACTCTCTTCCCCCAAACATGAGTACTGTCAGAATTCATTGACAGGAAAAGGAGGAAAGGAGTAGGAATAAAAACCTACTCCATGAATTTAATGGACTTATATTCCCATTCCGACAGTTGAATTCACCAAGCACATTCATAAAATGGTGAAATAGTAGAAGCAAATCCCTGCTCATATTCTGGATGCCTTTCAGAATATTATAACAGCTTCAGCAGCATCACAGGGAAAGAAATAAAATATTTCCCTTCCAATGGATTGAAACATCAACATATAACTCTAGAACCGATACACACCTCTGTTCTAGTCCAAGAGGGTTGTGGGGAATACTCCTCCATGTTATACAGACAACCAAGTTAGGAACATACACCGGATTTGAGTGGAGGTAATCAGCCTAACCTGACTATTTCTCCTAAGCAGGCACACACACCTATCCATAATAACTACTATATTCAACAAGTGGTTCCTAAAGTGATTAAAAAGGCGTCTAAGAAGATGAATCGTCCAGCACAGTCATGAAATCAAGATCCAATCTTTAATAAGGCCTTACTCTATGCTGGAGTTCTTGAAGCCCTCAGATAATTATCTGTTAGAATTAAAGATTCTACTCTCTCTTTACCCAATATTGGGAACATTAATTCCTAAGGTCTTCACCAGACACTTCCTCGTGAAGTATTTCTTCATGATAGTTCGGTTGATCTTGAAGTATTATCTTTAGATGAGAGCCACAAGAACCCTTTGTGTGGCCAGAAGATCAAGGAGCAAAAGGATTGATCTTTTGTTGTAACCCACCATGGTGGTCCTCCCCATGATGATGAATTTTGCTGTGAATGTCCTCTCCACAGTAGTAATTTACATTTCCTGTAAAATGCTCTAATGGAAAATGTAGTGACGAGAAAGCCCTCTTATCTTGCGGCACTTGAAAATGTGAAACCATTCATGTCTGGTGCTTTACCGCTAGTAGGTGAAATACTTTCTCAATCAGAAGATAGCCGAGGGTGTAGGTCATTCTCCGAACCACCCCTAGGTCATTCATTTTCTAGTTTGATAAATGAATTCTCTACCAATCTTGTTGAATCTGATGAAGCAACAAGGAAGCACCAACTCTAGTCTAATATGGTAGAATAATCTTCATCGAATGATAAAGAGGAAATGCTGAATATGAGAAAACAACTGACGAAAGGTGAAGTACCAGTCATGTTTTGGCCTTTGGCTGACTCTCAGTATGACATTATAGAAATGTTGACGGAAGATTGTATTCATGATATTCTTCTCAACATGTGGAAAACACTTTTTCAATTGAAAAAGAAAATATTATCTTATGATGAATATGAAAATCATTCCAAGATAATAGAAGGGTTGCAACGCCAAATTGATTTTTCATCTCTCTCAGTTTCTCGATATCTGAAGGCTGAAAAGCAGTAGAGAGCCCTTCATCGTTCATGCCTTAGCACACTAAAAATGTTACGCCAGTTAATTTCCAATGCCCCATCTGTTACTAATATCAGGGGATGGGGTGTTCATGGAGCACTGCATTTCACTGTACTCTCCATCCAACAAAGCACGTGAAAAGTGGTCTCATGCAATGTTATTTCCCAAGGCTGGCCACAGTCAATCAGTTTTGTTTGTAATCAAAGGATTTCTCAGGAATAGTCCTCAACTAGTTATTCCCATAGTCAGGAATGCAGAGAACAATTTGTCAAATTACTCTTGCATCAGGCAAATGAGAATATCTAACAGGATTCTCCTTTAGAGGGGGAACATCATCAAGTGACAAAAGTGTTAGAAATTCTCTAGTGGTCATTTGAGCAAGGTGATTTGAGTGTATGTAGGTTGATACATCCGACAAACATCCGGACTAAAGTCCACAAAATCATAAGAGATTTTAAGAAAGTATCAGATGTAGAAGCTCAATTACCACCCCAGCTCGCCAGATTGGGGAATCTTTTAGCTCAACCCTCAGAATCAACAAATAGGATTCGAGGAGTTATGCAGGAACAGCAGGAACAGACCCATTCCACCAGACTGGGGACTTTTTCAAATCCTCGATCTCTTCTTCACTGGAAGTCAATCTTCTCTCAATTAGGGAGGAAGCCACAAGAGGAATGAAGATCCATATTATCAAGAGATTCCCTCCAAATTACAGTTTTTCAAGAAATTCCTGAGGGATCAAATCAACAAAAGGAAGTGTCTCATCAAGGACATGGAAGAATACAATATCGCAGAAATGCCGATAGGAGAGATGCAATGCATTATGCATCAATAAATGTCATCAATTTCATTGTTGCTGATCCTTCAGAACATGAGGCTCATTCAGAGGGATCAGATGAGGAAGTTCCTGCTCAAGAGGTTTTGCACACAAAGGCAAATGAATAAGGTGTTTGTACCCGGAATCAAAGGCTTACCCACAATTTAGGTATTCCTTCCAATAACCAACACCCCCTCTTATAAAGGAGTCCAAAAAGGGGAAAGTGAAGAATCAGGTTACATTCAACCATAACTCTAGAGAATGCCAATCGTTAACATTAGAGGAATGGTTCACACAACAAGAGGCAGAAATGAAGGAATTAAGGAGGTTGAATGAAGAACTACTTCAGAGTAGTCTTCCTCCTAAGCGTGCTAGAGTCAGTCAGTCAAGGGAATTTTTTGCGGCTACTGAGATGGATCAGGAATATCTTCCTTTACCAGTACACCCTCACAGGTGTAATCCAATGGTTTATAAGCAACAACTAGAAATACTACCATCAGGGGCAGTCCCGGTCGCCACACATGTCCAAAATCCAGTTCTTTCACCTGCATAGGTCCAAGCACAACCAGATGTTTCTCAAAAATTAATGACTACCATTGAGTCATTAACAGCTTGGTTGGAAGCTATGTAAGGAAATCATGCACCGGTTCAACCAGAAAAGAGAGATTACCCCGATTGGGTTGATGCAATTCCTCCCCCATCAAATTTTTCAAGTACACATTCCCAATATTTAATGGTTTGGGAGACCCAGAGCAACACTTAACACATTTTTTTCTCGTTGTGATCCCATTATGGGAACTCCTAAACAACAATAATCAGTTATGATTAGGTATTTTGAACAGTAATTACAAGGGCCTGCTTTTGTCTGGTATACAAGCTTACAATCCCAGTCAATTACTAGGTGTGAGGATCTCTGTAAAAAAATTCTTCTTCAATTCAGCTCAACGTTTCCAAAGACAACAGGTTTTGACCTTACAAATTGTATGAAAAGGGATAATGAAAGAGTTCCAGATTTCATTTCTCGCTGAAATGGATTAACATATTCCTTAATCTTAGCACTCCATCAAGAAGAATTATTGCCAATCTTCGTGGCAAATTTTCATGATGAATTACGCACACCATTGATCCCTATGAAATAAAAAAGGAAGGTTTTGAGACCTTACTTCAATATCTCAATAGATTAAAGACTCTATTATAAAGACTAAGGATAAAGCTCGTGTAATTACATTAGCTCCAAGAAGGAGAATGGGTAAATCATAGACTACTAGAGTCACATTTAAACAAGCACCGATACCTGCTTCCACTTCAAGAGAATCATCTTCTCGAAGGGCTCTGCCTCCTGAGAATCAACAACATAGGATATTTCATCAAGACGATCAAAGATATCAAAGACGGAAACAATTTGAGGAGTTAAAGAACAATTTCTATTCTTTTCAAAATGAAAAAGTTCTTTGTTACTTCATTTCATCTCTGGAAAATAATTTGGTTCAATTACCATGGTCTAAAAGTCATAACAAGGAATGACATGAATACCATCCCAACTATTTCCCATTTAATCAGATGTTGGGGCATCCCATTTAGGAGTATTTAGTCTTTAAAGACCTCCGAAAAAAATGGTGGATGCAAGACAAGTGAAATTAAAATGTTCTTCAGCTCAGGTAGCATGTGATACTACTACAGATTCAGAGGAAGAAGGCGAGTGGCAAGAAGTCATAAGCAAAAATGTGCAGAAATATGATGATTGGATGATTAGAAAAATGATCAACCGAACTCATGCAATTTTATGAATGCAATTGAATAAACCAATTGTGTCTTCTGCTCTGAATGCCACAACAAATCCCCCTTCATCAGATGGAAAATTCTCAAAGAAACGACATAATTACAAGAAAGAAGAGCAGTCAGAAGAAGATGATATCATATCAATGCTCAAGCTATCTTTGACTCTAGAATATTTTATGCCATCTACTTCAAAGTTACGGGCACCGCCCCACCAAACGACACAAGCAAAATTTGATAATCAGGCAGAGCCTTTACCAGATGAAGAGTTGATCTTTGGTTCTGTTAATATGATTCACTTAACAAATCCTTATGCCAATCACTGTTTTGATCTTGATGAGTTTATGTTCCCTATACCAAATAGAGGAATTAGAGGGAGTTCTAGAGGTCTGGGATATAGAGGAAGACGTGGATATCCCATAATCCACTATTCCAATTCTACCCCTTATAGAACTGTGTATGCAGTAGAAACTCGTGGCAAATCCCTTCAACAGGCTCCACAAGAACAAGAAATTTCTTCCATGCATGACCGATTCAGTCCTGGCACAATTATTTTGGAAGATCGATTGGAGGTTACACCTTCTTCTTCTCAGCAAGTAAATAGACCTATTCGGTCTAATATTCCAAATCCAGGAGTATTTCCAACTCCTCCCCCGATACATGAAGCATCTACTTCCAAAGAATCAAATTCTAAGGAACCTGCAAAACCACATGTTCTTGTTAGGAAACGCAGACCTTTGGATCAAAAATATGATGTCTTGAAGCATTTGGCCAAAGTACCGGCCAAGTTATCAATTCTGGATGCCTTGAATCTATCAAAGGATCTTCGGGAGGAACTCATTGAGGATTTGTCAAGTCCTCAAGAGTTCAAAACTGAAATTACTGCGGCTGAAGTCTACCATGTAGAGAATGATCCAGGCGAATTCCATGCAGTGATATCTTTTATAGATAAAGAAGAAGATGATTTTGTGGATGGACACATTAGACCATTGTATTTATCTAGAAAGGTCAATGATGTAGACAGTCGTGGAGCTTTAATTTATAATGGTTCAAGAGTCAACCTCATCCCCATTCGTACACTTCATCGATTAGGCCTCACCAAATCTGATTTATCTTCTTCTACATTGATGTTGCAAGGATATGATAAAAATGAACGGGAACCTCTGGGAAAGATCACACTCAGAACTCAGTTTTGAGATCTTGTATCCAATTCAGATTTCATGGTAGTTCAACATGACACAACCTTCAATATTTTTCTTGGAAGACCTTGTCTACATCCACATATGGCTATCCCTTCATCATACCATCAATTTCTCAAATATTGTTTCAATGGTCAAATTGGGACATTGTATGGTGGTAAAGAACCTTTCAAAATATGTGAATCTCAATATATTGAGGTGGAATTCTATCACATGGAGGAGAAGGATAAATCCACAATGAAGGAGGCCACCAAAGTTAATGCTCTATATGGTTTGGCAAAGATTCCAGTAAATCCATTCATACATGTGAGTACAGATTATGTGTTGCATATCAGTCAAATTGATAGGATAGACCCAAATCCAAATACTCTTATGGAAACTTTCCTAATGTCAATTATGACAATCAACCCAGACAGCATGGGAGAAATTGGCGCTTCACCAAGAAATTATGAGAGCTCAAATGCAGATGTATTCATTTCATCCGCTAAAATTCAGCAATTCTATACTTTTCCAACTAGGCCAGAAGAAGTGATAGCAATGTAAGAGATGAACGATGATGTCGATTCTCAAAACATAATCTCCTCTTTGTTACCCAAGGAAGACCCTTCATCATCAATAGGGTCATAAATGGAAGCCTCTTCTTCAAGATGTTCAAATTTTAACATCCCTTCTGATCATGGAAAATATTCTTCATCATCTACTATTCAAGTAGAAGCAAAAGAGATAACACATGTTGAAGAAGAAGAGGAAGATCTCAGAGATGCTCCTCCAACATTTGAAGGTATCTCTACCACTGAGGATGAACTCAGAGAAATAAATCTGGGTACAAAAGAAGATCCACACCCCACTTTAATTAGTGTGTCCATGAATCTTGAAGAGAAAGAAATGTATATTTCATTTTTAAAGAAAAATCAAGATATATTTTCTTGGAACTATACACAAATGATAGGGATTGATCCTGATGTTGCTACTCATCGTTTGGGTTTTCCAGAAGAACATAGAGTATTTAAGCAAGCCACAAGAAGAACACACCCAACTTATGCTTCCAAAATTGAAAATGAAGTGGATAATCTTATCAAAGATAACTTCGTCAGAGAAGTTCAATATCCCAAATGGTTGGCTAATATTGTCCCAGTGAAAAAGAAAAATGGACAAATTAGAGTATGCATTGATTTCAAATATGTTAATCAGCATTGTCCCAAGGATGATTTTCCAGTTCCGATCACAGAACTATTAAGTGATGAAATAGCTGGCTATGAAGAACTTTCCTTCATGGATGGATATTCTTGGTATAATCAAATATGAATGTCACTAGAAGATGGAGAATATAAATCTTTCAGAGCCCCTCAGTGTGTGTTTTCCTATCGGGTAATGCCCTTTGTCCTGAATAATGCTGGAACAACAAATCAGCGTTCCATGCACCATATCTTCAAACCTTTTTTAGGGAAATTTGTTGGATGTTATGTGGAAGATTTGGTGGTTAAATCTAACCAACGTTCTAATCACTTGGCTGATTTGGAAATCATATTCCACAAACTTCGACAACACAATTTGATGATGAACCCCTTGAAATGTGCTTTTGGGGTAACCTCAAGAAAATTTCTTATCTTTGTTGTACGCCATTGTGGTATCAAAGTCGATCATGAGAAGACAAAGTCAATCCTTGGTATGTCACCTCCTCGAAATTTGAATGAATTGAGAGTACTTTAAGGACTTTTGGCCTATATTCGGCATTTAATCGCCAATTTGGCATGTAAAAGTTTACCCTTCACCAAATTTATGAAGAACAGAGTCACTTACCAGTGGACTGAAGAATGTAAAAAGGCATTCACTATTCTCAAGAAATATCTCTTGAGTCCACCGGTATTAATCCTACATATTGAAGAAATACCACTTATCCTCTATGTGATAGCTTTAGAGTGATCATTGGGTGCCTTCCTTGCCCAGAAGAATGATGCTGGGAATGAAAACAACTTTTACTATCTTAGTTGGACTATGCTTGAAGCAGAAACCTGATATTAAAGTATTGAAAAGTGTTGTCTATAATTAATCTTTGCAGTTCACAAATTGAGACACTACCTTCAACATCATGAGGTCCAATTGGTATCTCACAATAACCCGCTCAAATTCATCCTTAGTAGTCCAATGCTTACTGGACGTCTGGCAAGGTGGGTAATTATTTTGCAGCATTTTGATATCTAGTACATGTCTCAAAAGGCAGTAAAGGGCCATGATCTGGCTGATTTCCTTGCTGAACACCCTTTAGAGGAAGATACATCTTTAGATACTGAACTTCTCGATGAGGATGTTTTTTCTATTCAAGATAATCTTCAAACATGAAAAATGAACATTGATGGTGCTTCCAAAAGTCTACCAGGGAAGAAAATGGAAGATCCTAAATTCAAAAAATTTGGGTTAGGAATTGTGATTATTTCCCCAGAAAAGGCAGTGTTACCCTATTCCTTCTTATTATGGGAAATAGGTACAAAAAATGACGCAGAATATCAAGCTCTCATCACAGGATTGGAGTTGGCGCTTCAAGCACAAGTGAATCACTTAAAGGTGAAAGGTGATTCAGCCCTGGTAATCAAACATATCAATGGGGATTATGCCATCAGAAAAGAAGAGTTAATCCCTTTGTATGATTACATAAGAGAGTTAATGGCGGAATTTCCTTCGGAACTAACATTTTCTTATGTCCCGAGATCACAAAATGTCCAAGCCGATGCACTGGCTAATATATCCACAGCTCTAGCAGATCCAAATCGGGATGACACAATCATCAGTATTACCCATCGTCGTACAATTTCACCTTATGTTCAAATTAGAACAGAGGAAATCAATGGAATTAGTCCCATCTATGAACCATATGATCATATTATAGGATGGATGACACCTATCAGAGAATACCTTCAAAATGGAACACTTCCACCTGATAGAGCTAGGAAAGAACAAATCCAGCGACGTGTGGTCAATTTTACTCTTTATGATAGCCTTGATCACCGAGAAAAAATTCTCTACAAAAGTGGTTTTGATGGTATTATCTTTAGATGCATTGATGTTGAAGAGACAATGGTTATCATGAATGAAGTATATGCAGGAGTCTTTGGTGCCCACCAGTCTGGACATAGAATGTCTGATCAAATTCGAAGGCTTGGATACTTTTAGCCTTAAATGATACAAGAATGTGTTGATTTCACGAAGAAGCGTCATTCATTCCGAGTATGTTCCAACTTCATTCATCAACCCCCATAGTTTCTTCATACAACTAAATACTCGTGGCCATTCGCCACATGGGGAATGGATGTAGTGGGACCTTACCCTTCAGCTACAGCTGAGCAGTTTAAGTATATTCTTACTGATACTGACTTCTTTTCCAAATGGGAACAGGAAATACCTCTCAAATAAGTCAGTTCTAAAATCATTGTTAGCTTCATCAAGTCTAACATCATTAACAGATTTGGTGTCCATCATACCATATTAATAGACAATGGCACCAATTTCTATTCATCTGAGGTAAGGTAGTTGTATCAAGAATACAACATCAAATCTAACCATTCATCTAGGTATCATGCAGTGTCCAATGGCCAAATAGAGGCCTTCAACAAGACTCATTCAAATATAGTGCAAAAGATGGTGGATAAAGATAAGAAATCACAGCCTGATAAACTCTTTCATTCTTTATGGGCTTATTGGACCACCACCCTCACTACAATGCGGTAAACTCCATATTCATTGGTGTATGGAACAGAAGAAGTATTTCCCATTGAAGTTCAATTACCTTCACTCAGAGTATCCATTTTTGATCATTCATCTACAAATGAACAATCACAAAAGTGATTGGATGAATTGGAATGATTAGGCGAGAAAAGATTGTGCACCCTGCACCACTTGGAAGTCTATCAGAATCAAATAGCACGCGGTTTCAACAAAACAGTTCGTCTTCGTTCATTCATTCAGGGAGAATCTGTATTGGTTCTCAGAACTCCAATGATACCAGGAAAGAAACCTCCCAAGCTTGAACCAAAGTGGGAAGGACCTTACTCAATGCATAAGGTCTACTTTAATTAGGCTTATTTATTAATCTCAATGGATGGAGAACTCATTAAAACTCCAACCAATGCAAGATTCTTGAAGATGTATTTTGTGTAACAGAAATACTCCATCGTCCAACACGACGTTAAACTGTGCTATCCATACTGCAAGACTTTAAACTACATAGTTCCCTATACATCCAGAATGATGTTAAACTGTGTTCAGTCACTCATACATCTAACATGACATTAAATTTTATTATCCCTCATACATCCAGAAAGACATTAAACTGCATAACCATTGTCCTAGATATACGACGTTAAACTAAGAACCTCTACGTCCAACATGATGTTAAACTATGAAAAAAGTCTCTAATACGTCTAACATGACATTAAACTGTGTCCACATTGTCCTCACTGCAAGAGATTAAACTGTATATCCATACGTCCTAGTTACATGGCGCTAAACTATACAACCCTTCTTTTGTCCTTACTGCATGACATTAAACTGCATAGTCCCCCCTATGTCCTTACTGCATGACATTAAACTGCACAGTCCTTTCTTTGTCTAACATGATGTTAAACTGTGAATCATTAAGGTTGTTTCTACCTCTTGTTTCTCACACCGAGTATGAATCACGTGAGATTAGAGTAAACTTCAACCATAACACCCTCTCTGGGCCGCTAACCATGTGTAAGTCCCAACACCATTATTCAGGTCGTTTTCCTCAAGAAAATCTCGATCACCAATTCATTCTTCAATTAAACTACGCGGACTTTCATCCTTGCCTTCTAGGCTGGGTACGTAGGAAACCTCTTAAGGTTCAAGACAAAAACCGATCTCTTCACATCAGTTCACCTCCATCTCATACGATTTTGATTCATAAAGCAACCCCCAGAACCAATATTTTTTACATTGGTTCACCATCGTCCTTGCTATATGACGTTAAACTATTCACACTTTTTGTCCTGTACAACAATAAAATATAACATTATTTGACACCCTCACCTGAGAGGGAATCATTATTTAAATTGATCTCCAATAATGTTATATTCCAAAGACTACGTGTATACATGGAAATGACTGAACCATAATCTTGGCTCAAACCATCATTGCACTAAAGTCCCCTTTCTCCCTTCATATGTATGAACCAAATCATTATAGAGGGTATTTTAAGAACTACGTGCGACTTGATTCCCATCCTTTTGGGATACAGAGGACCGTTCGAGTGTCCCTCGAATCCAACCACAAGTCTTTGGGCCTAACCCCAAATTCCACTTTCAGTCCCTTGGCTGAAAAGTCCCTCTGTGAAAACATGAATGTGGTATGAATACCCTAGTCTTCATTCACATCAGGTTTATAAAACACACTATGTATTCCTTATTATGGTCCGAGTTCTATGACCCTAAACTATGATTTCCTAAACTCTCGTCCCACATGACGTTAAACTATATTTTAAGAACTACGTATGGATTTATTCCCATCCTTATGGGATACGTAGTGAAGTCCAACACCTTAATCCAATACCTAGCCACAACATGACTATAGTTAGCATTGGCCTGTGTATTTCCTTTATGCATTGGACAATACTCATTTTTCATGTGTCATACTCCAAACCTTAAATACTTCCAGATCTCCATAACCCTTTTCGTGACTTCTAGTCACAAAATGTTTGATACCCGAGAATTCTTTTTCATGACTATACAGCACATGCCCTTAGGCAGCCTTGCATAAATAGTCTACATAACAGACTTGTCAGCCAAAATACACTATTATTTGACTATGCAGCCAATGCCCTTAAGCATCCCTGCATAATTCAACCCCCTAATGGGTTTGTCAAATAGTGGTAACTTCATTCTTGGGAGGAAAACCTCTTTTGTCTTTATTTATCTTAATGATAATATGCAGGGATCCGTAGAAATAGCCATCCTTATAATATTTGTCCCATAATATTTTTCATGATCTGAAAGTATTCAAGTCAATGGTTTATATTTCCCTTCCCTATGTTTGGGTCAGAACTTCGTAGGAGTGACATTCATCCAATTCTTTGATAATCTTGATTGGAAATATACTCTTTATATTCATGTACCTCTCTCCATACAGTAGACTCTGTGCTTTGGAAAATTTGAATCTCCATAAACATTCATCGGCTTTTAGCAATAGAAAAGTAAAATTTATGAGAGTTCTTTTTCCTGACTATGCAGCACATTCCCATAGGTGGCCTTGCATATGTAGTCTATATAACAGATGTTTCAGCCAAAACATGCTATTATTTGACTATACAACCAATGCCCTTAAGTGGTCCTGCATAATTCAACCCCCTAACTGGTTTGTTAAATAGTGGTAACTTCCTTCTTGGAAAATACTTCTTCTAATGCCTTTTAAACCATTTTTCATATCATTCCTCAAATTCAAATTTATTAATTCATAGTTTACATTTTCCCCCCATACTTGAATATGGTAATTTGTTTTCAAATAAATTGTCAAGGAATTGATTCAATTTTAATCCATTTGGTCGAAGATATTTTGACCTTAAACGTTATCCTTTTTATTTCTAACGTGCATGACATTAAACTTCCCACAAAAGACAAGGTAACTCTAAACAAAAGTCAATTCCCAGCTCACTAAACATACATTTTGTATGATTTAGATAATATTGAGCAATAAAAAGTTTCAAAGTTTGTAGGGTGATTTTTATAATCCTTGAAAAAATCAAACTATGATTACTAGGCCCATTGTCTTAGGTAAAGAGTTAAAGCAGTTAGCAAAACAATGCAGACACTAATGATTGAAGATAAAAGTGTCTTTCATTAATGCACAATAATTAGAAGGACATCCACAGACTGGAGTCTCTTCTCTTTTCTAAGAATTAAAAAACGCTGTCAACATAAATCTTCATTTGATTTACAACATCCTGAGCTTCATCAGCAGGCACTTGAAGCTCATGCACTCGACCAACTTCACACTTTTCAGCTTGATGGAGTGATTTCTTGGAATTTGCAATGGCTTTCATACCATTCGTTTGAGCTCCTTCCAGTGAATTATTAATTTGGTCAAGTTCCCCAGTAACAACATCTAATTTTTGCTTAAGGTGAATTTGTTGCACAACTTTCTCCTTGATTTTATGCTTCAGCTCATTCAACTTGGAAGCATGATCAGCCTCGGCTCGGGACACCACATCGTCAAATTCGCTGAAATTGGATGACAGCCTTACTCTGGTCAGGTCTTGACAGTACCTCTTCTCCTACTACCTTCTTAAAATGACTTCTTTCACCGTGGTATAGATCTCTTGATATCCAAAACCGCCAAGTCCCACCAAGACGAACATGGATGACAGTCAAGGGATCTTTGATGGAATCTCTTCAAGAGGAACTTCAGATATGATCTTCCATATGTTCTACCATGCCTTACGTCGTAAAAATTGGAGCGCCCTTTGTACCTCTGAGTCTGACTCAGAATCACTGTCACAGGGGGGGAATATAATCTGGGATTAATGCACTTAGGGAAGTACCCTATTCTTCTCCTTCCCCCCTGACCCATGTTACATCACTTTCTATTCCCATTGGGGTGGAGGCTGAGGCTTCACCTCTAGATCTAGCCACTGAAATTGATGGCCATGCATAATCAATTAAAATCATTGGTTAGTTTCAAAAGATAACAAAAGATGATTGGTTGTCTTGCAAATTAAGTACAGTCGCAAAAATTATTATCCATTACCCAATGGTAGATCAGCTACCTACGTGGAGAGAGCTCAGATGCGTTAAATGTCGAGTTCTTAGCACGAGAATGGGGAACATATTTATAGGCCAGGCCGCACACCTATGCGCCGAGACCTGCGCTCTCAATACTAGCACGCCGACCTTCCTTAATTTTCACCTTTACCTCAGAGTCAAATCCTCCTTCCTTTTGGATCCAACTCTGATGAGGGAGTTTTGTTGATGCTCCTTTTCATCACAGAGTCTAATGACTGAAGAAGGGGAATACCTTAGCATAAAGAGATTCATCCTTTGAAGAAACATCAAAAATTGACAAAGGCATGAACAAGGATTCCATTAAGTAAGGTCCACACAAGTTTCTAGATAGTCGCACATGTATACCTGCGTGCCACATATTGGGCGCGCAGGTGACTTGCACTCCATATTTTATTTTCACCCAAGGTCTTCAGCATCCTATAAATACCACTTATGGGACAGCCATTTCAGGGACGAAAAATTCCAAAAGTCATATTTGAGCTCCCGACGCCCTAGTCTCTTATGGAAGTAGTCCAAACACTTCTAAGGTAATTTCTTCCCTAGAATGGAAGATCTAAAGGGGGGTAACAAGGCCTATGTGTTGAAATTCACCAACACTTGCGCGCCTAAGTGTATAACCCTTAAGGGAAATGGTCACACCTGCGTGCCACCATATCCCTTCAACAGAACCTAAGTGCCACTCATTTGGAAGTCTTTAGGGATAATACTAATGGCTTGAGACAATCCTCACCCAAGTATTACGTCGTTGGTTAATCGGCGTGCAAGAACACCCGTGTCGTGCAAGTACACTTGCGCGCCCAGGACTTCTGCGCCCCACTGAGACTTGCGCGCCTACCTCTTTTTGGGTGACTCTCCTACCTATTCAAATCATTTCTTCAAATACACCTCTCCTCTTCAAGAATTATCCTTTAAAACCCTCTTCAAAGTCATTTATGACATGGTTCCTTTGTTGGATTCCTTATCTAAAAGGAAATCTGTGAAACATCTCTCAAAAACTAGTTATTTACAAATCCTTATGTCACTAAGGTTATAGATTTCATTCATTCAAACTCATCCTTTAAGATGATAAGTTCCCTTAATATTGGAATCCTCTTCAAGAGTAAGCCCCAAGTCCTAAATTCTTTTGATATGGGCCTCCTTTTCGAGAGTAATACCCAGATCACAAGTCCCCTAACATGGGCCTCCTTTTCAAGAGTAAGCCCCATCCATAATTCCTCTTAACATTGGCCTCCTCTTCAGGAGTAAGCCCCAGTCTTAATTTATCTTGATATGGGCTTCCTTTTCAGGAATAAAACCCAATTATAAGTCCCCTCTAATTTGGGAAACCTCCTCATGATTAATTCATAAGTTAAGTTTTCAAATCATTATAAATCACATATACCATTATGGACCTTGTTCCTCAGCTTCTTCTCCGATGTAATTACCGATCTTCATCTATCTGGGAAATCATACATACATAAGACCCAGATCATTCTATATGATTTCATCTTTTGTGGCACAATCGTCAGGTTTTACTGATACCTCTTGTTTCTCACACCGCCATGACTCACGTGATCTTTGAGCATAAAATTAATTATGAAACTTCTCTTTGAGTCATCAATCATGCTTAAACCTCATACTTCATTACTCGAACGACGTGGGTTATGATTTCTTTTCTAAACAAGGATACGTAGGTAGCCCATCTTCAGGTACGATCCCAACTCTGAAATAATCCATGTCCTTCTGAATGACAATAAACTTCAAGTTCCCCACTGAGATGCTTTAAAACCAGTATGGTTATCATAATGACCAAGAGATTTATATATAATATGTTGAAGGGTCCAATTGACTAAGAATATATAACAAATACGGAAGATTCTCTATCGATGAAGAACCTCAAATACATATAATAGATTCTCTAAATCTCATACATGTCAATCATTGATTACCAGATTTAAGGAAAGATCATTTTCATACTTGGTAAATTAATAAGGATTCACGAACATAACATAAATCTATAAAGAAAGTCCCGGAGTAGACAATAACTCCCCTCAAAAAGGTGTGATGAGTTTGACCTCCCATCCTCTCAACCAATGAAAATTCTTAATCCTCATCGGTCCACAACTAATGAGAACCTACCTTTGGAAATTAGGTCCAAATGGATATAGAATCATTGGATGTTTCCAGTTCTACAAACTAACCTATTAGAAACCGATTGGAATGTTTGAACCTTAAACAAACGAAGTCATCCACATTTCCATAGGAAACAATGATATTCCTTGAAAACTGTATTCATTATATCCATGAAAACTGAGGGTGCATTAGTCAGTCCAAAAGGTATTACTATAAACTCATAATGCACATACCTAGTTCAAAACATTGTTTTTGGAATGTATTCTTTACCTACCAGAAACTGATGATATTAAGATAGAAATTAAATCTTTGAAAAATATTGGGATCCATGAAGTTGATAAAATATATCATCAATGCATGGCAGGGGGTATATGTTCTTTATTTTTATAGCATTGATATCCTTGTAGTCAATGCAAAACCTCTTTGATATGTCATTCCTCTTAATAAAAATAACAGGGGATCCCCATGGAAAAACACTAGGGACAATAAATAATTTATAACTCAATTACTCTATTGGTTTCATTAGTTAAACTATTTCCATATTGGACGTTCTATAAGGAGTCTTTTATATAGGCCTTAAACCAGTAATTTAATCAATAGAGAACTCAAACTCCTTCTCTGGCTAGAGGATATCCAAGTAAATACTCTAGAAACACATCCATATATTCTTGCACAATAGGAATATCCTCAATTTGAACATTATTTTCCTCATATATAGATATTTAATTCCATTCCTCCATAATAATTGAACTCGGTAGAGCTACTAGGGGTGGATCTAGATGAGAATCAGATGGTGATGTTTCTGCCCTAAATATAAGGGATTCCACATCGTTCTCAAAAATTGTAACCTTCTTTTTCTTGTAACAAATTTTTGCATCATGGTTCGAAAGAAAATCCTTACCAAGTATTATATTAAATTCAATCATGTGTATGAAAATAAAATCAGCAGATAAATCATGTTTATATTCCATAATGGGGAATACCTGACACAAATTTTTTGTAATTATATGTCCCTTAGAGTATTGACTAACAACTCCCTTATTAATTTAAATTGTAAATAACTAATTTTCTTGGAAAACTGGGAAGATAAAAGAGAAAACGATATTCCAGAATCTGATAAAGCATTGGCTATGTTCAAGGAAATGATTAAAGTACCTACCACCAAATTGTTAGGATCTTAAAACTCAATAGTTGTGACCGTATAATCTTAGCCTTGATCCATTGGCCTTTATTGTGGAATTTTTTCATGACGCTTAGAAAAGTCATGTGCATAATGACACATATCTATATAATTTTATCATTGAACATTGGTATCTTCTTTAATCCCCTTAAAATACCATGATAGGTGTCCTTTTTCTCTACACATACAATAGACTCACATTCCCTTTAGGCAAGTTCCAGGGTGTTTCTTCCCACAATTACTATAGGATGGAAGGTCAACTCTTACCTTCTTCCACATTTCCTTATTTTGTTTTATAGAGATTTAAACATCCCTCCTCTTCTTTTGTCTTCCTTTAAATTCAAAATTCTTAGAAAATTATTTTTCTATATTGATATCACTATAGACTATTTCTTCATATGATGAGAAACTTTGGGAGACTAGTTTCCTTAGGAGGAATGGTTTTAAACCATATAATAATCAACCAGTATTCCTCCTTGGATTATGTATGTAGTCTATTTCATTTCTAGATAACCTTGTGAAGTTATATTCATACTTTGCGAAAACAAAATCCTCATTCTACCTCAGAATAAAGAATTTTCTTTTCCATATCTGCTCGTTTTTCATGGGAATTTTTTTTCTAGGATTATTTGATTTAAATCACTCCATTCCATCTCTTATATTTACTAATCCTCCTTTATGTTTTGGATTAATGACCACCATTTATCTGTATATCCCGATAGATGATTAAACGCCATCAAAACCGTATCTCTTTCACTATATCCCATAGTGAGAAATATCTTCTCTGGGGATATTATCAACTACTCAGCTACAAATTTGGTTGTAGTCCCATAAAATGATGGAGGCCATTATTTCATAAAGAGATCAAACATAGATCCTCAACATTGTGAATCAGGATGCTCCATAAGGGTCTGGTTATTGTTCATATCCCGAGTTATTTGTCCCAACATAGTTATAAGTTGCTCAACATTAGTCGTATCTCCAGATCCAAAATCTTTTGTCAGAGGAAATTCCTATATGGGACATACACATTCATGCAGTTTTTATTCCTTCCACTAGTTTCCATTTCTAAATAATGGAATACACTAGATTAGAATATGAATCATAATGTATTATATCAACTTAGAAGTAATACTTAACATAAATTAAAATTCTATGCATGAGTAGTCCCATAATCATAAACACGGTTTCTTTGAGGAAAAATTTACATTTAAATCCTTCATAATAGATTGTAAAGAATATATGAATTATCCTTAGAATATCCCTTAGAGTGTCAAAACAGATGTGCAGTAAGGCCCATTGCTATGTACCAGGATGTCCCAGGTCAAACCTGAAACTCCTCGTCATAGTTTTCACTCCTAGGTACTTATGTGCCAGAACCATGTCCACTTGTAGTATCCAGAAAGGGATGTATTTTCTTGAAATATACATATAATCTATTCCTTACCAAAAATTATTGGATGTTCTTGTATGTTTATACACAATACTATCTTAGGGTTTCAATCCCTAATCTATGTTTTCTAAGTATAGTTTCCATGTTTTCTACTAAAATTCCTTTGATACCAACTGTAAGGACCCGAACCTAGTCACACAGAGTTGGTACCTTATTTTATTACTTTGGCATATAAAAAAGGAATTTTCATCTCAAATGACTGATTACTTTAGTAGATTTGGACACAAGATGCATACGTGAGTAAAAAATTACAACTTTAAATGAAATACAACATATATGTTTAATTTGGAACATCAACAATTATATGTTTATCCTTATAGTTCAATCATAATAATGTTCTTCATGTCCTGAGAAAATGGAACATAAAAAAGCAGTGAGGTAAAAAACTTAGTAAAGGGAGGAAATAAAGTGGAATAAATCATAAACACCAACATTAGGCATGGTGAATAACTAAAAACACATGCCTTTAAAATTAAACTTGAACAGATTATTGCTGGAATAAGATCTGAATGAATAATTCAATAATAAAAAATAATCATGGGTATTCTACTAGTTGAATAAACACATGAACTTTCAATAATAGTTTTGTAATGAGGTCAGGCATAATGTGGGACATCATAACCATACCGTCAGGGCGTCATGTCAATACCATAAATAACTATTTTTTCAAGGCGTTGTGCCAAGAACATAGTTTGTATCATGAGACCTACCGATGCACCGAGGGGCTATAGAGGGCCCCACCCAACACTTATTAAGTACAGTTAATTATTCATATGAAAGGGGATAAATATAAACAAAATATACATTCATATTAAAATTAATATAATAAATGTGAATAACTTTTCCTGAACATTAATCGTAACCACCAACCATTCGGAGTAAATTGGTGAATGGTTTTAAGATAGCACATCCACTGTCAAAATAATATTAAACCATTTAATTATATATGGTTTTTTATACCATAAATTATGAATCCCAATAATAAATAAGAAAAAAAGTTTCTAAATAGATGAAGATACTCCTATAAAATCATTGAGTAATTTTGAGATAAATACCATTTTACATTGAGAAGAATAGTTCTTTTGGAAAAATAATTCTATAAACTATAAGTGAAGTAGTATTGTATTTTCATAATAAAATGAGATATTTTATATAGATAATGGTTACCAATAACAGGTTATAGAATTCCCTGATAAAATAGTTAAGACTTTGAAAAAATCCATTGAATCAGGATTGTACTTCGGGAAGAAGTTTTGAAAGATCCTTTAAAAACATATGACTACCCAAAAATAAAAGTAGGATTATGGTTGGTAAACACATATAAAACATAATAAAAGAATATATGAGGAGTAAATATGAATAAATAATAATTTAATTAAATTAAGTAGAGAATAATTGTAACCCAAATGAAAATTGAGGTTCATGTAGAAAACCCTAACCTTATGTTCGTTGGTGTTTCTCAATCGATCTTAATGACCTAAATAATAAAATTTATGTTCATAAATTAATGATTTCAGAACATACTATACCTGTAATGTATTTATAATAAACATATTAGGTTCATTCATGGCCTTTTTATGGATTTAGATATCCACTTTCATTTTTGGGGAGTGTTTCTTCCTTGGTTTTCATGATTGGTTTACTTATATTCATGTACAGATAAAAATGTAGAATGATAATGGTTCTCTAGAATAGAAGTTGTATGATATTAGTAAAAAACTAGAATATTAAATGGTTATAAAATTCAGTTGGATATTGGGAGTAAAGATGAATCATTATATAAAACATTAATGATAATTGTTTGGGTTTATTGGTGGTTTTTGATCACAATGAACTCATTTTAATTTATAAATTAATATCATGTGTAAAAAGGATTCTAGGACATCAAATAAGTTATAATACATATTTTAGTCTTTTTCAAACATAATAATGGTTTCATGACTAGAATTGAATATGGTAATAGAAATTGAAAACTCATCGTCCTTGAATGTGATAAATTAAAACATCTTGGATGGCGCTTTCATTTCTAGTGTAAAATACGGTGAAAGAAAATATGATGAATAGTTCATAATTTATTATAAAAAAATCTAAGTACTTGTAAGTTACTATATTCATAATTTATTTGATAAAATTAGGAGAGGAAAGAAAAAAGAAAAAAATTGATCTTGAAATAAATGAAATTAAAAGAGGAATTTACTTCTTGAAGTATTCTTCCATGAGTGCCTCTTTAGGGGAGAGGTATTAGTATTTTTATAAGACCAAAGGCTGCTAGAAATGAGGGAGGATCTTGGGAGGATATTTGAGCTGAATTTAGATCAGGAACAAGGTTTAATGGGAGTGAAGAGAAGAGGGATTGAGTGGGTTATATAGTAGAGGATTGGAGGGTTTCCCATTGTTTTAATCATTATTTTATTATTTTTCCCATTGTGAGTTCTAACCAATAGATATTTACATTACCTATGACTCAATAATGATTCATAAATTCACCTATTTAGATTATTTTGTAAATTATCGAATATCACTATTCACCAAAAAAATCACGTGTTTCAGAAAAATCCCAAAAAATCACCCTAAACATTTTTCAATGTTTATAATTCAAAAATGAAATCCATTTTTCGAAAATAAATTTCTAAATATTTATATTTTAATTTTTAAAAAAAATCCTAATTTATTCGAAAAAAACTACATTAAAACTATTACTTGTTTTATAACACCAGGAAAACTAATCAAGGTCCCATAAAATTATCTTATAACCATAAGAAAATAAAATAACAATTTATGTTTACTTTTTCTAAAAATAAATTTCCATTTTAAATTATTAAATTAATCATTAAAATGTAATTAAAAAAATTATGACATAAAAAAATACCAATACTTATACAATGATCATATCTTCATTTATAATATGTCTAAATTGTATTTATACATTAATGGGTGAAGTTTATATTTTTTGTCTAGTTTACTATTAATTACTAGTCACTACTATTCATAAGAGTATGTTACTATTCATAAGGGTATATTACTATTTGTTAAAGACTATTTTGATTCTATCAAACTCTAAATATCTTACTAAACACAACTGTGTACGTTAGTTTTCTGAAATTAAAATCATAGAGGTAGAAAAATTACGGTTGTTGTCTAGGTTGTAACAAAGTGTTGTTTTGTAGAGACATTGTTTTTCATGAATTTAATATTATATTTATGTGTAGAATATTATGGTGTTAAAAATAATAAATATGTATGATATTTATATCATGTATAAAATTTTGTAAATTATGGTTCCATGATCAAAATAATATTACTAAAAATATGAAATCAAAATATACACAAAAAAAATCAATCATTACCCAAAGAGTAATTTTAACAAATAATTGTTAATAAATAGGTAATAAAAGGTCATAATTAAATCATATATTATATAATATATTTCATTATGGTTATTTAATATATATGTATAATAAATCTATATTTATTATGTCGGAGTTTTGAATGAGTATAAAGGATGTCGAGACTTAAAGAAATGGAATTTCGTCTCAAATTTTCTTCCTTGAGACATATATTTTTTTCATATACTTATCCTATTTAATAAGGTGTATATTCATACCCTATTACATGTAATATTATTAATAACATAATCCCTATGATATTTAATGTTTTATTTAAGGTTATTCTTTTTTAGGCCTTACGATTTAGAAGATGCCCACGTGGTAAAAGTTTTACATTATAATCTCATTGTTTATCACGAATGTATATGATTAAGTTTTCGATATTGAAACATTTTGATATATATCTCCATAAAACTATGATTTTTATTCTCCTATATTTATTTCATGAAAACTAATTTCTTTTCCTTCCATTTCTTCCCTTTTTTTACAAGAGTCTAAAATATATATTTAAGAAAAATCGATGTTTTTCTCTCTTTGGTTGAAAATTCATCACTTCCATTTGTAATTTTTATTAAAATATATTTTAATTTTTTTTACTATTATAAAATGATTTTATAAAGACACTTTTAGACATGACTTATTTTTTAAAACAATAATTAAAAGGAATCTATATTTTATTTTCCAATCAATTCCCTTTTGGATTTTTATTAAAAATATGAAAGAAATATTTATTTTAATGTGTAAAATAGGACCTATATTCCCCATTTTCATTAATGATCAATTATTTAAATCATCATATAAATTTCCAAAATTATATTTTCAATTAAAATTGGTTATTTAATATTTTTCATTTCTATTGATTTCAAAGATGTGATTTGAAAATGAAAAGTATATTTACCTATAGAAATATTTTTTGTGTTGTTTCAAAATAATTTTCCATCTAAGATACATCTTCTGATTTTAATTAATATTTATTTGGAATATGATCTAATTATACCATATTTATTAATTATATAGACGGTTTATTTTTATGATGAAAATATGTTTATGAAAATCATTCAATTTCAACGAGTTATGATTTGATTAAATGATGAAATTTTTATGAAACCTATTTCTTTTCCATGAGTAATTATACGATTAAATGTTTTTTAAATACATTTATATTAATGAGTTTTGATATAATTAATTATATTTTATCTTATGTCACACATGTGTACGATTTTTCTTATGTGATTGTTGGAACCTATATCTCCCTTTAATGAATTGGGTAATGACTAATATCTATTGGGATAAATAGGACAAGAATAGGGAGTGAACCTAGTTCAGTAAAGGGCTCTATCAAATATGATAATCATGGGTGAAACCATAGCTTCTATAATGGTTTTTAGAGTGAACAAATCCACTATGCTAATGTTATGAGTGAATCTTTAAAATTATTATGGTTTGGGGAATGAACCCAATCCACTATGATAGCATTGTATGTGAATATTTGAATACTAAGGAAATGATTATCTATGATTATGTGTATTCCGAACATCTCTTTATTATGTGAATGTTATGGTTCCATTTCCCATGTTCTTTGGTTATTTTATTATTCATATCATATGAACTACCAATATATATTCTACGATTCAATTTTATGATCTGTAATATCCAGTTTATGGTTTTCAAATGTTATTATTATGTTCTCATGCCTTTATGTTCATGTTATGTTCATATCTACATTACTTACCCTTACTGATCATCCATGATCACCCCCTCTTGTGTTTTCTTTCCATAGGTTATAAAGAATTTTATTATTCATGATTTGTATAATAAGGGTTCTAGTTATGGTGAACATTGTGGGATGTGATGTAGATCATTTAAAAACTAGTTGTTTATGTATCCATGTTTCCAAAGGAAATAGAACTGAATGATTCTACCATTGATTGTTATGTCATGTGATTAATATTCATCTAAAAATCAGTAATGATTTGGTATGAGAAATATGGGATATCATAGTTGGTATCAGAGTAAGGTATAGTTAATCATTTGGAACTAGGAAGATTAAAATTTAGAAAAAAAAACATAAAGATAAGTCTATCTATATGAAAGTATCCAAGAATAATCATGAGGATAGATTTATTAATTTTCTTAAAATTACATCCTCATATGGAAAATACAAGTGGATGTGGCTCTAGAACAGTTTTACTTAGGGGAAATAACTCTAAAATTAGCATATTGATCATGACTAAATTTTCACCTAGTGCATAACAACATGCCTTGTTTCACACCTAGCTTGATACTTCTAGGGGGTATTATTTGGAAATTCGCAAACTCTTTATGAACCGTCATGATATGTTTTAATAAAGACCATGAATGATCTAGGTTAAACCTAAGGTTTCATTATTTAGAAACAATTTAATTAATTTTCATGATTATGTAGTTTTTAATATTGATTAGTGTTGTTCACATTATAATTTTTTGTTTTACTCAAAGGATAGAAGCTGAAGGAAACATGTTAATTTTGATTTCAATAGAAAATGAAATTATTTTCCTCCATAAAAAACTAAACATTATTAATGATAAAATAAAAAAAACATTTTTATGCCTTCACTACTTTCTCCATCCATGAATCATGACACACTTCCAAATGAGTAAAGGAGGTAATAATGTTCTATTTATTCTTTCATGAGTCAATGTACACCTTATTTTTTTGGTAATACTAATCCAATACTAGTTGAGAAATTGATATGTACTATTGAAAAGATATTTTTGTTCTTCGTTGTTTGAATCATGAAAAAGTCGTTTTGGTTTCCTACTATTTGAAAGGTTAAGTGGATCAATGGAAGACACCTATTTAGAAAGTGATTTAGTAATAAAATAATGATTCCCTATATTTGGATAATTTTATGGAAATATTTTTTCCAATAAGTACATTCCTCACATTGTTCTCATGAAAATGGAGAGGGAATTCTAATAGTTAAATAAGAAAGATGGTGAATTTATTGGTACCTATGAATTTTTTTTTCAAGCCTTGTGTGGTATGCTTCTGTTATTATCATCCAACATAAACGTATGGTTTATCAATTCTTCAGTGGCTTAAAACCAAGTATCAAAAATTCAATGTCCATAAGGGAATTCAATAGCTATTATGAAATTGTACCCTATGATATCAAGGCTTAAATGGATATTAGAGTAACCTATCAATACAATGGTTTTGATAAGAAAAGAAATATGTAATTCTAAGGAAATTTCCAAAACTAAAGAGAGAAGAAGATGATATTTCCATTATGCTCGAAGGATAGAATGAAAACATGGAATAAATTATCGTAATGTGGTAGGTAAATGTTTTAACTGTGGAAAGGAATGTCATCAAGAAATTCATTACCAAATTAATGGGATAAAGTTGGATAATGATTCAAATAGTGAGAAGTATCCATTGAAAGAACCACCCACACTCTAGTGTTTCAAATGTAAATAGTATGTGAATTATTATATCTAGTGACCAAATCTTATGTTTAATGATGATAATCAGAATTATTAATCTCATAAGACAAGAGACAAATGGAAATCTCATGTGATCAGTATTTCTAATGTGGGGTATGAAAATAACATGGTGAAAGGTACTAATACCATCTACTATAGATTTGATAATATATTATTTCATTTTGGATATAAACACTCATATGTATCTGAATAATTTTATATGGGTATCCAAGACCACCTCAATCATCAGATTATAAATTATAAATGAAAACCCAAAATTCATGACGATTTCATCCAATTTTGTTGATTCTTATCTAGTTAATGTTTATGGGAATTTGTGGCTTGAAAATATATTTATTCTACCTATAGTAGAATATTATGTTATCTTTGGTATGGATTGTATTTCTATAGATAAATACCAAATAAATTACTAATGAAGGTAAGTCACATTTGTCTTTCCAAACTAACCTATTATCTTCTATCTATGTGATGATAATTGTGAACTTCTAATAAAAATCACATCTGTTTTAAGGGTCTTGAATTATTAATTAAATTGAATGTTTATCCTATATGGATGGGGAGAAACTCAGCGTAGATGGTATGGATATACTACAGATGTTTTTTATTTTATTTAGAAAAGATTTTCATAGTCTTCCTAAAAAATGTGAATGTGAGTTCTCAATAGAACTCATACCTCGTACTACAACAATTTCAAATACTTTATATTGAATGTACTTGATCTAGATATCATAATTGAAGAAGAAAATCCAGTAGAACCTTAATAATTGATTTATTTATCCATGTTTTCCATCTTTTGGTGAAATTGTTCTTTCTGTTAAAAATGAATATGGATCGATGAAACTCAGCATTGATTATCAAGAGCTAAACAAGATCACAATAAAAAAAAGTATCCTCTACCCCATATTGATGTCTTAATTGATCAACTATGTGGAGTTAAATACTTTTTAAAGAGTGAACATAATTCTAAATATAATCAATTGAGGGTTAAAAAGGAGGATATACCCAAGACATTATTCCATACAATTTATGGACACTATGAGTATATAGTGATTCCATTTATTCTTACTAGTTCCCCCACTATATTCATATTTATAATGAATAGAGTCATTAGATATTGCATTGATAATTTTGTAATAGTATATATATATATATATATTATATTCTTATATATTCAAAGAGAAATGGAGAGCATAAAGATCACATGAGAATTTCACTAATGACCCTAAGTAAGGACTAACAATAGGATTTATTTTTTGAATTTTGGTTACAAAATGTATCATTTTTTGGTAGTATAATCTTGAGAGAGGTTATATTGGTGGATACATCAATGATAATGGATGTTGGACATTTTCCTAGAACAACCATAGTAATTTTTGATTGGATGTTTTCTTGGTTTAGTTGGATATTATCAATGGTTTGTAGATAATTTCTAACGATTATCAATCCCCTCACAATGTTAACTCAGAAGGGAGACAAGTTCCTTTGGATAGTTGAATGTGAAGAAAATTTCAATGAACTAGAGAGAAGGTTACTTTATTCACCTATAAATATATTACCCTATACTATATAAGGATATGTAATTTATAATGATGCATCAAAAAAGGGGTTGGGATGCGTTCTTATTTAGAATGTTATGGTGATAGATTATGCCTCATGAAAATTAACGGTTCAAGGGAAAAAAATACCAAAATCCTTATTTGGAATTAATTGTGTGAATTGTTTCATTAACTATATAGTCGAATTATATTTATAGATATAATTATAATATATATACTGATAGATAAATATTAAATTATTTATTCAAACATAAAGAGTTGAACAAGATCTAGATAAGATGGTTGGAGCTAATTAAATATTGTGAATTTCCAACACACTACCACCCTGGGAAAGAGAAAAAGGTGGATGATGCTTGATTCAAAAGGATCATACTAGATTATTTATGATTTTGATATCAAATGAACTAATATTTTGGGATATTAAAATTATGGATCAAGAAACATTGAAGGAAGTGGTAAATTTTATCTTTCTCAAATAACCGTGCATCCATCAATCAATGTGATGATTAAAGAGGAAAATATGGAATATATAGAGATGAAGAAGAAGGTGACAAATGTTTCTATGTTTTACCTTGAATCATGATGGAATGATAAAGGTTAGGAACCATGTACATGTTTCATCCAAACCATATTTTAATAGGGATCTATTAGAGGATTCTTATAGTTATTCTTTCTCTATTCGTCATCGAAGAAAATGACATATAGATATTTTAAAGAGTCTTTATGGGTAGATGAAATGAATAGGTATATTTTAGATTTTTTATCCTGTTACTTTTTATGCCATCAATATGAGTCTTAGAGACAAAATTACAAGTGGATGTTACAACCATTTTTTATACAAAAATGGAAATGGGAAGACATCACAACATATTTTTCCATTTTAATCCCCAAAACAACTAAAGGGAATAATGAAATACAGATTTTAGTTTACCTAAATAAAAAATCTGAACACTTAATCAATATCATAGAATATTTCCCTATAGTCAAGATTTCAATAATATACATTATGGAAGTTGTAATGATTCCTTGAGAACAACATTAAATTGTATCTGATTGGGATCCTAGGTTTACCTAAAGGTTTTAGGGAATTCTTTAGCAAACCCCTAGTATGGAGTTGATTTTCGACACCACATATCATCCTAAAATAGATGGCCTATCTAAGTGAATAATTTAAACTCTAGAGGATATGCATGGATCTTATTATATGGATTTCAATGTTGGTTGGGATCAGAATATTACTTTACTTTATTTTTCTTACAACAATTGCTTTCATTCAATAATTAATATGGCTCATTATAAATCCCTCAATGGAACAAAATCTAGAACTACAATTTACTAGGGTGAAGTTCTCAAAATAATTATATTGGGACAAGAACTTTATTAAGAAATAGAAGATAAGTTTAAAGCCTTTTTAAAAACCTAAGGGCATCACAAAGTGAATAGAAAAGTTATACTGATAATGTTTTATGTCATAAAAAATTTGAAGTTGATGAGAGGTTGTTTCTATAAAGTTCTATAGGAAATAAGTTTATGATATTTATTAAGAATGTAAAACTATGCCCCAGTTATTTTAGTCCCTTTGAAATTATTTATATTATTAGGATTTTAGATTATCATTCGGTGCTTCCACATAACCTCTATCGAGTTCATGATGTGTTCCATATATATCTATTAAGGAAGTATATAAATGATCTATCACATGTACTAAACCCAAATGTATTACTATTTGAGAATGATATTTCTTACAAGTAACAATCAATGGATATTCAAAATCATGTAGTGAATGTACCTCGAAACAAGACCACTCACCTAGTCAAAGCATTGTAGTGAAACCGCTTGATTGAGGAAGCTATGTGGGAACATGAGGGTGTAATAAGAAAGAATTATCGTCAGTTTTTTTACCAAAGTGATATAATTTCTAGGAAAACATTAATATTAAGGGATGTAGAATCAAATGACCAAATATTTTATGAAATATATTTTTTTAATAAATTTAATTTCCTTGATATCATTCATTACACACAACACTGAGTTTTAACAATCTATGATATACTATTAATAGTATTATTTTAACACGACCATTATAACCTAGTTATTAAATCTGGATGTATGAATATGAATAAAAACATGTTAAATATTAATTATAATATGTTTATTTAAAGAAATTATGTTTATGAAAATTATAAATTTTTTAGTAAAGTCTTTATATTTTTGGAAAATTATATTTTCCCAAAAAATGTTTTTATTGATTTGAGTGAAAAAATAAAACATAATTAATTTTATAAACATTTAGAAACTTTATTTGAAAAAAAAAACTTTATTTTGGATATCTATATGTAAAAAATTATCTTTGAGTGGCGTTTTTATAATTTTTTTAAAAGGTTAATTTTTTATGTATATTAAAAAAAATAGTGATTTGTATTAACAATTATCTTTTCCATTAAGGAATTTAATAGAACCATTTCTATTTTAAGATGGTTTTAAAAGTAAAAATAGTTCTATTATATATATAATAAACCAATTTATTTCATTTTAATTAATTTATTATTGAATTTTCATATTAAAACTCTCTATACTTATGAATATTTTTCCTTTGAAAACTTGATGTCTCTCTAGAGGTTTTATTTTAAATTAAATTATCCAAAATTTATGAATTTAAATTAAAAAATTTGTTTCTATATTTTTAAACATAAAAATTTATAAAATATAAAATTTTAAATAAATTTTCATAACTATTAGCTAAAATGAAAAAATATAACAGTTATGGTTAAAATTGGGTTTTGCACATTACACACGCATGTGTTACAAAAAATTTAACCTCACATTGGATATTTATTTAATAAATATTAATTAATATTTATAATAAGTGGGTAAAAATTGTCTAATAATTATCATTTTAATTTTATTATTAAATGATAAATTACCTTAGTAAATCATAAGAGACTGGATACTATTGTGAAACATAAAATAGTAAAATTGATTAAATTTAGAAATTAAAGAAAAAAATGTTTAAAACATGTAATTATATTTGTGGTGGAGGATAGGATCAACCATATAATTCCTTGACTCTTTTATTTTTCTAATTTTAAGGAATATCACCTTAGAGTGACTTCCTATAATTGAATAGTTTTGGGTATTTACATAAATGTCACTCCCACTCAATTATAAAAGGACACTTCCTCCCCTTACTTCTTCACACCTCTTAAACCCTTTGGATTGAAAAAAATAACTAAAATCACTCATAAAAACCTTATCCATGTTATATATATTCATTTCATCCCAAAATAACAACCCTATGGTCATTAATAAGATATCCAAGTGTGGTTGATCTAAGTGAAGGTAATTGTCTTCCCTAAACTCTTTCTTTTCAATTATTAACTTACCAAATTTATTTGTGATATAATAATTACTATATAATAACACCAATATATAAAATATACTAATATTTTATTATTTTAATTATATAACCTACATGTATCTCATCTTCTATCAAACTGAAAACGAGAACATCAATTATGTGTACGATGGACTACTGTCTCACGGACCGTTGTAATTTGTTTTCTATCACCGCCCTCATAGAATGATAATATTAAGGATTTAATGTTTATATATAATATTTATGATATATTTATACTTATATTATTTTAATTTCATATTTAAATTCTTACTTTATATACCTTGGGAATACAATAATGTCGCTCATGTGTATGGAAGACTACCGCCTCACGAAGTGATGTGATTAATTTTTCATTTATGATTTACATGGAAGGAAATAAAGATAAATACATTGAATATAAGTGATATATATGAATTTATAATTAATATTTAAATATTATATATTATTCATCTCCCTTTCACTTCATCCGTAGAGAAAATGGAAATGACGTTCATGCTTTTGTATATCCTAATATCTCTATGAATGGTGTCATTCATTTTCTATATCTAACTTTTAAGGATTAATATAAATACATATATAATGAATATATATTATATTTATAGCATTTTTAACATTATGGATATTCTTTAACTGTGGTCAAAATAAAATTATAGATAATACCAAACCAAAATATACTTGGAAATTGAAGTAGTTGTCACCCAAACTGTAATTTTAACAAGGAATTGTTAGTAAAAAGGTAATAAAATGAAATAAGTAAATCATATATGGAATAATATATATTATCCAGATTCTATAATATATTAATAATAAACCTATAATTTTTATATATGATATTCAAATGAGTATGAAAGAAGTTGAGACTCTATGAAGGGGAATTTCATCTCAAATTTTCTTTATTGGGAAAATGTTATGTTATAAACCTATGTTATTTTATGAAGTTCATATAAATAGATTTTTAAATGTTATATAATGAGTTTATTTATTCTAATTATATTTAATGTTTCATTTAATGTTATTATTTTATGGGGATTACGATTCAGAAGATACCCAAGTTGTAGAAGTTTTATGTTACAATCTCATTTTTCATTAGGATTATTTATGATTAGTTTCTGATGATGAAATATTATGAAATTTCTCCTAAAGACTCATTTATTTTATTATCCTCTATTTATTTCATGAAATTAAAATTTTCCCTTTCATTATACTCTGTTTATGTACTCAATAGTCAAAACAAATTTTTAATAAATATTTATTTTCTTTATCTCTTCGATCAAAAATATTTTTTCTTCCATGCCAATGTTTTAAAAAAAGATTTTAAAGAAAGTTTATAATATTCCACAATGATTTTATAAAGTGAATTTTACCCATGTTTTACTTTTTAATTTTTTTTAAATAATCTTTATGAAATTTTCAAAAAATTCCCTTTTGGATTTTTAGCAAAATTATGAATGGAATATTTTTAATTGACATATATGAAATAAACATTATTTCCTGATATCATAACACTTTAATTATTTAAATATTCTATTAAAACATTAAAATATATTTTTCAAATAAAATTTAATAATTAACATTTTGTAAATTTTTATTTTTTAATTTTGTGATTTCAAAATGAAAAGGTAATTTTCTTCAATAAATGTTTCATGTGATATTTAAATATCATTTTACATCTAAATATAAATCCTTTCATGTTAATTAATATTTAATGTAGATATGATATAATTATATCATCATTATTCTATTTATATATGGTTTTTCTTATGAGTAAAATATTTTTATTAAACGTGTTCTTTTTCCATGGGTTTTGATATTATTAAATGATGAAATGACTGTGAAACTTATTTTGTTTCCATGATATATGTTTTGATTTAATGATTATGAAACCCATTTTTTTTCAAGGGTTCTGGTATGATGAATGATTTATGATATTATGGCACACATATTCATCATTTTAATTATTTAATGGGTGGGAACTGTATCTCTATCCAATGTAGTTTATAAATATTGATAAATCGTGAGATAAATAAGATTGGAATGGGAAGTGAACACAATTAAGTAAGGAAATATATCCACTATGACATTCATGGGAGTGAAACATGAATACTATAATGGTATGGGGAGTGAACTAAATCCACTATGATGGTCTTGGGAGTAAACCTTGACTATTATGATGTTTTGGCGTGTGAACCCAATCAACATTGATAGTTATGGAAAGTAATCCTTAGATACTAAGGAAATTATTTCTTATGCCTATATATATGCCACAATTCTATGTCTTATGCCAATTTTATTCTTCTATAGATCATGGTCTTTAATTACTTTATGATTCATGTCCTATTAACAGCCATAATTTATTCCATCACACCAGTTTAAGATATTTGATATTTAGGGTATGGTTTGAAAATTTTAATATAGTGTTATCATACACTTATGATCATTGTATGTAGATATGTCCATTTTTTTACAATTATTGAGCATATGAGCTCAAAATTTATTATGTTTCATTTCCATATATTATGAATAAAGGTATTATGTATGATATTTCTAAGAAAGGCTCTAGTTTTTAAGAACTTACTGGGAGATGATGTAGTTCCTTTATGAACCATTTATTTTTGTATCAATGTATCCAATTTCAATAAACCTAAACAATTCTAGCTTGGGTCATTATTTTATGTAATTAAAATTTATCTAAAAAGAGATTATAACTATGTTTGAGAGGTTTGGGACATCATATACCTTTAATTTATTCCAAATATTCCCCCCTATCAAAAAACCACCCAAAAGAGGTAGTTCAATTCTTAAAAAACCTAATACATATGAAATAATTCCAAAGCCCCTATAAAACACCCGATATTTGTTCAAAACCACACATAGGGTTCCAAAATTCCCCATAATTTAAGAACAATAATGTAAAATGGGTAATTAAGGAGAAAACCTAATGGTTTTTGAATTAACTAAAGACAAATCACCGAAACTCAAGATAAATATAGAAACATTGGTGAGGGGATGAAAAAACACTAGGACGAGTGGATTCACATAATGATAAGAATAAAGGAGGTCCAAATGATGTATAAAATAAATTACAAAAACCGGAAATTTTCCAATTTTTATGTAACCAAGATAGGCTATAAGATTTGACCTCTTGGTTATGAAATTAATGCTCCAACCATAAAGGACTACTATATCCCCAAAAATTGATCCACCTAATTACTCATGGGTATCAAATGTTTTTGGAAATTCTTGTTCAAATAATTCTAAACCCCATGGTCAATCTCTGAATACCTTTCACATGGTTAATTACATGGTTTGACTAACTATGTGATAACCATTCACATTGTTCTTTCTTCAAAAAAATCACTATTTTTGACATTCAAAATCCAGGAACTCCATTGAAGAACAAAAATGTAAATAAAACTCAACATTAGATGTAGAGATGACCCAACAAGTTTCACAACCTCCCCACCATGAAACATTATTTCCCTAGAATGACTTCAAGCATCCGAAGATGAAAATAGGTGAGGCCACTCCTCCCTTACTGCATCTTCACATTCCCATTTCTTATGGCTATCACCAACACACTTCCATAGAACACAACCAAACATTATTGTATTATCATGAAGCACCTTTTTTTGACCATCGATGATATGAACAGGCTGCTCCACACTAATGGAATTAGGATAAAGATCTACAACTTCCCACACTAATACATGATATGGGCCCAGATGGTATCTCTTCATCTTGGAACCATGAAATACATCATGGATTGAGTTAACTTTCAATGGAAACTCTAACAGATTAGATACCTTCCCTAGAAACTCAATAACACGAAAAAACTATACATAATGTAGAGTTAGATTTCCTTTCTTCCCCCAGAAATGATGTCCCAATAGAACAAATACCCTGAGAAACACCTTATCCCCAAACTAAACCACTAATGAACAATAAATATGGTAAGACTAGAACTTCTTGAAACAATTATATTTCGCTAACCATTTCTGAATTAGTTGTATTTTCTTGATCATCACCTGGACAATACTTGGTATAACCAATTAATGATAGCCTGCCTTACCCCAATATGACAAGGATTGGAATGTATGCCCATTTAATTCCTAAAATGTTGATATCCTGATCAAATTGTGATAAATATTTTAATAGTAAAACATGGAAAATAGTGGGTGATTTTTCTATTAACCTCTGAAATCAAAGACACACACTCAATATATATCCTCGATAATCTTGATGGACTACTTAGAATGACCATCATTATATGAGTGATAAGCAATGCTCAATTTTATTTAGGTTCCCACATCCTCATGGAATACATTCTTGAAATATGATGTAAAATGAGAATCATATTTTGATACTATCACAAAGGAAAATCCATGAATCAAAATAAACTATAGAAGATAAAGTTTTCTAGGTTCCCCTACCTTTGTAAACTCCCTAATGTTAAAAAAGTGTGACAATCTCCACAGAATATTGATAATCACACATATGGATTTTTTCACACTTAGGGTACATGGTGGTCTGGTCAAGAAATTTATAGAGATCTTGTCCCACATAAATACTAGAACCGAAAATGTTATAAATAAACTTATTATTTTATGATCATAAGATTTGATCCTCTAGAAGTTCAAGAACCTACAAACAAAGTATGCAACGGCACTTCTCATCTTGGGTCACAAATGTTGGTCTCTACAGGTATAAAACATATTGGTTTCCAGGTTTTAAATGGCCTAAGTAGAAGGATTCACCTTATGAATCACCTCTTTGATCAATATCAACGAAAATACTGAAAATCTTTAGAAAATAAGAGAACCATTGAGAGACTGAGACCAATCGCCTGACATGTCCCCACCAGTTAAGTCACTGTTAATCTTTCAGTACATAGGTTCAAATACCTTCTAATTCCTAACCTCATCTATAAGAGAGGGTGTGACCTATACACTATATAATAAAAATCTCTCTATGGATTCCTTCACAACCAAATTCAGATCATCAAAAAAAACTAATTAATCAACACTCATCCTCTAAATCCCAAATATCATATACTTGAAGCATCCTTCTTAATGTGTCGATGGACACATTCCCATCCATGGGTGTATACACAATCTTGAAATCAAAAGTCAAGAGATACTCTACCGAGTATCTCTACCTATGTTTTAGGTCCATCTGGTTGACAATATACATGAGGATCCTGTGATTTTAATACACTATAAAGAAACTACCTAAAGATATAATTCCACAATGCCTTTAGCATATGAACCATTTATGACAATTCAATACGGTTGATGGGATAATTCTTCTCATGTAGGACTAGCATTTTCGATCAATTGGCCACTACATGGTTTTCCTACATTAGAATGCATCCCAAACCCAGACTAGAAGCATCACAATACACCACATATAAAATCCTAGTATTATGAAGAATCAAATCTACATTTGATGTCAAACGGTTCAGAAACAACTAAAAACACTCTAAAACTTATCATACCACTCAAACACCACCCCTTTACTAGTCAAAACCATCAAGGGAGAATCTATATTAGATACATCCCTAGAGAAGTGTATATAATACCAATCCATTGGCAGAAAGATATAGTTCATGAACACATTCTAGGGCTACTCCCATGAAATGACTCCTCCAACATTTCTTGGATCTACAGACACTTCTACCCAGGAATCAAAATTCCTAAAAAATCTAACTCTCGAATAAAAAAATAGAACGTGGACGTTAATGAATATATATAGTGCTCCCTCAAAACACCAAAGATAACCTTTATATGGTCAACATAATCCTCATTAATCATAGAATACATTAATATTTCAACCAAAAAATGACCATGAAGTATTAAAAAAGTAGTTGGAAGATTTGGTTCATTAATTCCATGAAGATCAATGGAGAAGAATTTGTAATCCCAAATGAAATAACTAAATAATCAAAATTTCCATAAAATCAATGAAATGTGGTCTTTTGAACGTCCAATTCATAGACCCTCAACTGGTTGTACTCAGATATTTGATCAATCATTGATGACCGACAATATCCCCTAAGATGATCAAAAATGTCATCAATATTCAAAAATGTGTATTTACTCTTCACGATCTACTAATTAAACTTAAGGTAGTATATTTAAATTCATTTACATCTATCATCCTTCTTTTAAATATCACTATTTAATACCATAATGATATGTTGGGGTGGATAAATCCCTTAGACTCAAGATCCTCTAACTGAACCATCAACTCTTTTGACTAGGTTGCATCCATCTGATGAGATAGAAGGCGATTAGGCACATCCTAAAGAGCACATCGATAGTGAAATCAACCAATAACTAAGAAAAAATTCCTAAAAAAATACTCTAGAAACATGTCTGTTAACTATTCATGACAACTAAAATCTCACATACAACGCACTAGCCAATGGTATTTAGAAACAACGAAGAATGTTGGCACCAGATCATCCCTAACTCAGAAGAAGATGGTCACTCCATCCCTGGTCACAGATCCCACACACCATAGACTACATGTTCGATCCCTTTATGATTGATGTATTGGAACACATGAAGATAACAGTAAAATAATTTCTTGAATATAATCTATTAGTCCATGCAGATGATATGGTCAAAAATGTTCTGTTACAAAATAAGAAAGTCCGAAAAGACTTCCATATCAAATACCAGAACTCGAAACTTAGGGAAATTAAAACCTTTCTCTCTCTTCCAACTTAACTACATTAGAAAATTTATAATTAATGGAATATAATCATCCCTCATTATCAAATCTCTAATAAAACTATTTGAAATAATGGAATGGGATGTTCTAGTGTCAAATAAAACCAATTCCATGGAAAATGCAATAGGAATCATACCTCTCATGATGGATGGCCTATGATTTCAATTCTTTGTTCGCTACATTAAGATTACCAAGATCAAACCCACCCAAAATACTCCCCACCTAGTGAAAATATACCTTACCATGAATATTAGATCCTCCACCTATGGAAGACTCTAACTACACCTTATATCCTTTTGAAAAAGTGGATCCCACACCGCTCCCCAGCTAATCTAGCTAATAGAAGTGAAGAAGGAGACATGAATTCCCAAAATGATGGCACATCCTTGGAGTCTTTATGTAATGGGGCATGGTGGGTCCAACCTTCCCACACATATAGTGAACAATGGGATTACTCTCTGAACAATCCATTGAATCTTTTCCAAAAAACTGATGGCCACTCTTGAAACTTCCCCACTAATAATCGTCCAACTTATGATTATACTTTGATAAATAATTATTTTTTCCACCCATATAAAATGCACCACAAATACATTTCATACTATCCAAATTTATCTTTTACATATATTCCTTTTCAAGAACCTTTTAATAGGTTAGTAAATAAATAATAATGATCATGTATATAATTTTTTGGACACATACTCATCTTGAAATTCCAAGACTTGAGGTAGTTATTCATGAGGGAATCTATTGAAAAATGAAACTAACTTTTGAATCTTGATGTATAATCCATCACTAAAATATCCCTTTGATCCATCATCAATAACTATCAATCCTTCTCCACCCTCACTGTATCGGTGTCTAGCAACCGATTGAAAGCCACATTGAACATGATCCAAGTGAGATCCTCATTCATCCTTGAGAGAACAACGGACCCCCAACTCTTTCTACTTGATCCTTATAAATAATACATGGAAAATTCTACATTTTATGTCTCAGGGATCTTTAAGTACTAAAATATTCACTTGAAATGATCCAATCACTCCTCATGATCATTAATCCCTTAATTTCTTTGGAACACCAATCGATTTTCCTCGAACACACCAAAGCATAGTCCATAGTTCAAGGATTATATTGGCCACACACTTGACCCAAGTACTGGATTATATGGATCACTCACTCCACTAAATTTATATCAATATGAGGGTTCACCAATGGGGTATTCTCTATAGCAGCCTCTCTACACATGGATGAGTTTCTTCTAAGATTCATTTTCTTCAAGATACAAAACACGTGATTCATTATGAATAATCCTTAAAATTATAAAAAGAAACCCTCATTATTAGTATCAATAAGTCACCAATAAACAGAAGAAACTTCAAATTATAATGGAGTAAAAACATCAAAAATCTATTTTATTTTCCACACTTTATGGTTTTTCCACATGGTGGGGAAAACTATGCACCAACTGTGTGGGTGTCACCATAATTGGAATGTAAGGTTGCATGTGTTGAACATAGTTACTATTAACCAAGCATGTAACATCCCATACTTGCTTCACACATATGTAACCAAACCTGGTTAGTCACAATACCTAAAATGTGTCTCCTCGTATGACAGAGGCTACAAACTAGTATCAAGGGTAAAATGTACTATATTCAGAAAACTATATCGTCATGATAAAAGTACACAATGGTATGATAAATGAATTAATAGAAGAATTATAATAATGAAAGACAAATTAATGAAGGAAAATTATCCATCAAATAATAATAAACAATCCAAAATCAGAATCATATAAAAAATGGTGTGTAAGTCTTGGAGCTACACAAAATGCATGCATACGTACATACAAGTATATCAAAAGAAAACACCAAAACGTTATCTAATAGAATCATGATCAAAGGCTCAATCCCATGCTCCATGCTCCCATACTATAATCAATCAATCATCCAGGACTAAATTCATTCCCTTTTCCCTTCCAGTATCCATGATTGTTTCCTTGTACCAAATGACATCCCAAACGTGGTGTGAGAAATAGTCAGTAGGGCACTACCAATGACATATATACAAGTTCAATCCATGGGTATAAAATCATAAGTATGTAGATATAATAAAAGATATTGATTAACATATGTGAAATAATAATCACATTGGGCTCAGACTCATCATGCAATGTCTAGCCAACCATACCTGATTCAACCAAAGATGGATATGTCAGAACAGGTGACCTATAAATGGTCATGGTCAAATAAATATGACCTGGGTGTACATGTAGAATCTATATATATAAATTATATCCCATGGTTTTACAAAGACATCCAATTAGAAATATTAATGAATTTGGATTTGATGTGTAACCAAGGCATCCGGGTCATAGTGATAGTAATATAGGATCCAATAGGAGTTAAGGAATCCATGACCATAGATGTTTGATCCATATTATAGTACAAAAACCATGCAACCTATATATAAAAACAAAGTGTTATCTAAGCTTTACCACCAAGGAATTCCCCTAGTATAATATATAATCACGTCCATGGATCATGTTCATATTAAGTCTTTGGCTAAACCTGATTGGGGACCAAGGGAATAATCCACGGTGACTCCTATCCTAAGACATTAGTAGTTTCAATGATTATATCTGAGGAATTCTAACATTTGGAAAAATTTCAAGTGAATCATTAGTATTGCATCGATTAATTCTTGTATAATTAATACATTGTCTATGTTCCATGATGGGTATCTCCCTTCACAACTAGCTCAATGAATCAGGGTGGTATATTTTGAGTGCTCAAAGAATTCCCTTGGGAATCTATGGTTGGTTCAAGTAATTTCATTCTTATGGTAAGAAAAAGAACCATATTAGCAATAATCACCTTAATATTGTCTATATAATCAAGTCCATGTGATAAAAATTCCATTCTATTCACTTCAAATATATATAACATACATACCTTTTCTTTCAATAATGACAAGACTATATATGGTTCCATACCACTAATCATTTAATTAAAAATTAATATTAACTAATCAAGAAATTATAACCCATTTATAAGGTTCATTATATCTATTTAAATTAATAAAACACATGAGAAAGTCAAACCAAATTGTCCAATAGGTGTTTCAGTTATTAAAATAATAAGGGGAATATAGTCATAAGCATGGAACACCCAATGGGTGGATCAAAATGAGTTTCTTTGACTCCATACATAGTCAAAGGGCACAATAGAACATTTAAATTATAAACTAAACTAAAAATTTAGGGAAATACATTTCTTGGTCAAAGTTCAGGTGAATCCATCACCTAACACAACAACAGAAATTATAGATCAATAAGAATTGTGGGAAAAGTCAAATACCACCAACCTTATGGTGTCAGAGGAATGATCATCCTATACTGGTAATCAGTTTGGGTTAAATCAGAATAAAATTAAATAATATAAAAATAACCTAAAAGTAGAGCATATTAGCTTCCACCAGAATAGCACTGAAGATGGAGAAATAAACCATTAAAAGAATCATGTTTATTAAATCCCATACCATACTAGTGTGAAAAATGTTGGATCAATTAGTGTTTGGATGGAAGATAACCATAATAATTTTAAGAGAGGGATGTGGAGGAGATGCTATAGTGGTTGGATTTTATGTAGAATGAGGATTTTCTTTAAATGAAGTGGTTCTATCCCTTTTTTTAAAACAAATCCATATCATTTTTATGACAAGAATATTTTTCACATCATAAAGATATTAGGTTTTCTGCCCAAGAAAAAAAAATTCACACCATGCATGGGGTATGGATTGACCAATTCATGTCATGAATTGAATTCATGTCTTTAATTTAATTCATTTTCTGATTGTGTTATACATAAAGACTTCATCTCCATACTACCTTATTTTCACAAACAAACCAATCATCATAAAGGTGGAACTTTAATGTCTAAGATAGAAAGAAAAAATTAATGAGTGTTTAACCAAAATTTAAAAGACCTATACCTCATATAAAGAATCCAAGATATTATAGTCTTCCCCACTTAAAGAAACTCATCCCTAAGTTAACCTTCCAAGGGTGAAAAGAATTTTCATATAACAACTATGGCTACTAAGATAGTATGTCATCCTCTCTCTCTCTCTTAGGTATCACATTGTATGAGATTGTGCTTCCATAGAACTCAAACTAATGGAACTGACCTACCTCAAAGAGCCTTCATACTCTTGTCCATGATGCATATTGGATTATCCTTAGTGGACATATCCACCTCTAACTCAACCTCTTCAGGGTGAAATTTATAAGATAGATCTGAATAGTAATGATGTAACTAGGAAACATTGACCACATAGTGCATATATTTTTATTTATTAGGGAGTGTTATATGATATTCCAATGACCTTACCCTCTCTAAAACCTCAAAAGTTTCAAAAATATGAGGAAACAACATACCTTTCTACCCAAATTATTGATGTCCTCATCTAGTCAAAACACTTAATAATACACAATCCCCAACCTCAAACTTTAGTGGTCATTGATGGTGGTATTTATATTATTTATGCCTAAACTGGGCCATATCCATTCAATTTAAGATCAAATGGACCTGATCTGAAGCATCTTGTACAAGATAACGTCTAATTGGTGCTAAAACCCCTACCTCTAACCAGTATAGTGGTGATCAGAATCACTACCATATAAGGCATTATAATGAGGCATTTGAAACATTTCCTAAAAGCTATTATTGTAGGAGAATTATTTTTGGGGTATTTTTTTCTGCTAAGAACCTATGAAATCAAGGAATCATTCTCTATGAATGTCCTCTAACATCTTTATTATTTTCTCAAACTAACCATCGATCTGTTGGTGGTATGTTGTACCAAATATTACATGTGTACCTAACACCATATGGAACCCTTAAAATAACTATGAATTAAAATGAGTATCCCATTCCAATAAAATAAATTTTTGGACTCCATGAAGTGGTATAACCTCTAAGACATACAGTCATCAAATATAATCCACAGAAATAGTCTCCTTAATATGTAAGATGTTTGATACCTTTTATATCTTATCGATGATCACCCATAATTCATCATTACCTCGACGAGATATAGGAAATCCAATCACAATATCTATGGTGATCTCATCACATTTCCAATCAAGAATAGGAAATGGATAAAAAATCCCTTTTGGACGTTTGTGTTCCTCTTTCACTAATAGATAGGTGGAACACATAGTATAAAAAAGATAACAATCTCCATTTTCATACAAGGAAAACAGTATTAGTGACATAGCTCATGATACATATTTTTAAGCCTAAGGTGAACTACCAATATAGAAGCATGAGACTCTTGCATAAATTCCTCTCAGATGTTTGTAAGAACCTATAATCATCTATAGATGTAAAAGGTAAAATCCTCATCAATGATCTATCATAGTGGTGGATCATTTCTTGAAATCATCCCTATTAGGACTAAGACCTTAGTATCAAAATACTACCTCACATTCAATCTCTCCAAAATTAAAGAGGAAATTATTAAAGATATAAGGTTTGGATTCATGTGATGATCATGTAATTATAAATTCATATCAAAGAATAGAGACATAATCTACCATTGAATACTGACCTCATGCACTAATTATGTTGGAGTCCTCTAACATATGGAATCTGCTACCACATTTCGCTTCTTAGGCATATTG
Organism: Viscum album; assembly: GCA_963277665.1. NCBI lineage: Eukaryota > Viridiplantae > Streptophyta > Magnoliopsida > Santalales > Viscaceae > Viscum > Viscum album. The sequence continues at coordinate 91,106 of CAUJRU010000654.1, forward strand.
GTAAGATCAAAACTAGATGACTACGAGTATTCAAACAACCTTCTATATATGACACATAATTCAAACATTATAAAGATATTCATAATAATTGTTTTGGACCGCTAACACCACAAACCACCCTCTATGAAAATAGTGTCTCTAGAAACATAAGGAAAGGAAGACTGAAACCATATTGAGATCATGAATTAAGTACTTCTTCTCATGTAGACTCAATTTATGAGAATCATACACCACGACTCAGTCTTCTTACATTAGATAATATCAATGATTGATGCCTGATATGTTATTATAAGATGGATATCTTTTTCCAGTTCTGGAATAATAGAGAGCAACACTGATTTTGGTCTCCCTTTCAACTCCAAAAAGGATATCTCACAGGCTTCTACCCATTTGAAATTTAGACCATTCTTAGTCCATCACATAATAGGTGATTCTATGTGTAAAACATCTTGAATAATGCATCTTTTATATCAATATATCCCCAATAATCATTGTAGATCAAACATTTTCCTAGGTTGTTCCCAAGAAATTATAGCACTGAGGTTCTTTGGGTTAACATACACTCCCGCAACTAAGATGATTTGACCCATGAAATTAACATTTTCAATCTATGAGTAGAATTTTATAAAATATCAATATTACTAGTTCTCTCTTATAGTATTCAATATGATATTAAGATGTTTTACATGGTCATGTCATTTTTTAGAATACACTAAGATATCAACCATTATTTACTACCAAAAATGAATAGAGATATAGGTGAAAACCCTCATTCATCAAATCCTTGAAAATAGCTAGTGCATTCATTAGACCGAATGACATGATGATATACACATAAATAATATACCTTCTATGAAATGATCTATGGTGTATGTTAGAAGGACTAGATCAAAACTGATGATAACCTAACCTCAAATCAGTCATCAAGAAAACTCTCACTCATTTTAGCTGGTCAAAGAGGTCACATATATGATAAAATAGATACATGTTCTTGAATTTATGTTTTTCGAACTAATGGGAATCCACATAAATTTTATGGGTACCATTCACCTTCATGGTGAAAATGATAGGTGAACCACATGGTGAAGTAATGGACAATATAAAACCATTAGCTTATAAATCTTCTAGCTTCCTATTAATCTTATACAAGTCAATAGTAGACACATTTTTAAGAGTAATGGATAGTAGTGCATCCCCTGGTAGTAGCTTTATAGTAAACACTACCTATCTATCAGAAGGTAGTCTTTAAAATTCATGAGGGATGAAAACCATGTAATGATCTACAATAGGAGGGATATCAGTATGATGTATTTCCTAATCATCCCCACAAAGGATAGCATTATGGGTTGTCACTCCACCTACTCCATGATGATCTAGTCTAGAAATACATTCTTGGAAATCTCATTCGTCCTTATAAAGATAAATATCAACCTGCGGTGATGTAAATTATTCCCTATAGTGATATAAGTAAAAATAAGTGTGAGAGGGGACTAACTAATCCATGCTAAGAATAATATTGAATTTCATCATCTTAGGGATGACTGGGTCTCACAAGAAAAGATAAATTCCTACCTGAAGGGGAATTACATTCACTAATGCACACTCTCTTATATAATTCCCATATATTATAATGTTTCATCAAACCATATAAATACTAATATCACTCCCATGTATTTTCACATTAATGATAAAGATAAATGAAAATGAAGTTATTGTATCAAAAAGGGTAGATAATAAAGTAGAGGCTACTAATATTGTAACTTTCACTATAGACATCTTTAAACCCTACTTGTTATGTGAAGGACTCACTTTATACATATGCCCTAAACCATGGCCTGGAGATGAAACATGACTACCCGGAATGTGTCCACTCAGATGGAACTAAGTATCCTAATTCTTACCTCCTCAACCATGTCTAATCCTCAGCCGATATGGCTAGTGGTAGTCCAGATTTCAGATTGGTTTGAAGCTACAAATACTTATCCAAAATGTAGAACTTGTGATGATACTAATCTACTAGGTGTTAGAGTTGGTGTCCTGAGATCCAAATGTTTGTACTTTGATTACATGAATGTACACCTACTATATATTTTTCATTGTTCTGCGTGACTATAATATAATAATGTATGGGAATATTTGTAGCATTAATAAGGTCATGGAAGATCCCTGTTGTGATGAGAACCTTTAAATGCTATAACAATCTTCTTAAATAAAGTTCTACGGTTGGAAGACATACTATGATAGGACACATAGTTTATAGATCGTCATGTGTGAGTACTCTTAAGAAGACGAGACTCTCTCTCTTGGAATTCACACTTGGTAATCTCCAAGATGGGTGATTATGAGAATAGACCCGCTAGTAGTAATTCTTCATGTATTGATGTCATCGTACATTACTATCCACGACCGTGTGTAATGGTCCTTAGACTAGAATATTATCATTAAATCGTGTCATGACCTACACACTTATATTTTATGATGAAAACTGTCATGAAGGGAGTTGGCAGGAACTAGGGTACGTTGGGTGCGTCACGAATGACATGTTGTTAATGGATAAGTCGATCAAGGATTTGTCTCTTCCATATTTATGGAAGTAGATATCTCGGGCCCTTTGATTGAAATAGAATTGTCGAACAAATTCCATGGCCATGGGGACACGACGAGTTTATTTTCAGGAATTCAAAGAATGACAGATCAAGAATATAGGTTGATTACACTTCCATGAAACCTGCTTGATGAGATATTGGGACAAAGGGATTAAATTAGAAATTAAGCGTTCGTATGAGGTGACACGTCAATGCGGTGTCAACTTCTTTCTCTTGGGTGCCATGACCCATTTCTATACAGTAATCTTGGACTTTAGGCAAACCCGCCTTATGCCAACGAGAATGTGTCCTAGAGGGTCACACACTAAGTGTGTCCAAGTATCTCAAGTAGAATACATATTATTCACATATGTGTTTTAATAATTATTCAAGGAATCCTAAATCTTTTAAATGTTAGAGGAAGAATAAAATGAAAACAAGTACACACCGTGTATTAATGATTACACGTCGTGTAGTTTTTATTTTGAAAACAAGTACACACAATGTATTAATGATTACACGCCGTGTAGTTTTAATTTATGGAATGGAAATAAAAAAATTAAAACAAAATATACACGTCGTGTACATTGAATGTACACTCCATGTACTTTTCAATGAAAAACAGGTATACGCCGTGTATTTATGATTACACACAGTGTAGTTTTTCTAGTCGGGATTTTGAGGAAATATCATTTTATTAAATGATATTTATTATAATCAGTCTGGGTGCATGTCAAGGAATTAATGAAGCTACATGGGGTTTTCAAAAGAGTTAATGAGATAAATAAAATGCGTAACACATTTATTTATTGTCATAACTCTACAACCGCAAACCCGATTATAAATATCCTCACAATCCCACTCTTTTCCTAAGAGAATCATTGTGCACAACAATTCTAGAGACTTCCCTCAAGGCCGAAAGAACTCATTCCTCTAAGAACACTCTCAAGACAGAGAGAGATCATCATCCATCAAATCTAGATGATCTAAGGCGAACGACGCAAGAAAGGATTTCTCCATGATAGAAACCGGATAATCCTTTTGTGATGTCCAGAGATATGCAGTGCATGTGTGGATCACCGCTAGAGGAAGTATACCCTTGGCTTCTGCGATGCAACGATGTATCACATCGGAACGTGATCAGAAATATGAACGAAGAAATAACACCAAAAGTTACTTCTTTTCAATTGAGTAGATTAATTATAATCAACCCATATCGATCCTAATTTGTGGTTCCGGGACATTACTTGTCTTTGTCTATTTCTTTGATTAGATCCTTGGAGACTAGCGTTTATCATCATATTGATAATGGATTGATCATTGTTAATGACAAAAAGTCATGTTGGAACATTCACCCACGAGCTTCCGCTATGCCCGGAACCTTCAAATGGTATCAGAGAGAGGATACAACGTTGATTATAGTTATTTGATTATCATTGATAAATTATGAAATTATATCTGAGTCAATTCAACATTAATCTTTCTCTAATTTGTATAAATGATATCTGTTATTCCTCCTTCATTTCTCGATTCATATCACAAAAATGATCTTTTAATTTTAATTTTGATTAAAATAAAAGTGAGGAAATCATATGAAGGAGCCTCTATTTTTGTTTGTACAACATGGGAATACATAGCATGTAATGAAAACTACACGCCATGTACTTAGGTTCAACGAACCGATACTGGTCCGCCAAAAAACACCTTGTTAATTGAGTATACCTAAGTATTTATTACACCGTGCTGACGATAATTGAACAGTGCGTGGAAACCGGAATACACGGTGTGTATGTTGAATCGACATGTTGTGTAGTCCGATCTGGACCAAGTGAAACCATGTACAATAGGAAGCCACGTACCGCATACATGGGACTGCCCGGCCAGTAACCGCGTAACAAAGAAGTACACGCCGTGTTAGATTAATCTACACATCATGTACTCCCAAATTTCCAAAGTACAGAAAAATAAGCCAAAGCCCACAACATGTACTTTGGATAAAGGGTGAAAAGAAATACACGCCGTGTAAATATAAACTACAAGCTATGTACTTTCCAGAAATGGAATTTCACCGGGTTTCCTCCAAAGTACAAAAACCCATACAAGGAATATGGATGAGAATAATTTCAAGGAAATTCAGAAAGGAATTTAATATAAATAATTGATTAATTATAAGATCATAATTAATTGAATTCAAGAGCGACTTATCTTAAATAAAAGAAAGATTAAAAGAATTTTATTTCTAAATATGTGTAAATGTCGTTGCATGCTACGGATGATCATGAGATATACAAAAATACCCTTTGTGTATGTATGGATTCATTTAAATTTATTTAATTTAAATTCGTTGGCCTACAAGAATTCTTCCAATAAAAAGTAGGGCCTGCGTTCCCATGGTTTCTTTACTATAAACCCCATGTAATGGAGGATCTCCCAACCCAGAGGAGACATTTCAAAATCCGAAGCTGAGGTGAAACCAACACAAGAAGATACGAAGATGCAAAGGTGGAAGCTGCAGAACACAAACCATCACTTTCAAGGTGTTTTTCTCTAGGTTAGGGTTATCTAATCAAAACTGCTGGATAAGCTAACCAATAGAAGATCATGATCATGCCATCTTATTTTATTTCTGTCTGATTTCATGGTTTATTTATTATGTATGTGTTCTTGCGATCACATAATTAATGAAATAATCAAGCATGCAAAGATGGAATAAAATAAAAACCGGACTATGTGTAAACATTATCAGAACATGGTTAATCACTTAAGAAAACATCACTTAATATTAACAAGCATTTGATAATGAGAAACTACGCATAAAGGATTAAAATCCCACAAATACCATATTATGTCAGACCAAGCCTTTTGTTACTTGATTAAGGGAAAGACTCAATAAAACTAAGTGTTTGACTAACCCTTTTTGGGACACATAATTTTATAAAGGAATCCATTATGAAAGGTTTTGGGTTGACTTAACCATATTACATCAAGAGAAGTAGCCCTTGATAGACTTGGTATAATATTAGAGGCAAGATTTGGGGAAATCCAAGTAAGGATTTCTGGACCAGGGAGTGCACTCAACAGATCAAGGAACTATAAGCTCACAGTTGGAAAAGACCTGCCTACCTAAATACATTCAAATAGCTTGACCAACCCTTGTTGGGGTTATGAAAAGGATAATATGGATCCTTTCCACTATAATTTCAAAGAAAATAGACATTTCAAGTTCAATGGTGAGGGCCATTAGGATTGGATAATATAGTTGGAGAGTTAATAAAATTTATTTTTTCTCACAAAAATGTAATCAAGAATGTACTGATAAATCTGGTCTTTCAATTTTGAGAGTCAATATGAAAATCTCATCAACCAAATTTTTTCTATGACCAATTCTGGATAAATACAATATCCTCATCGGTAGTAACTTTCAAGAATGGTTTAGGCACCTTCGGGTTATCCTATGCCATGAACGAAAGGTTTACGTGCTGGAGTCCTCACTTACTGATTTGCCTCCCCGAGGGGAAAGAGATGAAGATTTCCTCGTCTATGATCAACATTTGAATGATACACTCGACATTCAATGTTTGATACTGTCATAAATTTCTAGTGAGCTCATGAAGTCTCATGAAGACATGGATTCTTATAGCATGCTCTAGAACCTCCGTGTTCTATACTAGGAGAGAGCAATAAAGGAAAGGTTTGAGATCTAAAAGGCTCTATTTTAGGGAAATCTTGGATTGGGTGCCCCAGATGGGCCTCATGTAGTCATGCTCATTGGATATATTGAGTGCTTGAGGTTTCTATGGTTTAAACTCCCAGAAGAACTGGGTACCGATCTCATTCTTGCATCACTTCCCCAGAGATTCCCTAACTTTGTAATAAATTTACACATGAACAACAATGATAAGTCTCTATCTGATTTTATCATCCTTATTACCCATGTGAACAATGATATGAAGCGTGAAAATCCTTCTGTCGTTATGGTGAATAAAAAGAAAGGGAAAGAGAAGAGATTTAATCCCAAAGCTTTTTTAAGGCCTTCCAAGAAAAGGAAGATAAAATGGGAGGCAGGAGAATAGGAGGCTTTTTGTTTCACATGTGGAAAGAAGGGCCACTAGAAGAAAAACTACACCCATCCAAGGATTCAAGGGGAAGCTTCAGGTGTGTTTGTTATCGAATGCAGTCTATCTGTTTCTACCAATAGGGTATTAGATACTACTTGTGGTTCTCACATCTGTATCCAAATACAATAACCAAGTAGATTCAGAAAGATTGACTTAGGTGAGGTGGATCTAAGAGCAGCCAACGGAGTCAGACTCTCTGTGGTAGATGTCAAAGACTACAACCTCACATTTCCTAATAAGATGGTCTTGGTTTGAAAGGATTTTATTATGTACCCTCTGTAACCAAAAACATTATTTCAGTATCCAGATTAGATACTGATGGATTCATCTTCACGTTTGGAAGGGGATGTTTCTACTTTTATAAAGATATCATTTGTTTTGGTAGGTCACATTTATATAAAAACCTTTATGTGTTAGACTACACAAACCACGTAGTGTCAATCAATGAAAAAATTAATTCACATGAATCATACAACACTCAACTTTGGAAACACCAGCTAGGTCATGTCAATGAGAAACGTTTGAAAAAATTACATCATGATGGGTATTTAGTTTCTTTTGAACTGAAACCACTTGGTGTATGTCATGTGTGTCTATAGGGAAAAATTTCTAAAGCCCCATTTAGTGGTAAAGGTGAAAGGGATAAAGAGATTATAGAATTACTTCACACGGATGTGTGTGGACCATTTCTAGTTGAAGAAAGGGGTGGGTTCTTGTACTTCAGAACATTTACTGATAATTTTAGTAGATATGGATATATTTACTTAATGAGTTATTAGTCATATTCTTTTGATCAGTTCAAAGAATACAATAATGAAGTTGAGAACTAGCTTAGTAAGAAGATTAAAAAACTCCTATCAGATAGAGGAGGATAATATCTTAATCAGGACTTCATTGATTTCTTACAGGAGTTTGGGATACTATCTCAACTCACTCCTCCTTACACGCTACAGTGGAATGGTGTAATCCAAAGGAGGAACCACACCCTGTTGGACTTGGTGAGATCAATGATGAGTCATGAAAGTCTTCCATTATCCTTTTGGGGATATTCATTACAAATAGCATCACACATACTAAACCAAGTACCAACTAAATCGATAAATGGTATTCCATATGAGTTATGGAGTGGACGCAAATCCATGTTATCAAATTTACAAGTTTGGGGTAGAGAATAATTTGTTAAGGCCTTTTAAGGTAACAAACTTTCACCCTGAGGCACAATGTGTATCTTTATAGGATATCTCAAGGAAACAAGGGGATATTACCTATACAACCCCTCAGATAGAAAGATTACAGTGTAATGACATTCCATATTCCTTGGGAGGGACCACATGTCCAAAAGGGATAGTGGGAGAAAGATATAATTCGATGAAGTTGAGGCTCATGATACATATGAGTTGGTACAAAAATAGATTCCACAAAGACCCATGGAAGAAAAATATGTTCCTGAGACACAAGAACTACATAGGAGCATGAGAGAGGTATGAGAACCAGAATTATATGGTTTTCTTGTCACCATGTATGGTGACTCATTATTGGTTGAAAATGATAATCATCTTACCTAAAAGGAAGCAGTTGAAGGCAGAGACGTTTCCAAGTGGTAAGAAGCCATGAATTCTGAAATGGATTCTATATACCAAATCCAAGTCTGCATTTTGGTAGATCCTCTATTTAATGTAAAGCCTATTGGTAATAAATGGGCATTCAAGAAGAAACTAGACGTGGAGGGACAAGTCAGTACCTATAAAGCATGACTGGTTGTAAAAGGATTTAAACAGCATCAAGGAATTGATTATAATGAAACCTTTTCACTGGTTGAAATCCTGAAATCCATCATAATATTTTTTTCCATTGTCGCTTAATATGATTATGAAATTTGGAAAATGGATTTCAAAACAACATTCCTTAACGGGGACCTCCAGGAAGATGTCTACATGACACAACCTGATGGGTTTGTGACTCCAAATGATGCCAACAAGGTATGCAAGTTCCAGAAATCCATTTATGGATTAATGAAATCATCAAGGTCATGTAACATTCATTTTTATGAAGTCATTGTGGAATTTTGATTTGTTAAGAACGAATGTGAGAATTGTTTCTACGAAAGGTTTAGTGGTAGTGTAGTTGTTTTCCTAACAGTATATGTTGATGACATATTACTAATTGGAAAGGAAGTACCTGTCTTACAGTCAGTTAAGTGATGGTTGGATAAATGCATCTCCATGAAAGACTTGGGCGAGGCAAGATATATTCTTGAGATCAGGATCCATCGTGATAGATCCAAGAGAATGCTGGGCCTGATTCAAAGTATATACATCGACCAGATACAGAATAGATTCAATATAGAACAGTTCAAGAGGGGATTATTTCCAGTGTCACATGGAATTCATCTTCCCAAAAAAATGTGTCCTCAGACACATGAGGAAAGAAAGAAAATGGAAATTATCCCTTATGCATCAATGATTGGGTCAGTCATGTATGATATGCTATGTACAAGGCTAGATGTTTCTTATGAATTATGTGCGGTAGGAAGATATCAAGATGTTCTAGGAGACTGTCATTGGATAGATGTTAAGACTATCCTTAAGTATCTGAGGCGTACTAAGGATATGTTCCTGGTTTATGGAAGAGATGAGTAACTAGTCATCATAGGACATGTAGATGCTAGTTCCCAGACTGATCAAGATGACATGAAGTCACGGACTGGATATATCTTTAGTTTGAATGTAAGTGTGGTGAGCTGGAAGTGCTCAAAGAAAAGTGTGGTCAAATATTCTATAGCAGAGTTCTAGCATATCGCAGTTTCTGAGGTAGCTAAAGATGTAGTATGGATGCGAAGCTTCATCTAAGAGCTGGATGTAGTACCTAGCAGTAAAGATCCTATCAGACTCTATTGTGATAATACTACAGCAGTGGCACTTTAAAGAGATCCAAGGTCTCATTAGCGGACAAATCACATACTTCGGAAGTATCATCTTATGAGGGATTTTTCTCAGAGAGGTGAAGTTACAGTGAGCAGTATTTCCATAGAAGAAAACGTGGTGGACCCCTTGACTAAATCCTCGACACAGCAGAAACATGATCATCAGGTGAGGTCTAGAAGACTAAAAGACTTAGGTAGTTGGATCTAGTAAAATTGGGAGTTTGTTAGAGTTGGTGTCCTAAGAACCAACTGTTTATACATTTATTACATGAATGTACACTTATTATATATTTTTCATTGTTCTACATGACTATAATATAATAATGTCCTGGAATATTTGTTGTATTAATAAGGTCATATCAGATCCCCGCTATGATGAGAACCTTGAAATGCTATAAAAAATTATTAAATAAAGTTCTACGGTTGGATGACATCCTATGATAGGACGCATAGTATACAGACCATCATGTGTGAGTACTCTCTCATGAAGTTTTCACATGGTAATCTCCAAGATGGGAGATTATGAGAACAGACCCGCCAGTAGTAATTCTGCATGTATTGGTGTCATCAGACAATACTATCTGTGAGAATTTGTAAAGGTCCTTAGACTGGATGATTATAAATAACTCATGTCATGACTCGCACACTTATATTCGCTGACGAAAACCATCACTAAGATAGTTGGCGGGAAGTAGGGTACGTTGGGTGTGCCACGAATGATTTGTTGTTAATAGATAAGTTGAGGAAAGATTTTTCCCTTCAATATTTATGGAAGTATTATCTTAGGACCTTTGATTGAAATAGAACTGTCGAACAAATTCCTTGGCCATGGTGACACGATGAGTTTATTTCTGGACGTCAAAGAATGACAGATCAAGCATATAGGTTTATGACACTACCATGAAACCTTATTGATGAGATATTTAGACAAAGGGATTAAATTTTACAGTAATCATTCATATGAGTTGACATGTCAATTCAGCATCAACTTCTTTCTATTGGGTGCCTTGACACGTTGCTAGACAATAATCTTGGACACTAGGCAAGCCCTCCTAATGCCAATGAGAAAGAGGCCTAGAGGGTCACACACTAAGTGTATCCAAGTATCTCAAGTAGAATAAAGTTTATTCCCATGTGTGGTTTAATAATTCTTCAAGAAAGCCTAAAGCATTTTAATTTTTGAGGAAGAATAAAATGAAAACAAGTACACACCGTGTATTAATGATTACACATCGTGTAATTTTTATTTTGAAAAAAAGTATACATTGTTTATTAATGATACATGCCATGTAGTTTTCATTTTAGGAAAGGAAATGAAAAAATGAAAACCAGATATACACATCGTGTACATTGAATGTACACACTGTGTAGTTTTAAATGAAAAACAAGTACACGTTGTGTATTTATGATTACACGCCATGTAGGTTTTCCAGTCGGGATTTTGAGGAAATATCATTTTATTAAATTATATTTATTATAACAATTTTGGGCACATGTCAAAGAATTAATGAATCAACATGGGGTTTTCAAAAGAGTTAATGAAATAAATAAAATGTGTAACGCGTTAATTTATTTTCATAACTCTACAACCTCAATCCCGATTATAAAAATCCTCAAAACCCATACTCTATTCCTAAGAGAATTGTTGTGTACAAAAATTCTGGAGAATTCCCTCAAGGCCAAGAGAACTCCTTCCTTTGAGAACACTCTCAAGACCAAGAGAGATCCTCATCCATGGTATCAAGATGATCTAAGGCGGACAATACAAGCAAATATTTCTCCATGCTAGTACCTGGAGAATCCTTTGGCGATGTCCAAAGATATGTAGTGCACGTGTGGATCACCGCTAGAGGAATTCTACCCTTGGGTTCTGTGACACAATGACGTATCACATCAGAATGTGATCAGAAATATCAACAAAGAAATATATCAAAAGGTACTTCTTTTCAATTGATTTAATTAATTATAAGAAACCTTTAATGATTCTACTTTGTGGTTCTGGGACTTTCCTTTTCATTGTCTATTTCTGTGATTCGATCCGTGGAGACTGGCGTTTATTTCCGTATTGATCCTGGATTGATCATTTTTAATAACAAAAAGAAAAATGGGCACATTCACCCATGAGCTTCTTCTGTGCCCGGAACCTTAACGAGGATCATATGGAATGTTTTGGAAAAAAACTGATGATTACCCATTCTATAATAATATCGACACTCAACTAGGCCTCGGTCACACTTAGGCATTACAAGAACGTATCTACCACATTGATGGGATATAATAGAACTAAAAGTGCAAATAATCTATATTACACTACTCTATTAAGAACCCTCTATATAGATCTTCCTTCTAATTCCTTAACTATTACCTTGTCTCAGCCCTAAACTATCATACCCTGTACTATCGAATTGCCTCAAATTATGCTTGGTAATAATGTCTTAATTCAAAATTTTCAAGGTAGTAGTAAAATGGAAGACATTTTGTTGATACCAGATAGCTTACCTGAACCCATACTCAAATTTTCATTCTATAGAAAACTCATCAGTAGTGAAGTATTTTTAAAAATGTTAAATATTGGTAAAGATTGATAAATAAATAATAATCAACTAGGATCCTTTCTCTAGATGTTGGAACTCCCAAGACCTTCTAGATCACATCATCTTCAGAAATAAAAAGTCCTAGAAAGCATCATGAAAATCACTCAAGACCATATTTTGATGTTGGTTTTCATATGTAATAATGTACCAAAAATTATTGGTAGAACCATGAAGAAAATAAGTTGTGATATTGACCCTCCTCTCTAGAGGCATCTCAAGGTGTCGAAAGATAAATAAAATGGCCTCTATCTATGTCTCAGTTACCTATGTACTACCATCCCCCAAAAACATGGGTGGAATCTACTATATAAACACATATTCCATGTCATCCATTGTAAGTGTAGGATATAGAGATCCTGATACAGTCTACATAAATAGTATAAAACCTTCTTGATATAGGATGTCAATTTCCATTTTAGGTAAAACTGGAGGTTCCACAGGTGGCGCTAGTTGGGGTTAGTCCCACCACATTAGGAACATGATCATTTACACCATAATAACTCTTTAATTGATTACATCAAGATGTAATAGCTCTATAAATTACAACCACGCACCTTAGATAATATTTAACAAGGAAAAAAAATTTATATATAAATATGATTGTTTCAAGCAATACTATACAGGAATCATACCCATCTACCTGCTCATAAATCTAGATTTGGGAATCATATAAGACAATGATAGAAAGATAAAGATAATTCCTACATCCCACTACTATGTCTAGGTCTGGTTCATGTTCTTTTTTTTATAATAGGTTTCTGGTATACAGTGTGTCAATTGAAAGATATAAAGGAAAACTCCCTTAAAATTAAAACTAGTACCACTATCTAAAAAAATATATTTCCATTAATTTTAAGAACTCAATAATTATCAAATATTTAATTATATATATCCATATGTACATATATATATCATTGTCTATTTATATGAATCAATCATTACCATGTTATAAGAACCATAATTTATAAATTAAAAATGGTAGAACATGTAACTATAACCTGGATTTTATGATGGTTAAATTAGATGGATCACAAATCCCAATTTATATTAGCACAAACATGCATTAAAATGAAATTGGAATAAATATAATTGCATCCAACTAAAATTTTAGCTCATGTAACTAATGGTTCATCGACCACACTAAATATAATTATCTAAATAAGGTGTTATCATTACACTATATGCAAAAACACCATTTAGGCTGATGGAGGCACTTTAATTATTCCAATAATTTATCCCTATTAGAAACATTAGCACCATTTAAAAAATAATTATCAAGGAATAAGGAATATGAATCAATAAAGCATGTAGTTTGTAAATATGAAATGGAATAATACATTATATATAAGTCCTCACATTCCTATAATGATTCATGAGACACTATGTACTTTCTATACTAGGACAAAATTAAAAAAAATATTCCACAATAATAATGAAATCTACCATCAATGTGAATCACCCAATGGTGAAATTAATACAACTATAACATGCATAATCCAAAACATCAAATCCCATCTCAAGTATTTTGGATTTTCCCTCATACATGAGATTACTAATCCCAAGAACATTCTCATTACCAAATTCTACCACATAGTAGTCTCCTATATGATAACCCAAATATAATGAAAAAAAGGAAATGAACCCCTCTAGTACCAATTTATATCATCTTGAGCATTTTTTCTCATAAGTATCAAAACCTGGTTGGTAGTAAGGATTAAAGTATGCCTCCCCATATGCCAAAGGATACCAACTATATGTTAGGGTCCAAGGTGTACCAGTGGTGAAACAATACCCTAATGATCAGAGTAGTACAAAGATATGATAAATTAATAAATATAAAAATAATAGCAATTGTAGAAAAATGAATGAAGTCAAATCATCTAGATAGTAATAATAAGAATCTCATAGAAGGAACTATAGAAAATGATGTGTATGTTAAGAAGCTATACAAAATCATTGAATATTTACATATAGGTATATGAAAAGAACAAAAAATTAAAATGATATTCAATAGAATAATGATACAATGCCCAGTACTATTAACCAATATCCTAATATATAATCAATCAAGAAAACAAGACCATCCCTTTTCTATTTTCTCTACACATATCCATGAAGTCTATCTAGGTACCAAATAGAAGCCAAAATAGGGTCTGAGATATAAAAAGTAAGACACCACCAATTATGTCTATACAAGTCCACTCCATTAGAAAAAAATCAGTTTGAATATACATGATAATAAATGTACTAACATGCATGAAATAATAATATTTTTAGGATTAGAATATTTATAGGATTCCTAGCCAACCATACCTTCTTCATCCTAAGTCAAATAAATCGAAATAGGTGAACTATAAATCATAAAATTTTAAAGAATATGAACATAGATTCCAAGTATAATCCTTATATATAATGTGAGGCCCAACGGGAAACCATGTAATCTAAGAAAAAAATAAATGAAATGCAATCAAATTGTAAAAGAGACATCAATGTCTTAGTGATAGTAACACATGACTCCAGAGGAATCAAGGAATCCTTGATCGTAAAAGGTCGAGCAAGATCACTGTACATAATCCACGTATCTTATATATAGGGGAATAATTTTAACCCAAGGGGTAAAGCCAAGTAATTCCCCTAGAATAATAACTAATTGAGTCCATGTATATTTTCTATAGTAAATCTCAAGATAAGAATGATTGGGGAACAAGGGAAGAATCCATGGTGTATCATGTCCTTAGACATAATCTATATTCAAGGATTATATTCTATGTATTCAAATATCTAAAACTATCTCAAATGAAATAGAAATACAATTTTTAGGAATTAAAATATAAATAATAAATTTACCATGTTGCAATGCTGGTATCTCCCTTGGAAATTGTTCCAATGAATTAGGGTTATCCTCTGAGTGATCAAGGCATTCCATCCAAGGTTGTCTCAAGTCATACCACTATAATAAAAAGAAAAGGTTCTATAGTAGAAATAATCACCATTTGTTTAATGATATAATAAATTCCATGTGATAACCATTCCATTTAATTCAATTTATATATAACTCAGGTTCATACCCTTTCATGAAACAATGATAATGCTAGGTAAGGTGTTATATAATTAATCATTTAATACCAATTTAATATGATCCATGCTAAACATTGTTCCCCATTTACATGGGTTATTTAATCCATTTAAATTAATAAGGCAGTTGATAAAGTTAAACACAGCACACCAATGGGTGTTTCATCTATTACAATAATATGGGGCGTATAGGAATAATCATGCAACACACAAGGGGTGGATCAAGTTGTTGTCCTTGTCCTCCAAACACAATCAAGGAATATAATAGAACACTTTTCTAGTATAGGCCATTAATATGGAATGAATAATAAGAAAATATAATAATATACAAATATCCAAAAAATAAGGTTTATTAGGTCACAAAAAAAATAATCGAAGATAGTGAGACAAAACCTGAAAGGAAAGAAGTGGATTAAATCACATAACGATGCATATCCAACATGATCAACGGTGGCTCGATTGAATTCCATTTGGAATATAACCACAAGAACCTAGGACGGATATATTTTGGATGTCCAACAATTGTTGATTTCTATAAAGAATGATGAGATATATAAATTGAAGGGGTTCTACCGAATTTTGAAAACAAATCCATGAAATAATAATGTGGTGAATATTTTTTAAATCTTTCAAATCTCATGTTTCTCTATAGGAAAAATAAATTCATATCATGTCAGGGGTGAGGAGATACTAATTTACATCATTAATTAAATTCACATCATGAATTAATTTCACATCATGAATTTAAATTCTATCATGAATGGATTCTACAGCCATGCTCCATACCTTTACAATATTCTTCCCACAAAGTAATAAACCATCCTAAATGCATAGATTCTAGTTCCAATCCAAAAATACAATCTTAACTAGTTTTTAACCAAAATTTATAATATAAATACCTCGTATGAAGAATTTGGGATCATACAGTGTGCACTAACCATGTGAACTTACTATACACCTCCTCCACACCTCCCTTATTTCATCCAAAAAACTCAAGTGACCACCAGACACTCTCTCAGACTCAACATTGATTGGAAAATATCTTGATATATAATAAAATAAACTCATATCTAGGCTCAAAACATAATTAATATATTGGAACACCCATGGTAACTCGAGGTTTGGCATGAAGAAGAGTTTTCCAAGAACCCCCTCATTTCTACCTATTGAATCATGAGGTTCCTAGATCAAACCTATCACTAAATCCAAAATAAAATTGGGATTTAAAACCAATTTGTAATGAACCAACCAGATTCAACCCAAATAATTACAAAATACATCCCAAAAAATATCCTGAAGTGCATTTTCGATCAACATGGGAAAGCGATAAGCACCATAAATAACCAATTAACTCTTGGTAATGAATTATCCAATGGAAAATTATTGTGACCAATCCATAAATATTATATGGGCATGCCAATATCATCATATTCAAAATGGTGTAATAAATAGACATTTGAAGCATGAAACAAAAATATAATATACCATAAACAAAAAAAAAATTACAACATATATGAATCATTCCATAATAGTACATATAAAAGGTATCTCAAGTCAAAGGACCAAACTTAAAAAGCACTAAGATTACCAAAAAAAATCATATACATTGATCCCAATGGATACAAAATACCAAAAGTGACCCCATAAGAGGCACCTCTAGGATACTACATCTCCTCCAACAACCAATGGGTGAGGGTAATCAAGAATAGCCACCATAGTACATGGTTCCCTTTCCCTTACATGTGTCCTGAAAAATAAAATATCAAAAATTCAAAAGTGTAAATTATGGTTTGAGGAATTAATTAAAATATGATATGACCACGAATCTATTTAAAAAAATTTACCATTAAAACCAATAAATTATTTTGAAAAATAATTTTCAAAACTAAATCACTTTGGACGAAATTTGATTTTAAACAGTCTTCTCAAATCCCTTTGGTTTTATTTTTCAAAGGAAACATGTTTTGCTAAACCTATACCAAAGTGGATGAACTAAATAAACATGGAAACATGGCCTAAAATGTTCAAAATACCCAGCACAAAAGGTCAATAACAACAACATCATCAAATAACCGTGTAAATGGAAATGAAAATCATATAACTCATTACATCAATATGGAATTAATCAATGCATAATGTATATGGACCAATGTAGCATGAGTTATATGAACCCAAGGATCTAAAGTTTATTCATATTGTGAGTGATACAATAATAATGCTAACTGACTAAGTAAATGGAATCTCTCATGATCTTCTTGGGGCCTAACATCAATATCTCTCATAATCTCTTAGAAACCAACATGGGAGATCTCATGTTCTACACACCCAAAGACCCTATCCATTCATTTTAAACTAAAATTTAATAATTAATAGTTATACCTATAAGATATTATATGGTCCCTTGAAAAAACTCATCACTCAAACTCTGGATAACCCATGTGCCACTCCAAGAAAACATAACCACATAACATGTTATATATAAATCAAAGCTATCACAAAACAATTTTCATATACAGCATTAAAATTTTGTAAAACATTTTCCAAAATGGTAAAAAAGATTTTAAAATAATTATAGAAATTTATATTAAGGAAAAAACCCTTTGATACATTTTATGAAACACTTAGTGTGTATATAAGGTGCACCGTTTGGAAAACCCACTTTAAACACCTAAATTAATAAAACAAGACATAAATAAAAAAACATGGGATAAACATCAACTATAAATCAAAAATTTGAAATTTAAACAACACAAACCAAAGGTGATTATGAATTTTATGGTAATACATGTAAAACATGATTAAATAGAAACACAGATATTAAATATGGTCAAAAGCTTATCACCATCAACGACAAGCACCAAAAAGAGGTAGATCAAGGCCTCACACACCTAAGCCATAGGAAAGGAAACAAAAACCCTATTTCATGCCATGTAATAAAAAAAACTACCCCTATATTTCCATACATGAAAAAAATGAAGGAATAATCAGGAATAAGGGAGTGTGAAGGAGAACCCCCAATGGATTTGGACTTACATCAATCCAAATTCACAAAACTCAAGAGAAAAAATATACCAAAATATGGGAGAATCTTTACCAATAAAAAGATTTTGATACACATGATCGGAAGAAAAAATGAGGGATAAAGGAGGTATAAAGTAGATAGAGTCACAATTTTAAATTACTAACTTTTCAGTGATATGAATAGGCCACATGGTTTTGATGAAAGAATAAGAAGTTCATGCGCCAAACATGCGAGGCTACTGTCTTCCCAAAAACAAAGATTCATGGTTACTCCTATGTGTGGCTTGGATTGAAATTTTTTTCTCAAACAATTATATACCACACTATCACACTTTGTATCCATAGTTAATGGTTAATTATATGGTTAGGAAAACTATACACTTATTGTGATCCTTGGTCTATCATTCCAAAAATCTCCATTTTTTACACCCGGTACCTTGGAACTCTAAGAAAAAACCAAAAGGTAATCAAATATAAAAATTAGATGTACTGGTGACCCATCAGGTGTCAAATTTCAATATTTTTATATACTATTTATCATTGGATATTTATAGCTTGGATTCTCATGGATTGGGTTTTCCAATCATGGTTTCTTATTTATATCATTATTATTCCCTTGATCTATTATTTTTGGTCCTCATAGTCATACAATGTTTTTTTTACAATATAGATTTCTCATTCCCTTTAGTTTTTTATTCAATAGTTTTGGGGTGTTAATCTCTTGTAAAACTAGTTGACGTCCTTATGGTTATGCATACTATTTATAGAGTTTTTGTGAGGTTATAGTTTGTTCTATAGAAGATCCAATTTTTCTGTCTATTTATTTTCAGAGATGATGTTTGATAATGTGCGTAAAGTGATTTGGTTGACTTTATTAAGTGATAGTTCAGTCTCAATAGCTTAGTTTATAACATCGTATGATATTCATGAATCGTATGGAGGGAGATCTCCATGGGTCACCTAATGGGATTCTAATAGTTTCCAAGTGATTCAACCATCCCATTTCTAAGTTCTAGGCCATTCGATTATCCCCATTGTCACATGAGTGACCAATTTTCATATTGTTTTTATGTATTTTTTTCTATTTTTAGTTGTTTATTGACTATAGTTAGTTTTGTCATTTTGATTTCAACTCTATCAAAAAATTGTACTTTAAAAAATAAAAAAAGTTAATTAAAATAATAATGTAATATTTTTTAGCAAAAGACCTTACCCCAAAGGAGTTGCAGTTTGATATAGAAATCCTCATTAAAGAAGTTTTGTCTGTTTAGAAAACCTTCCAAATAAGTTATGTGTACATATATGGTTCTTCCAAAATCCTAACTTGGAAAAAGATTCAGGATCCAAAAATAAAATGATTTAGTTTATGGGTTATATTTTTCTCCCTAAAATATTCACTCTTATAATATTATCTATTTATTTTATATGTCTTCACCAATAATAATTTATAATACTAATCCATCATTACAGGTCTCAATTTATTCTTGAAAATTAAAATCACCTAAATGAATATCAAAATTGATAAACAAATGGGATATAAAATATCAATAAAGAATACACTATTAGAGGTTTATATGATTTCCATATCATACATAAGAGTTAACGGTTGATATTCCCTCTGATATGGTTCTATGATATGTCTTATACTTTTTAAATTCTCAATCAGTCACTTTTACTAGAAAAAACCCACTGTAACCTAGAGAAATTATATAATTTATTACATTGGCATAAGATAAAATTAATTTCACAGCAAAAGATAACATAGTTTATTAATATATAAGAACTAGATACATAGAAGATTCCTACATTATATTTTAAAATTAAAATATATAGCATATGAAACACTCCTACATCCATGAGATTATTCATAATATCCTTATTCTAATCATGGGGAAAGGAAAAATATAATGGGTGATATTAGATACTCCGTAAGGGTTACGTACAATGGAATATGTCATGAATCAATAAGGTATAATCAATATAGTGAGGAAAATAACTGAAAACACTTGTCATTTTATCAATAATTGGACCATGAAATGTATCCATGTACAATTTCATTGAATTAATCTCCTGGATAAGAATAACGGAATGATCAATGTAGTAAATGATTAATATTGGACGTCATGATCTAAAAAATAAATATACATATACCATAAAATCCATTTTCCAAAAATATGTAATTGATGGGTATGTATGCACAAGACCCATTTAATTGGCCAATTGATTTGTCTCATGAAATCGGTTTATACAACAAGGGGTTCTATATAACCAAGCCACACTTACCACCATAGGTCCAATACATGTTTCATATATTGAATGGTAAATTTATTTCATAAACAATATTTAATATAAAAAATGTTTATATTGAGTAAATAATATGGTAGATCAATATTTCCCCAATCATTCAAATAATTATCAATGAAACACACTATATGTAGAAATGGTATTTATTTTGGAAACAATGATATCTCTTATACAAAGAATATTGATAATTAAAATAAATAAAATTTCTAATTAAAATGATCATAATAAATTAATTTTATTATGAAAATGTGAATGACTAAAAAATTAATAAGTGATTAAATATAATCATTAATTCATCAAAGATATTTGTTTTTAAATAAAATAATGTTCTTTAGATAATAAAGGATAATAAAAGAAAAAAATTGACTTAAGTTTTCATTAAATATTTTTCACTATAAAACCTTTTAAATTTTGTAGAAGAATATTGGAGAGTGTAGTATAGTTTGAGAGGTAGGAAAATTCATCAATGATGTATACATTAAAAATATTCCATTTGAATTTTTGTATAAGAAAGTAAAAAAATAAAGCCTTTAGAAAAAATTTGAAATATTCATTTAAAACCTAGTAAATAGTCAAGGATAACATAAAATTTATTTAATAAATCATTCAAATTAATAAAAACTATGTTTGTATAATAATTCTGAAAAATATGGACCATGAAGAAATATATACCTGGTCAAAAAAGAAAAATAACATTAGATTCTATTTTAAACATATCTTTGGTTGTCTAAAGTAACAAAGTGAAGAAAAATTGAAATAAAATATGGAAAATCCTTAAATATCCAATGTATAAGAAAATAGATGGATTTTAAGATATATTATAAGATTTCATTAAGGAACATAAGGGAAATCCCAAAAAATGAGATTGTTAAATCAATTCTTACCTCTTCGGTAACATTCAAATTATAACCCCTTCAAATCAAATAATTTAATTGAAACATTAATCATATTGAATAAACATATATTCATGTTAAAGAAATTATTGATGCATTATATAGACCACATAAAAATAAATATAATCACAATATAGAATATGTCTTAATGGAGTGTAAATTGAGATGAAATCCCTTAAAAATATCGTAACAATGAAGTGAGAATTTATCAGTGATGTGATTATTTATAAATAATTTAAATATATATAAATCCCGCTTAATTAAAATATAAAATAATTATAGGTAATTGCATACATATCATTTTATAACATAGATAATGAAGACGTAATTTAACCAAAATAAATGAAATTGAGTTATGAAACCCTTTTCCACAAGTTAGACATTCCTTGTAATTTCATTTAACCTCTGGTATAATAAATTTATAATTTATTTACATATATAAAAGAACATTTTCATATTTATATAATGACATATATTCTCTATTTATATCATTTTATCACATGTTTGTTAACGATCTTTTATTATAACATTGTTTCAGGTGTTAACTACTCTGTTTTTATCAGAATTCTAATTCTATGGTTTTGGGCCATGCACTTTGATTATGGTTCCCTAATATACAGAATGTTAAACAATATATAAATATTGTATATATTATTTATATTTATATTTATATTTATATTTATATTTATATTTATATTTATACATAAAAGTTAGATATAGAATGAATTACATCGTTAATGGAAATGGTTGGTCGTATGTACACATGAATGTTATTTCCACTATTAAAAGGATGGGATTAAAGAAAGCTAAATAAGAATTAAAATTTACAGATTATTTTTTATGTCATATATATTTATTAAATATATATTTATTACCATCCTTGTAATCCATAATTTAAAAAAACACATCGATTTGTGGAGGTGGTAGTCCACACATATGCACGAGCGACATTATCATTTTTCATCGGATTGGATGGAAAGAATGTATATATGATATTATAATTTTATAAGGATAATAATTTCATAAATATCTTGTATATTCAGTATTTCTATCTTTATAATAATTCGAATAGAGTGTCGATGAAAAATGAATTACACTGCAACATGGAGACGGTAAGTTATACGTATGCACGAGAAAAGTCTCACTTTATATAGGATGTAAAAGAGGTTGAAAATGTTTATTGAATACTCATAAAAACATATTGGTGTATTTAGGACACTAAATTTATTATTTAAGGATGTTTAAAATATATTTATATGAAATAAAATAAGAAAAAAACATGAAAGAGTTAGTAAAGGTGATTATATCTTCTTCGATAGTCTACCTTTATATTCATCCTTTAGGACCCTAGTAACTATATTGTATGAATCCAATAACAAATAATTCATATATATGGAAGTATATAAGATAATTGGGTAAGTTTTGGGTGGTATATATGGCTCTATCTGGTATAAAAAATAGATAAGAGGTGTCCTTTTGTAAGTGAGGGGAGGGGAATTATTGGAATTTCTTAAAATTTTAAATTATTATATATTGTTTCCATTTTCAAAGGGATAAAAATTGATATAATTATAATAAAAAATGATTATTATTCTAAATCCTCTAATCCAAGAAAATTATACAAGTTTATATGATGGTTTGACCTTATCTCTTCATTTAATTCATCGTTAACCCTTTTGACATTTACTATGATAACAATTTATTACACTATAGGAGCCAAGAATTTTACTATAAAATAAATATTATCCCATAAATGAGAAAATGATGAAATATTATAAAATATATTATCCCTGTTATCCTATTACAATATTATTATATTTTTCTAGTAATCTAATAAAATGCTACTT
Source organism: Viscum album (assembly GCA_963277665.1). Lineage (NCBI taxonomy): Eukaryota > Viridiplantae > Streptophyta > Magnoliopsida > Santalales > Viscaceae > Viscum > Viscum album. The sequence goes on from CAUJRU010000654.1 coordinate 114,466, forward strand.
TCCTAACATATCATTAATAGCATTTTTGACACTATTCATTTAATTTGATGTTAAGAACATAAATAAAATGATAAAATATGAATATAATTATTTAAAAAATCACCAATATGTTATAATTATCTATATAATTTTTTTAATTCAATAAATCAACCAATTTTACTAATTTTAATTTTTTAAATCATATGTTTTATTTTTCTATTAATTGAATCAATACTGTATCTGTATTACATACAAAATTAAGGTAGATATTCAATCACTAAAAATTAAAAATAAATTATCATGATACAAAAAATAATTTATATTTCAAATAACCATTTATAACCAAATATAATTTGTTTTTATCCTTATCACAAAACATAATATATATTAAATGCAAGAGAGTGATATTTTCGACTCTATCTTTTACATAATTATTATAAAAGTTAAAAATAAAATCTAAGTTTGAATAAATTCATATTTCAATGTTTCGATGATTATGGATGAAATAATCCCCACAAACGAAATAAATAAAAGTTTTGGATATATTTTTAATTCCTTATCACATTATTTTTAATCATAAGCATTTGATTTACTCGTACATAAGATGGTAAATTTTACCATCGTTACTATTCGTAATACCAAAAAATAAAATATTATTATTTACCAAATTTTTAGATCATAATTACATATATGAAATCCATTTTATCAAATTAAATTCCTACAAGTAATACAAAATAATTTAAAAATAATATATTAAATTTAGAAGAAAAATGGTTTTTTGAAAATGTATTTTTCAGCGTAAAAAAATAACTTATGTCAAAATAATTTATATTTTTGATTAAAAAAAATTAATTATAATATTATAAATTAAATGGATATTATGACTCTTTAAGACCTATTATAAAATGTAACAATACATTTATATTACATTATTCAATGATAAGATATGATAGTACGAGAAAATATGTATCTTTTAAAGTTCCCTGTAAAATCAATAATTTTAAATAAATACCAAAACAAATATTCCTATGTTAATTTTTATATTATGAATTAAAAAATTATTTTTATATTATAAAATAAAATTTAAAAAAATTCATAAATTAGTCATATTTTCCATGTACAAAATGAAATGAAATCATTTTTCAATAATTTTTTTTTTAATTATCAAATAAATTCACTAAAAATTGAGTGGGGATTTCATAATAATTAAGCAATGATTTTTTATTAAGTAGTACCACTATAAATATAATTTATAATGTGGTTCCTCATATTTCTTCTCTCCAATTCAATTACTAGATTATAATATTTAAATAATAATATTTTTTATGAACTATATCTCAACTCGCTTAAAGCTAACTATTTCATTTTGAGAAAGCTATTGAACATGTCAAATTATTTTATGCTAAACATATCTCAAAATATAAAGACGTTACATTATACCTCCCTCAAATTAATTGTGTCCTCGCAATTTTATCTTGGTAAATAAATGTTATAATTATGAAAATACCATTACTGAAATCCCACATCATACAAAGGGATAATGAAACATTCTCTAAAGAGATGGAGTGAGAGACATAATGGTTACAAAAAATAACACATAATCGGGTACCCTAATAAAGATAATATTTTTTGGAGTTTAAACTATAATTATGGATGTGACATACAACATCAAAGGAATAATATAATGTGATAGATTACATGTTCATGAAAAATTTAATGGCTACAAAACCATAACTTGGTGAGGATTGTATGGACCTTGATTTCATAAGAAATAAAGGTAAAAAGATAAAATTTTCATTTCAATATAGTTTTCCTAATGTTGATGTATTCATTTTTTGTAATGTCATAAAACATGATAAAATGTACATACTTGATTTCATTCCATTTCATATGAAAAAATTCATCCTTCGTTTTTTCCTTTATGAATTTCTACATCATATCTTATTCTATGAAATAAATATTGAAGTTGATTTTTTCAGGCCTCAAACACTAAAATTTCATTTTTAATGGATCATAAAACCCATAAAATAGGTATACGTCATTACATAATTATAAATTTATTTAATATAATTAAAATGGTTAGAACATGTTTCAGGACCTGACCTTACTGGTCTTGAGCCGAAACTATCCCATTCCCTCCTCCATAGTCTAGGGGCTGGCGACAAGCGTTGAAGGTTTAACAATCTCGTGAAGGCCTTCAACTAAGTACCTGTAAACACACATGGCCCACTCAATGAAAAAGTGCAGAGTAAAAAACAAGAAATCCAATGGAAAACTACTATAACCCAACCACGGTCATGCATCATCCTCTAAATAGAAAAAGTAAAGTGCTTAAAAGTACAGATAGATAGTGAACAGAAAAAGGGGCAAAACACTTGCCCAACCAGAAAGGTGACAATACCAGGAAATAGGTAAATGAAAGTAAACAGCGGGTGATTCTCTCACCTGAAAGACCTACTATGACCACCGAACACGACCCAAGCTCCCGTGTCCTCTACGCTCCTCCATAGTCTCGATCGACCTGTATTTTGTCTGCAAGGGAACACCAAATGCGGGAAAAGCCCAAGTAGGGGTGATTATAAGGATACTAAATAGGATTCCCCGAAATCTAGAGGGAGAAACAAAGGAGATACCAAAACAGTGAGGCGTAGATAGAACAAGGAACAATGAAAGAGTCCAGTAAATAGAAGGAAGTTCAATCCAACAGAAGAAAGGGAATAGACTCGTCCAACCAAGACGGACTAGACATGGAAAGCACGTCGCATACCCAACCTGTCTTCAACCCTCCTAGAAGGAGAGTTACTTAACCCAAGGAGTGGGAAAAAAATTTGGGTATATATATATTCTCAACATGAAACCCGAACGAGTGCATAATGGGATATTCATCTCTATGCTCAGCCCAGAATACGTCGCCAACAGTTCTAAGGATATCCATCACTGATGCCCAATAGTAATGAATGCCAAAGTCGCCTCATCGCTAAGTCGTACCACCAAAAGTGCCACTCTGGTAATCACGGAGAAAAACCACTGAATAGCCTCATCATAAGGAGAGAAGTCTGAAAGAATTTGTCGAGTAACCCACTACCCAGCCCAACTGGAGGGTAAACCCCAAAGGTCGTCAGGTGACCCATTGCCTAGCTCTGTCGGAGGGTAAACCCAAAAAAGGTCATCGGGTGACCCTCTACCCAGCTTGCTGGAGGGTAAACCCTAATGTCAATGGGTAACCCACTACCCAGCCCTGCTGGAGGGTAAACCCTGAACTGGTCTGATAACTCCGCGCTGCCTGCGCCATCATTGGGTGTTGGTAACATCGTGATCGTGTGTTGGGTCGGAGTGTGTCGAAGGAACCCTTGACCAATGCCCTTTCATGTTTCCACATTTAATAAGATCTCAAAAGGGGCTCGGAATTCCCAAACATATTACACTGTTGTAATCCTCACAGAAAAACACGCGAGATAGACTACTTACTCGCAGGAAACAAGATCCCGATGAAAAAGTAACTCAACACCTCTTTACGCCCATACGTCATCTCGCGGTGGCCACACCTCGGTCCTGAAAGTGGTTGGGCGAACTGCGCCATCGCGATGCTCTCAGAAAAACACGCCAAAATGACTACTCATTCGCCCCGAACGGATGTCTGATGAAAAAGTTGCAAAACGCTGCTCATAGATTAATAGATGGCCCGTGGGGCCCACGCCATAACTCTATCTTCAACACCTAAAACCACTTTGTACCACTTAGTCTTGACACCAGTGTAACAATGCCACTAAAAGTGACTTAAACGGACTCTGGATGTGCTCGCGTCGTCCAAAGGAAGACTCCTGGTGTGGTACTTAACGAGCGTGACGCGCCACCGAGACCCCGTCTTGGGAATTTAAAACCCCTTAGACAATCTAAAAACCTTCTTCTTGATCATAGGATTTCACTTATGTAGATGGAACACAAAATGGACACCCACAGTGAATGTTACGGGTGTCCGAAGTCGGGGGGGGACCCCTTGGGCTGGACCGGTCGGGGCCAACCGGTCCGCCCGGGTTGGGCCGGCCCGCGGTTCAACCTCATGGCCCGACTGTGGACCCCCATTCCACACCCGCACAGACCGGACCTCATATTAGATCATGTTCTAATGCAGAGACCCACCGAAGGCGAGTCTCTATCCCCGCACGGGGTCGCGTGTCACGACTCCGCCCGGTCGCGCCCCCGGCGAGTTCGACCTTGCCCACCGCCTGGAGCTGCCGCCTGGTGTCACCACCGGGATCCCTTGCTATGCCTCCTAGGTTCGCCTCCATCCCGGAACCACACTGCCGCCTCTGGAATGTTCCGCCGCCTAGAACGCCCCGCGCCGCAGCTGTCGTCCACCGGAGCTCCATGGAACTACCGGAAAAATAGGAAAACGGCTGGAAAACATCCCGGGGCCACCCCGGACGCCCCAGAACTCAACATTTCAATATGAAAGGATCGTTGGGAAGATAAAATCAATACTTATGCAACCAGGGGCTTCACTCGACGATCGGAAATCATTTTGATGAAATAAAAATCATTTAAAGAGTGTTGCGGGAATTAAAATTTAAAACGCACGAGCCTACCTTGCTGAGCGTAGCCTGTAGCTTCGCTGATGATCTGACGGAGTCGCCGCACCTTTCCGGAGAGGTGGAGGAGAGGGGAGGAGATTTTTGAGATGAAACCACTAAAGGAGAAGAGCAAGGGGGAGAATTTGGTGGTGGTGGTGTTTAAATAGAAAAACAGTTAAACCCCCCGCCCATAGACCCCATACCTGAACTTTCGGCGGGGTCGAGGTTAAGCCCCCCATAGGGTAAAACCTACATTATGAATGTAATTGCGGTCTTGGGATTTTAATCTGACCCTCCATTCATATGTTACAAAGTTCACGCCCGAGGCCACAAAATTATGAAAACACCGCTGATGGTGTTCTTCACAGAAGGGTCGTTCCCACGAAAGTTATACCCCTCCTAGGGTAAACGACACGTTCCGGACACAACGGTGCCCTCGGTTTTCCCATCCAAGCAACCATTTAGGAGTAATTCTATTGATTTTTCATGTATAGTGTGAACTCACTTAAAATTTAATTCCAGCCACACTGGGGCTCGGAATCTCACGTCGTCTGAACGCCCTGCTTTAGTATAACATTAAAAAAATTTCAAAGTCTTACAGGCTCAAAACCTGGGTTCTTACAACATGTTATCCAATATGGATAAATAGAATACATTAATCTCTAAATCCTCAACAATAAAACCCAAATCTCAACTTAAACTTAATAATCCTCTATAATATGTCTGACTAAATACAAATCCAAAGAAAAAATTTAAAATATATGATCATATATATATATATATATATATTAGGATCTTTCTAACTATAATATCTAAATAATATCAATCACCCATAAGTTCATATACAAATAATTTATACAACGTAATCATATACTCCCTAAAATATACTATCCATTTCCATAAATATCCTAAATCACCATTGAACCATAATACAATCATACATTCTTCTATAAATTTACTCAATATTTATTTATAATTTTTTCCACCATAATTATATAATATTCTCAAAATATGATAACCATTATTATCCCAATTAAATATAATTATCTCAACAAAAATGATCATATTAACCCTAAAGGTTATAAAAAAATAATTTTTTTCCACAAAATATAATAGCATTCTTCCAATAAATAAATTTTTCACTAAAATATATACTAAAATAAAGAGTTTTATTCCCATAAATGTATTTAAAAATATCCTTAATCATCTTTCACATTAATCACATTAAACTAAAAAATGGTTATCTATTAATCTAATAATGTTATCAACCATATAATTATCAACCCTAGATACTTTATGTTTATCCCATATAACTATGACTTATCACATGTTTCTATAGTATCTATTCTCTAATTCACCAAAATGGTTCATAAATAAACTATGAATTAACCAAATCATATATACCACAAATATAAAAATAGGAAAGCGTTAAGGGAACACTCACCATTGACTAAAATGGTTGTTAAGATATAATCAACCAACTGTTTTTTAGGTTATTACTACTAGACACATCTGCTCCAAAATCATATCCACTAATAGTATCTAGATAGGGATTCGTTACTATGAAAATCAAAAAATATATACCTTACCAAAATATATAATATATTATTATATAATTAGTCATATCCACACATTCTAGCATATTTTCATGTCCCATTTTCTTTGTTTTTCAAAATCTAGTTCCCATGGTTTATACAAATCGTTATCGTAATCAAATTGTAAAAACCAAGACTACAGTAACCCAGAGATGGTTTCTACATTAATATAATGGAAAAAACAAACAAGTATTCACATTATTGGGGACTGAATAGGTTATTAGTTTTGAAGAACCATATACATTCTTGACTCCCATATTATATTTGAAATGTAAAATACATAAAATGAAAAACACTATGAAATCCTTGATATTTTTCATAATTTCCTTATTCATATTCTCAGGAACGGAAAACAAATAAAGGGTGATATCATATTCTCAGTAATAGTTATGTATAATGGAATATTTCATGAATCAATGAGTAATAATCAATATAGAATGGTGAATAACTGAAAACACCTACTATAATTAAAAAACATGGGCACGAAATGTATCTATGGATTATATATATAAATCAATCTCGTGGAAGATAATAAATAAATTATCAATAGATAAAATTCTTAATATTTGCATCAAAATCTCATATAACATGATATCAATACTATAAAAGACTTGTTCTAAGACACTTTAATTGATGGGTAGGTACACACCAAAAACCCATTTAATTTTCCAACTAGTCTGTCTCATGATACTTGTTGATACATAGAGGGGCTATCTATGATTGTACCCCACTCTTCACTACATGTCCAATTAATTCCTCATATATTGAATAATGAAATTAATTCATAAAAAATATGACTTATCAAAAATTTATCGACTCAGTAAAGAAAATGGAATATTGATATTTCCACAGTTAATCAAATAACATTAAAAGTAAAATTCTGAATGTAGAAATGGTATTGGTTTAAGAAATATTCGTATCCAAGATACAAAAAATATGGATATTTAAGACAAATATAATGTATAGTTGAAATGATCATAAAAAATTGAATATGTCAAGATAAATTTAATGACTTTAAATTTAATAAGTGATAAAACATGAGCAACAATTCATTATAAATATTGGTTTTTGAATAAAATCATGTCCTTTAGATAATAAATGAAAATGTATGAAAAATAGTAACATAATATTTAATTATATAGTATTATTTGTAAATCTATTAAAATTATTTGGAATGTGTTAGAAGAGAATAAAATAGTTCTGGTAGTGAGAAAATTTGTTAACGATGTATATGTTAAAAAAATTACTTTAATGTTTTTTTAAATGAAATTTGAAAATTGACCTTTGAAAAAAAATAGTAATATTTTCTAAAATTGTTTTAAAAAAGTAAAGTATAACGTAAAATATTCAAAATAAATAATTTCATTAAAAATGAATTTTTCAAAATTATATTGAAAAAATTGAATATATAAGAAACATATACCTGATAAAAGAGAAATAAGATTGAATTTTATTTTAAATTTTTAATTGCATGACTCAAATAAAAAAGAGAGAAAGAAATGAAATGAAATATGAGAAATCCTTAAATATTTATTGGATATGAAAAATTATGTAGTTTATGATATATCATATTCTTTCTTCCATAAATATAAGAGAAATAAAAAAAATGAGGTTGTAAAATAAATTCATAACTCTTTGGTAACATTAAAATTTTTGCCCATTAATATAATAAACATGATTGAAAACATTAATCATCATACATAAAAATATATTTCTATTAAGAAATTAAAGGTGTAGTACATACACCACATAAAAGTAAATAAATTCATAGTACCAAATACATCTCAATAGAGTGGAAATTGAGATGAAATCCCTTAAAAATATCCTAACAATGAAGTGATAATTTATCAATTATTTGATAATGTGTAAAAATATAAATATAGTATTGAATGATTAATCATTTTACAAAAAGAGGGTTGAATTTTTGTTTATAAAATAAAAATATCAATTTTTCCAAACCTATTTTTTATAATATATTGGATAGATTCTTATTCAAATTTTAGGAGTCTATAAATCATACAAAAAAATCATCTGACTCCTAGAGTTTAGAAAATATTAGAATAAGTATAAAATTTATATATAATTACACAACAAAACATTTTAACTTGTAAAATAAGTAAAGTAAAATTTAAAAACAAAAGTAAGAAAAATTCTATATAAGTTTTATAATTAAGATCCACTATTTAACCATAATAGTTAAGGAAGTATATATCATAGAATTTAGGTATCCACAGTTTATATTAAACTATAAATGTATTTATTCCTTATGTAAGGAATCCCTCATTACAATAATCAAAACAAATTTTTGTTCCCAAGCCTTGGGAACCCTCAATCAAAAAGATCAGAATAACCACTACCTTTCATTTCTCAAAATCCTTTGATCAGATACAATATCAAACAGAAAATTACAAAGAAATAAATAATACGCAACTTACAACAAATATAATGACTAAATATCTTAAAAAAACTATAAAATGTTTATAATAAAATTATCTTAGATGTAAGAAGATGTTATAAAAATCACCAGTGAATATTTTGATTGCATGGATTGTAAAAGATTCCTCATCCTCAAATTTTTCTCCTTTTTATAGTAATTTCATCATTGGTATGATTATGAATTTTTTAGAGGTGGTTTTAAAAACATCAGACCAAGTCATCTTCATGTGATAATATATAATACATTTTCCTTGTATGATTAATGATTTTAATTAATCCCCATTACAATAATTGAAATATTCTATCTCCAAGAGTTATTTTATTTCATTTGGAAAATATATAAGGTTTTTCTAGTTATGTTGTTATAAAATATCATCTAGAATGCCTCTTTTCATCTATCTAATAATATTTATTTATTCAACTTTATATATCTTTTTCTGGTAATACATTGTTATAATTTTTTATAGACTTTTTAAAACCTCATCCAATTAAACATAAAATCATATTTTTGATGTAAAAAAATACGTGTCTATTAAATTTATTAAAATTAATTAAGTTTAGTTTTTGAGGTCTAATTAAGTTATTTTATATAAATTATGCTTTATCTAGAAAACATAAACTATGATTTCTATTGTATATAATGTTTTTTACATCTGGAAATGTATGTTTTCTACAAAAAAATTCTAAACACATGGGAAGTATAAATTTTAGTAAAATTAAATATTTAAGGGAGTGTAACCTAATATTCAAAACAACAATTATAAAGTTCTGAAATTAATCTTTCTACTAAACAATATACCTATTTAAAAAAAATGAAAATTGATAGCTAAATTTTAAATAACTATGGATGTACTTACTCTCTCTGACTTATACACTAAGAACATAAAACTTTTTAATTCACTATCTATTTCTACCCCTTTATTGAATAAAGGTTTCCAAAATAATTTATTTTACGATTAGATTTTATCATCCCCCCCCCAATCCTAGGGATTATCAAAAAAATACCAGTAGGTTGGAAGTATACTTGAAAGGTTAGGGAAATTAAAATTTCAATGAAAAAATATTATATATAAGAACAAATATTCATCTAAGAAAATTGAAAAGTAATTCCTTTAATAAAAATTAGAAAAAATATATCCAAAAAAATATAGAAGAATATTCATTCATAACATTCATCAGAAATTTATGTTCTATTTGTTACAAAACTTTTAAGAGTATAGAAGAAAAGAATATATATTTCTTTGAAATCATCTTCAAAATAACTGTAAATTTAGTTAGATCCTCTTGATAGGTTTTTTTATTCATCAACTCCTGATTTTAGATTCACCATATAGTAATTATGGAATGGAATCTTCTTGTTCTCATTCTTGATCTTTATAACTTATACTTCTAAGTCTTGAACCTTCTTTCTTAAAAATGAATTATCATTATCCTGCTGAATTTATAAAGACTTGAGATTTTCTATTTACCTTTTACTTTAATTTAATTCTGAACTAATAGCTCTATCTATCATCAAAACTATTTTGAATATTTAATTAGTCCATCAATTTTTTGATCATAAAACTTTAAATTACTTTCATTATGTATTATCCATTTAATAATTTGTTTCATCCTTATTGATTTATCATTTGATTTTCATTTGAATATTTGAAATCAAATTTATTTTGAATAACTATTTCCATGAGTTATTTAAACGGTTTATAACTTTATAAAAAAAATTAATTATCACATGGATGTAATTTCAATGATTTTGAATGCTATTAAAATAATGAGGATCATCGTCATGATTATTAATAACTTCAATAAAATATTTCATCCTCATTTAACTTCTATGACTACATATATAAGAAGTAGATTGATTTGAATCATATGGAACATCTCGGATATTCAAAGGATGAGGTATTAAATATCCATCTTCATCTTTATTTTATCTAGATTATTCTTCAGTGGATTATATTGTATCAACTTCTTTATCAAACTTATGTTTCTCTGAAACCCTCTTATAAGAACATTTATCTTCTTATTACTCAATAGACATAGCATTTTTTGAAACTTCTATATCTACATCCATCATAGATTAAGATAATATAAAAGTAAACGGTGTGTCTATACTATCATCTTTAACATCTATAGAATTATCCAATTTTTCTTTATGTTATTATTCACTTCTAGACTAACAATTTCCATATTCTCTAATAAATTTAAAAAAAATTGGATTCAATATATTTGGAATGAGATTCTTTAATAATAACTAACATTTTTTTCAATAGATAGATGCAGTATTGTAGATTTATCTTGTTTTCCTTCTTATGGAATGTACTGACCAACTACAAGTTGTATGATAGATAGAGGAGAAATGAACATAGGTTCTCCAAATATTTGAACTTCAATATTTTCATGAATTTACACAATATCCATTGAAAACGTTTTTTATATGATAATTCTCATATTTTCTCTTCTAATTATTTTTATTTCCCTCTTTATGAGGGTTATTATATATTGGTTATTTTAGTGTCAAATCATCGTCCTCATTTAATCCAAAACATGGTTATCCTAGACTCTTCCCTTGTTTTTTTTCATAAAGGCCATAAGAGATTCACCAAAAAAACATCCTAGAATTATTATTTAGTGAAGGAGGGTAAACCATTCATGCCTTTTAATTTTTTAAATCATTCATTATCAACTTATTATTTTTTAATTCAGATGCATATTTTTTATAATTTTCAACCAGAATTTTAAAATTAATAATAAAGACATGACTCATATTTTTTACTGTTTCTTCACCAATGAAATAATCCTTCTCTCCCACTTCAGTTTCTTTTTTTGTTGGATATTTTTTACTTCAGTAAAGTTTACCAAAATATTATTTAATAAACTCAAAAAAATATAATCTTAAACTTTATATTTCTTCAATTAATAGCTTCAAGGAATTAAAAAAACCTGTCAACATTGAACTTTATCATTTTATAAAGATATTCCAAAACATATATATCATGCACCATTAGAATATTTTTATCTATATATCATGGTATAGAGTAGTTTTTATATAAATAATAAATATTATTTTGTAAAGAATTAGACGATTTGATTTCCATACGTTCTCAAAATAATCGAATAATGATGTCTTATCTTGGGATTTCTCAAAACATTCTATCATTTCTAGTAGATTATGAGTTACCAAATTCTCTTCACATTCCATGTACACTCTAAAAAAAATCAGATATTTATTAGAAATTGAGATAGTATAATTCATCAAATAGATTGAAAGTAATAAATTTATAATTTTATTCATCACTAAACTCAACAAAAGAATAAAATTATCTGAAAATTTATGGGTTAATGAAGATTGAAATATTTTTTCTCTATAAACAGACCTTCATATGCTTAGAAAACAACAACCAAATTATGTATACAATAATACATATCAATCCAATATCATATAATTAGTCATTATCTCAAAAAAACTCTTCTTGAAATATCACTTGAGGATGTAATATTTCAAAATTGACAGATGAACGCTATTATACAAACCACTAACTAATGGATGAACCAAAAAATAGGTTGATTAGAGTGGTTATCAGAAATATAAAGTGACTAGAGAGGTGGTTACCCTCACCCCTTTATACAGGTTTGAGAATAATGAAGATTCATATTCACTTAGATCCAATGGATTATATTGAACTCAAATTTTTTATTAATATCTGATAATATTCCCATAAGATGAAAAAGAATAAAACAATTGAGGTTTTTTTATGAACGTTTTAAAATATTTTTATCAGATGGAGAATTATCTAAAATTAATAATTTAAAAAAATATAAAACTTTTTAGAAAATTTTAAAAAAGAAAAATTAAATAAATAAGAAAATAAATTATAACAATTGATAGTAAAAACTGAGGATTTAGAAATTACCTCTCAGATAATAAAATAAACTTTCAGTATGAATATTTTTATGATAATTTAAAAATCGAATTTCCTAAAAATTTATTATTTGGATATTTTTTAAGAAAAACCTTCCAAGAAAAATTTTTAGAATTTTTTTTCGAACCTTTTTTAATGAGTGGTTTATCAAAATACTTTTTCAAAAAAAACAGTGGATAGAATATTAATTTTTTAAAATATTTAGAAAACATATAATTTTTAAAAAGTGTAAAAAATGAACTCCCATTTTTCAAAGATTTGTTTACTCTAATAATATTATTTAACAAATAAGAAAAATGAAAGATAATATTTTTTTGACCATTCATATATTCTAACACTATATTAAAATATATCATAATTGACTAGTTTTGTAAATATATATGCAAAACTTATTTAATTGTAAAGAATTATAAAATAATATATCCTTTTTTTATCTCAAAAGAAATGATTTATTTTATCTATGTGTTTTCATCATGTGTGATTTGATGAGTTTTTAGTTAAATCTATGACACTTGTATTATAAAAAAAATAGTTTTAGTAAAAACCATGCCAAAAATAACTAAGTTTGTGTTTAATCCACCAAAAATTTAGCAAAAAAAAATCCAACGACTACATATTATACTTTAATAGTGTAACATGCTACATAATGTTTTTTATTATAAGATAATAAAACTATAGGCTCACTTATGAAATCATATATTCCAGATGTAATTTTTCATATCAATTTTTCATCTGGTGAAATAACCATTTGATAAAAGTTTTATTTCAAAATCATTTCTAGAATTATAAAATGTTCCAAAACTCATAGTTTCGTTATGGTAATGAAATATTCAATTCAAAAATTTAAGATGGGATAATTTTATATTTTCATGATAGCTTTTACATAAGAATGCATAAAACATTAACTATTTATGAGATATAGTAAACTACCAATCATTCCCCTAAAATATATTGATTAACTATTTTCTCATATTCATCAAGATGAATAGTTTTTGTGGTATTTATAAGATTAATGATACTTTTTTATTTTTTATCAAAACGTTTTATTTAAATATATTATATACTTTTTTGATATATAGAAGTTCCTATTAGTTTTTAAGAAATTTGAAAACATATAAAAAAATTTAGTCCACCCATTAGGCTCGTATCAAACTCAAATTTCATAATATCTATAAATAAATTCGTAAGTTAATTTAGACTTGAACCAAAAATAATATCATTGACATAAATTTTAACAATGTTGGTATATTTAAAAACATTTTTAAAATAAGATATATTGATTTTTATATCCATTAAAAACATTATTTCAAAAAATAATGTTAATACCTCATACTAGGGTCTAAGGGCATGTTTGAGTCCATAGAGTTCTTTTTAGAGTCTAAATATATGATTCAAATATTTTTTGTTTTCAAAACTGGGTGGTTGTTATAATGAACATAATCCTATAAATATCTATTAATAAAATCAATTTATTCTTATATATTATATCACTTTGTAAGAATTCCAGATTTATTTCTAACTAATAAACTATTTTCATAACATTTATTACAAAAACACCATTTTACACAAATTATAGGAGGATTTTAAAAGGTTAAACCAAGTATTATACATTATTCCTCTCAAACTAATTCAGTTTACCCGATAGTAATTATATCCAAATTTCATAACCTAAAGTCTCATTAGGAGTCATTGGTTTGAATTGGGATAAAAATGAACAATGTTCCATTTAATTTTTTATTGAACTTTTAATATTAATTGGTTTTCCTATGGATTGTTACACAATGAGATTTTTTGAATTGTTTTTGAATTAATTTAATCTTTTTGATATTATTCACTTCACAGAATACTAAACATAGTTTTTTGAAATTATTATGTTTGTATTGTGTTATACACAACACCATGTTAATATTATACCACATGCAACACATATATTAGCTTAAGGTACACATAAAAGTATGTTTGTATGGTGTTATACACAACACCATTTAAATATTATACCACATACAATACATATATTAGCTTAAGGTACACATAAAAGTAGGTTTGTATTGTGTTATAAAGAATTATGAGTTCCTTTGATAGCAATCTTAAAACGCACGACTGAGTTTGTATCAAACTGCAATATTCTATTAACATAATTACTAAAATATTATTATTGCTACCACCTAATCATTGGAGTGAAAGTTATGAATAAGATTAACTAAAATTTGAAAATATTTTATACACGTGTATATAAAATAAATCCTTTTGTTATCAATTAGTATAAGTGAATCTAAGAACTACTTAAAAATATAGAAATAACTTCTCTAATAAAACTATTTATCTATGTAAAAACGAAATTTTATCTTTATAAACTAAAAAGAACACATTTAATTTATGTTTTAATTATAATTTAAATATTATATATTTAATAAATATTTTTGATACTCATCAATTATATTTTATACGTATAAGATAAGAATAAATCCAATTTTATAAATAAAAAGATGTATTTTTAAAGGTAATTTTAATAACTTTTAAAGGATAAAACATTATAAATATGATTTTGAAACATTTATAATATTTATTTAATGAAATAAAATTAATTTTTGAAATTTAAATGCCAAATTTTACTTTGGGTTAAATTTTTATATTTTCAGAGAAACATCAATTTTGGATGAATAGTGAAAAATTCTGAGTTTTAACTCAAAACTAGTTTTTCATATAATTTTATATATAGTTACATTACATTTTAGATATGTTTTAAACTTTATTTAGATGAAAAAATACACCAATTAATCCAACTGAATTCAATGGAAAAATTTCACATTAATGTTGGATATAAAAACATTCATAACTTTGGTACCTTTTTTATTTAAAAAATCATTTTGTCGTCTTGTATGTAGAACTAAATTTAAATTAATTTCTTCAGCTTCTATGATTTTAATTTTTGAAAAACGATTACATATTTTTAATCATCATAATTTAAAATGTGGAATACATTTAAATTAATTTTTGACCACAAATACTATAGAAAGTAATTGAAATTAATTACATTGATTAAGTGAAAAATTAACTTAACAAAAGACTAATCCCTAAACATAAGGCCCAAAATAACGTAGAATATTGATAAAAATCCATTGGCTGGACATATTTGGACCCTATCTCCCATTAGATCAAATTTTGACTATTATTTGATCCACTAGACATGGTAAAAACATGGTTTAATTCCTTCTTTAATAAATTTACAATAATTACACTCCTCCAACATAAAAAGGAACTCACCCCTCCAACTTTTTCACAACTCTCATGACCTTTGGTTATTTCATCCTCTTCCCAAATAAGTTCCCATAATACATACCTTTATCTTATAATCATTCATTTGGGTATAAATCCAACCAAAGAATCCATTTGGTTCAAACCAAAAAGAGTTGCCCAAAGAAGAGGAGGTTTGATCAAGTACGACGAGAGTCAAGATATAAAGTAATGGTTTTCTCATCCCAGCTTTTCTTATCCATCACATACATGCCATGTTCACCACACATTGTGTTTTTTTGGTGTATATACTTCCCATTAATGCATTAAATGATAATTATACTTACATTTAAGGGTATTTTCATGTGCATTTTATGATCTCTCTTTCATGGGGATTATGTTTCAAAAGTTACCAAATCGATAAAGTAGTTTTCTCTCAATTTTCCTTCTTTGAGACACATTTCATGTTATGCAAGTATATTTTTTATGAGGTTTATATACTTACTTTGACAAATTATATTAGGGATATTTTGATTTTCATGATATTATATGCTTCATGTAATGTTCTTCTCCTCTAGGGATCATGATTTATAGTTACAAAAGTGTTAAGAGATTATTCCTAAAATACCATAATTTATCAAGGGTTTTTTTAAGCTTCCATTAATAAAATATTATGATTCATTTCTTAATAACTATCATGAATTTTATAACCCTCTAGTTATTCATGTTATATACAAGTAATGGTACCATTTTTTCACTCATTTGTACATAATATAATTATGAAAATGTTTTTACGAAAATATGAATTTATTTCTCCATTTGGTCAGAAATCTGTGTCCTTTCAAGACCATATTTTCAAAAAAAAAATTAGTTTTTTACTAATATAATATAATATTTAATGTAATATTTTACCCATGTATTACCTTTTAGAAAAATATTTTTGAAAATAATATTATTGTCATTTTCCAATAAAGGGACCTTTCTATAATTTTAAGTTGAAAAAAGAATGTTTGGAAAGTACATAGTTACCCGCATTCATGACTATCATTTCCTTGGTAATCTATTTGTAATTTTATAAGGATATTATTTTATTGAATGTTTTTTCCAAAAATTCTGTAAATTCTATTATTTTAAAATGGTTTTCAAGGAAAATTGTTTTTAAAAAATTGTTTTATTCATAAAAAGTGTTATGAATGATTTTCAAAGCTTCCTTTATATGTTTTCAAAATGTTTTATTTAAATAATAGTATTTCAAGGATATCAAATATTATTTTATAAGATTTCATGGAAAAATATTTTTATTTGTTTTTCAAGATTATTTTATATGTTTTCAAGAAAATATTTTTCAAAATAGTTTTAATTTTATTTTATAAGTTTTCTAGTAAAAATGTTTTAAAAATTATTTAAATACTTATTTATCAATTTTCAAATTATTTTCAAAGAAAAGGGTTTTCAAAATGTTTTCAATATCCTTTAATAATTTTTCAAGGAGAATGGTTTTCAAAATGTTCTCAATATTATTTTATATGTTTTCAAGGAAAATGTTTTCATAATATATTTGAGATTTTTTATATATTTTCCTAGAAAAAGGGTTTCAAACTTGTTTCAAGCCTCAATTCTAATTTTTTAATGTATTTTTATATAAAATGGTTTTCAAAAGGTTTTATGTATTAAAAATACTTTTTCAAATAAGAAATTTAATGTTCTTTAATAAATATTTTTAAAAACTATGTTATATTTATTTTCCATCTTAGATGATATCTATTGATGTTACCCATGCCTTTCTAGAAAATGATCAAATTGTTTCATTATTATTCTTACTCACAATGGTATATATTTTTGTGGCATGGTGTTTTTGAAACCTGTATATATTTTTTGGGTTATATCTTTAGGAAACTTGTATCCCATTCATGGGTTATATACTTATTAAACCCTATTATTTTCATGGGTTAGGATTTGATGAAATGGTTATAAAATTTCTCTCTTGTCTACAAGTTATGATATGATTACAAGTTTTTGAAACTAATTTAATAGTAATGGGTTATGATGTGATTAATTTTTATGATCAAGAGGAACACTTATGTATGATTTCATTGTGAGATGTTTGGTACCTATATATCTATCCAATGTATTGGGTAAATATTTATATCTGATAAGATATACATGGCTATAATGGGGAGTGAACTTGGTTCCGAAAAGGAATTTATCCACTAATATGATATTGGCAGTGAAACCTTTCTAACTAATACAGTCATGGGAGTGAACCATGACTACCAATATGTTATGGGGAGAGAATTCATACTACTAAGATGGACTTAGCAGTGCTAACTTGAAGAATATGGAAATCATTTTATATTATTATGTGTCTAACTAAAGTTCTATTTATTTTTACAATGTTATGTTTTTATGTATTAGGATCCCAATTTCCTTATGATTCACATATTATGAACTACTAATATTTATTCCATGACTCATGTGTAGGATCTTTGATATGCATGGTATGATCTTCTAATTTTCTTCTCATGTTATCCTACCCTTATGTTCATGATTTTGAGTGTGTATCTCATTTGTTTTCCCTTACTGAGAATCTAAGATCACCCCTTTATTATGTGTACTTTCCCCATGTTATGATGATATTTTTTAAGTATAAGTACTAATAGTGGTGATAGTTTTGGGAAACATTTAAGATATTTCACCATGTCAGATGCTTTTGTTCCATGTTTCCAAATACACTAAAATATTATGGTCCTCAAGCATGTATTTTTAAAATCTGATGAATATTCATAAAAAATGGGGTAATATACATATATGTTAATCCTTGGTCTCTATAGTTGGTATCAAATGAAAGGTTAATGATCCTTTAGAAACAAATATGAGAAAACTTTAGTGAGATACCCAGGGATATTTCTAAGGATATATCTATAGATTTCTCTAATGATATGTTTATAGTGTGTTATTTTTAAAATAATATGACATAATTTAGACATAATATAATTGATTTTTCATGATTATGTGGTTTTCTACTATGATAAGTGTTTCTCACATAATTCTTCGTAGTTTTAGTCAATGACAATGACTAGAAGGAACGAGGTTAACGTTGAATGTGATGGAAAATATGATGATGAACATTCAAAATGAATTTTCACTTGAGTAAAGAATTTTGTGATCATACTTATCCAGTTTTCACAAAACATGATTAACAATGTGTTCCACAAAAAATTCTCAAACTCAAAAAAGAAGAGAAGGAAGTAGTTCACTAAGATTTATGCTATTGTAGAATATTGAGGAAATAGGATTTAGTTTCCTTTGGGTCAATAATGTAGAAATGATCACCCAAGTGAATGTTTTAAAAGAACTAAAAGTTTTTTTGAATGTTGAAGAGAAATACACAAATAAAGTAACTATAAAAGATAAATCAAGGGTTTAGTTAATAAAATGGATGGAAATATTGGCCTCCCTAAGAAATTATTAAAGGTGAAATGTTGTAAGTGTGGAATGAACCATCATTATGAAAATCAATGTCTTAAGTGGAATGCTATCAAAGAGAATTTGAAAGTTTGTATGAATAATTGTTATATTTTTAATGATGATTAGACAATATATGAAATGTGAAATTAAAGAGGTGTTAAGTAATTTGATGATTTATCCTTCTGATGGATAAAGGATGAAGTTGATTAATAAATGTTTTTTTTATTTGGATTAAAGAATTGTGTTACATGAATGGTGAAATATATACGGATGGTTTGGTTTATTTTTTCCTCTAATGATTTACAAGTATACGTTGAATGGTTCTAATGGATTAGAAAGGTGATTTTATGGCATGGTGATGTTCATTGAAAATAAATGATTAAGGTAGATATAACTCATAATATATTACTTATATTTAGATAAATTTGTTTGGATAAAGATATATTGGATATGAATAATTCCATTGGATGGTAATGATTACCTTATAACTAATTAAGGACTTGTTAAAAAGTGGTTTATGCTATCATTGATGATGTTTATAACATTTTTAGATTTAAGGAATATATCCAATATTCTTTGGAATAATTAAAAATGAATGTTTTTAATAATGCTTTATGGTAATTCAGGTCATTATCGTTTTTTAAGAGAATACTTGATGAAGGTATTCACATGTTTGGTATATGAAAGATAAGAGATATTAAATGATATATGGGGGATCAGAGTTTAGTTTATTTTAATAAATTTAGGGACTTGTTTCTATAGTTTTTAATTTCATCTTCTAAAAGGGTTATACAGTT
This sequence comes from Viscum album, assembly GCA_963277665.1. Taxonomy (NCBI): domain Eukaryota; kingdom Viridiplantae; phylum Streptophyta; class Magnoliopsida; order Santalales; family Viscaceae; genus Viscum; species Viscum album. The sequence continues at coordinate 134,466 of CAUJRU010000654.1, forward strand.
AACCATTTGTTGAATGGTTTATTTTAAACATCAGATAACATTTTAGAGAATAAAGTATTATCTTATTATGTGGGGATTTATGCATATTGGATTGATTGTGCTAGCCTTTTGTTTCGATAAAAATAGATGGAATTTACTATCATTATATTCATAGATCTCATGGTCTACTACTTCATTATGAATGAAAAATTAACTTTATTTATTGGAATGAGATATGAAGTGGAATTTATTCAAAGCACAATAAAGGGTAAGGTTTTCCTAAAATCATGTAACTATATCTTTATATGAAAATTATTCATCTTTTAGAAAACCACCTTGGAAAAAAATGTTATATGAGTACCTTTTTTATGATGAATCAATTGGGCCTATAGATCATCGAGGATTTATATATTTGTCATTGTTAACATTATCCTAACTGTGTTCTGCATCACTATCCATCAGAACATGATAGTTATATTTTTATTAAATGTCCATTTTTTTGCATCCCACGTATGTTCTTCTATGTGGAAACCTAGTTATGTATTTCATTGGGTAACCGTTATGTATCTAAATTTCCCTTTTAAAAGGAAGTATTATTATTTATTTTTATGTTGTGGGTTTGTTTGAAAGGAATTCTCAAGTATTATACCATAGATAACCCAGAATAATTTTGAGGGTGAAATTAATTTTAAGTGGGTAGAATGTAACACCATGATATATTGTGAATTTTTTTTTTCAAATTATTGTAACATTTTCATATTTTTCTCTTCACACAACACTAAATATACTTGTTTTAATCACTATGTTTGGCTTTTGTTATACACAACAACCAGCTAATCATGCACCACACATAACTCTTATATAATCATATGGTACACATAAATCTAATGTGTCTTGTGTTACACACAATTTTGAGTTCTTTTGATATCTTTTATAACATGTAAGCCTATGTTTTAACCAAACTAAAATATACTATTAACATGATTATTAAAATATAATTATAGCTACCACCTAGCCATTTGATAATAATTTACCAATAAGATTTACTAAATTTTGATAATATGATTTACACATTTATATAAAATAAATCCTATGGTTATCAATTAGTATAATTGAATGTAAAAACTATTTGAAAATAAAGAAATTACCTCCGTAAAAAACCTATTTTCCAATGCATAAACACAATATTGTCCCAATAAATTTAACAAACCACATTTGATTAATATTTTAAATAAACATTATATAATATTTATTTAATAAATATTTTTTATACCCATATAATATATTTGATAGGTATAAGACAATAATAAATCCAATTTCATGAATGAAAATATGTATTTTCAAAAAGGTAATTTTATCGCCTTTTAATGGAGAACCCATTTTAAATAATATTTTTGAAAATTTTATAATTCTTATTTAAAAAAATAAATTATATTTTTTAAATAAAAATATAATAATTCAAATTGGGAGAATTTTTTATATTTTCTGAGAAACGTCATTTATTTATGAATAGTGAAAAATACTAAAATTTAATTCAAGTTTCTTTTTTATCAAATTTATTTAAATAGTTAAATTATATTTTAATTTCTGTTTAATGATTAATTATATCAAATATAAAAAAATAATCCAATCTAGTTCATTGGTACCAGTTTTATATTGAGATAGGATATAAAAAGATTCCAAACTTTTTGAAATTTTTTCTTTAAAACCATGCGTTTTCGTCCTGTATATAAGATTAATTTTCAAATAATATTATTCTATTCTATTATTAGAGTTTAGAAAAATTGGTTCCATATTTATAATCTGCAAAAATTTTAAGTTCGAAAAACTTCAACATAGTTTTATACTAAAAATATTAGAGTAAGTAATTAAAATTATTTATAGTGATTAAGATAGAAAATAGATTAATAAAGGACTAAGCTGTAAACTTAATCCCCAAAATGGCATAAAAACTTATCCAAAAGCCATTGTATGGATCTATTTTGACCCTATACTCCATTTCCTTGAATTTATACCATTATTGGATTCACATGGAAGGGGAAAAATGGTTGTAATTCCCTCCTTAAAAAAATTACAAGAGTTCCACCCCTCCTCCATTATAAAGAGACACTCACCACTCCCACTAATTCACACCTCTCAAACCCTTTGACTCACCCAACCTTTGTTCAAATAAGCTCACAAAATACCTCCCTTATTCATCAATTCCATCCTTTTGGTAAAATCCAACAAATGAATCCCTTTGGTCCAATCCCAAATGAGTTTCCCAATGTAGAGGAAGTTTGAATGTTTATGAAAAGAGTTATGACATAAGGTAAGGGTTTTCTCATCTCACTATTTATTATCTATAAGATATATTCCATGTTGAAAACTCATTTCATTTGGGAGGTGTATGTACTACCCATGAATCTATTTTATGATACTTATATGTAGATTTATGGTTAAAAACATATCCATTTGATGATCTTTATTTCATGGGGTTTATGTTTCAAAAGTTACCAAATCGGTAAAGTAGTTTTGTCTCAATTTTCCTTCATTAAGACACATGTCATGTTATGCATGTATATTTTTCTATGAGGTGTGTATACTTTTTTTACCTATTATATCCTTAATTTTATTCTTTTCAAGACATTATAATCTTTATTTAATGGTATTCTCCTATGGGGATCGTTATTTAAAGTTACCAAATTGGAAATAGTTTATTACTATAATCTCATTATTTATTGATAATTTTTATAATTATTCTTCATTTGATGAACTGTTATGATCCATCTCTCAAGAACACTTTTTAGTATTCTTACCCTCTTATTATTCATGTTACATCTAATTAATGGTACCATTTTCTACACTTTGGTCCTTATGATAATTAGAAAATTATTTTATGAAAATTGTATTTTATTTATCCTTTTGGTTGAAATTCTATGTTCTTTCAAAACCATGTTTTCTAATAAAGACTTTCAAAAAAAATTTACTGTTATCATATGATGTTTAAAAGACATTTTTACCCACATATTATCATTTTAAAACATGGTTTTAAAAGTAATATTATTGTCATTTTTCAATCATGTCACTTTTCTAAACTTTTAAGATGAAAAAGGAATGTCAATAATGTATGGACTTACCCACCATAATGATCTTCATTTCTTTGATGAACCATTTGAATATTTAAATAGTTATTTTTTTGAAGAATTTTTTTTCATAATATTTTAGAAATTTGTTTTATTTAATATATTTTTCAAAGAAAAAGGGTTTTCATAAAATATTTTTATATATAATAAATGTTTTAAATGATTTTAAAATGGATCCTTTATTGTTTTTCAAAAAGTGATTGTAAAAATAAAATTATTTTAATGATCTCAAATATTATTTTATAGGTTTAACGGAAAATCAGTTCTCAAAAAGTTTTCAATATTATTTTATAAGTTTTCATGGAAAATGGTTTTCAAAATATTTTCTAGCTTCTTTTATAAGTTTACAAGATAAGGTTTTAAAAAATAATTTCAATCATTTTTTATATGTTTTCAATGTATTCTAAAATAAACGGGTTTTCAAAATATTTTCAATCTTCTTTTATAAGTTTTAAATGAAAAAAATATTCAAAATGTTTCCAAGAATCTATTATAAGTTTTCAGGGAAAAGTGTATTCAAAATATCTTCAAGATTATTTTATAAGTTTTCAATGGAAAATCTTTTCAAATGATCTTAAGAATTATTTCTATGATTTCAATATATTTTCAAATAAAATGGTTTTTCAAAGGTTTTGTGTTTTAAAAATACCTTTTCAAATAAGATAGGTTATTTTCCTCATGAAATGTTTTTAAAATATATTTCAATATAATTTTCCTTCTGAGACTACATCTATTGATGACACTCATGCCTTTCTAAGAAATAATCTAATTGTTCCATTCATAATTATTCACTGAATGGTTTATGTTTATATATAATGATATTTATTAAACCCATTTCACTTTCATGGGTCATATTTTTATCAAAAGTGTTTCTCTTTCATGATTTATATGATTATGAAACCCACTTCTTTTCATGGGTTATTATTTGATAAAATGATTAGGAAACATATGTCTTTCCCATAAGTTATGATATGGTTACTTATTTATGATACCCATTTCAATTATTAGGTTATGATATGATAAATTTTTATGAATAAGTGTAAAACATTTTTATGATTTCATTATAAGATAGGTGAGATCTATATGTACCTCCAATTAATTGGGTAATGATTTATATCTCATAAAATAGACATCAATGGAATGGGGAGTGAACTTGGTTCAGTAAAATATTTTTCTAATAAGATTGTATTGGGAGTGATCTTTGACTACATATATGGTCATGGGAGTGAACCATGACTACCAAGATGGTATGGGGAGTGAACACATACTACTAATATGATCTTGGTAGAAATTACTTGACAACTATATAAATTATTTTACATGATTATGTGTCTGTAAAAATTTCTTGTCTTATTCCTATGTTATAATTTTATGGCTTATACGCCTAATTCCATAACGATCAATGTCTTACAAACTACAAATATTTATGACATTAATCATGTGTATACTATTTTATATGTAGGGTATCATATTTAAATGTTATTATCATGTTCTCATACTCTTATGTTCATGGGTTTTCTTATGTATCTTTTTTGTATACCCTTATTGAGATTTTAAGATCACCACTTTATTATGTTTCATTTCCCTAGGTTATGGGAAAAGGGTTTAAGTAAAATCAGTAACAATGAAGATATTTATTAGAAACATTAAATATATTACACCATGTTAGAAGATTTTGTTCCATGATTCCAAATGCACTAAAAAATTACGGTCCTCAAGAAGGAATTTTTGTAACATGATGAATATTCATCTAAAATGATTCAATATCTATGTATTTTAAGTCTGGGTTTCTATAATAATTTTTTAGATTCTTGTATTTGTAAAAAAAAATTGTTTAATACCGGGTTGAATTTATTCAGGGGTCACAACTTTAGAAAATAATTCTTATTTATTCTTCTTATATGAATAATTTTCCAACAAGGGTTGAAAATGAGTTGTTGTAAAATCTTCAAAAGATGTTCTTTCAGGTTTTTTGAAAACAAAAGGATCGGTTTCATCAAATATTTCAAGCACTATTTCATCAAAAACACATTTAATTATATTAAAAACTCTTTAAGCCTTTCTAGTTATAGAATTACCATGAAACATTAAATCATTATATTTCAGATTATAGATATGTAATTTATCTTAAGTATTCTAAATGAATATTTTTAATCCAAAAAATTTAAAGTAATAAATTCTATGTATTCTTCCATTCCACAACTTATAAAGAGTTTTATTAATAAAAGGTATATGTAAAACTATATTTATAGTATGGTTGGAGGTAATAACTAATTTATCCCAAAAGTGTTTATAAATTGAGTATTCACTAAACATGGTTCTTATAATATTTGGAAGATCTCTATTTCTTCATTCAACAACCCCATTGTTTTAGGTATCATAGGTGATGAAAAGTTATGTATTAAAAAACATTTTACTAAAAAAAGTTTCAAACTCATAATTTAAAAATTATCCACCATGATGACTATGAATATTTACCAAATGTACCTTTATATTATTCTTAACAGAAGCTTAAAAAATTTTAAAATAGAAAAAGTATTCCAACATGTCAGTTAAAAATTGGATCCATATATATCTACTATAGTCATTAACTATAATAAATACATAGTATTTTTAACCAATAATTCTATTTCTTTTAGACCAAATAAATCTATGTGAACTAAATATAAAGAATCAAAATTGGAAACTTCACTAATAGTTTTAAAACATGACATATGTTTGGTTCCAATTTTACAAGGATCACAATCATTATAAGGATTAAACATCTTCTTAGGTAGATATATGACATTTACTTTATTATAAATTTTAGATAAATTTATAACATTATAGTGACCTAATATTATCTAGGATAAACAAGATTTATCTTCCAATTCACTAGAATAATTTATATCTTGAATTCTTACCTATTCTATGTTTAGAGTATACATGCTATCATACATTTTAGTAGAAATAATGAATATAGATTTTTAAATTTGAACATTAAATTTATCATTATTGATTTTCACAAGGTACCCTTCATCAAATTATTTTATTATTCATTTAATTTTGCGCTTAAGTCCTACAAATTGTTTTTGAAATTAATGATTTTCTAAGATTAAAAATATTAATTATAACATAGATTTATCCGTTAGATTTATCACCAAATGTAACATTTCAATATTTCAGATTTATGATATTCTAAAGAAAAAAATTCTAATCATATAATGGGAACAACCACTATCTATATACCAAATATTACAGTTATTTGATCTTTAATTATTTCTCTTAAAAATTAGAAAAAGTTAGATTTTTTCAAACAAAACATACTTGTGTATGGCATTGTTATCAAATAAATTTTTATGAATCCAAGTCATTACAATAACATTATTTTCTAAAAGTATAAAATCTTTAGAAAAATATTCTCTATGAAAACAAAATCATTTTACCTAATTCAATAAATATTTATTCTTCTAATGTCTATCGCTTGGATACTTTTTGTATAAGGGAGAATTTTTTAGAGAAAAATAATTATTTTGAAAATGAGGTTTTGTATCTGTAAAACCTATTCCATAAGAATTTATATGATGATTTATTTTTCTATAATATATTTTAAAATTATCATTCCCAGAAGTAAAATTTGATAAAAGTTTCATGAGAATAAAGATCTCGTAATTTTTTTTTAACTAAATCCTTATCCTCTCTAGATGAATTAGAATTGAATTTATTTTTTAATTTTATTATATTATTTGAAATCAATGATGTATGTATAGAATTTATTGAATTTTCGTTAATAGGTATCATCTTATTATTCTAAATATTTTTATAAGAATTACAATTATTTTTTAAACATTAAAAATCATGAAATATATTCAATTCTTTGTTAAGAATAATTTTGTTTAGATAAAGTATATTTTACTTATTTGGATGAAGAAGAATCATATACATCCTCATAATTAGGGTAATTTTCCATCAATGTTAATTTTTAAAGGGATTCAGTATAAAATTCTTCTATATAGCATTGATTTTTTTTACAATATCTATAAATAATCCCATAAAATTCTTACTGTCATCACTTTTCTCATATGAATTTGTAGTGGAACTATCTCCTCTAATTACACTACAAGTGACATATTCTTTCAAAAATGTCATCCCATTATGATTATATAATTTCTTAATTTTTTTTTCTTTCTTACCATTCTTCTTAAATATAGTACATTCAGGTCTGATATCCCATGACTAATTTCACTTATAACATATCATCTCATACAAATATTTTTTCTCTTTATGATCGGTAGAAAATTTATTATACATATAAGAAAATCCATTTTTTCTAAATATCTTATTAATCGTTTTTTTATGATAGGTTAATTCATTCTAATTTTTTTATAACTATTAATTTCTTTTTCAACTTTTATTTTCTTATTCAAAAAAATATTAAAAACATTCTCAAGTGGTCTATCTTTCTTAATGACTGTATATGTAGAATAAAAATATACACAACCAATTTTCATCTTATTTTTTTCATCATCCCTTTTTATTATACCATCATACCTCATGGTAGGTCCAATAAAATCTTCCAATCCCAATATAGTTATATATACTGTATCATCTAAATATAATCTTTAAAATTCCCACTCATTGGGAATAATGTGAATGATTTTATCAACCAAATTTTAATTAGTAAATTATTTATCTCCAAAAGATTATACACTATTAACAATTTTAAAAAATCTTTGATGCATCTTATATATGGATTATTTAGGTAAAAAATAAAATGATTGTTAATCCACTCTCAACATGGATTTTCCTGTTTCAACAAATTTTGTTTTTCGAAAGTGATTAACTTTTAACTTTATCTAAATACAATTAGAATTATCCCCAGAGGAAATATGAATAAATATATTCTTTTTCATAGAACATCAAAAATTATTTCTCAAAAAATAATTCTACTGATATTCAAACATATCCTCTTTAGTAAAAGTGGAGACCTATTGTTTTGGAATAACATAAATTCTCTTTAGCATCAAAAAATTATCAACTCCAATTTTAATCAAACAAAATTCTCATTTTACCTCACCAATATTCAAAGTTATCCCCATCAAAAATTGGTGGTCTTTTATGATTTAGATTCTCAAGAGTTCCAAATTTTAAACTCTTCATCATTTAAAATTGGAATAATCCTTTCTACAATACACATTGGTGTAATCATTCATACAAAAGCATAAAAGAAAAAAACTAGCATTGATGCCAAATATGATCAAAATATTAATAAGTTTACTATATGTGTATGGTGAATTATATGTTATTAAACAAAACTACCAAATTTTCAAAAAACATTTATTAATATATATTTGATAGACACTTCATCTGATTATCAGATATTATCAATCATTTATACACTTCTTATAATTCTTATAGTTTATAGAAGTTTAGATAAATTAAAACTTTTCTATATAATTAGGGTGTGTAAAATATAAAATTATTAAAACAAGTAATTTAATATTTATAAAACAATAATGAAAAAAATTACATATGTTTTACAACAATGTTCCATTATTTAAACTTAATTGTTAAGAAACTATATAACCTAAAATTTAGGAATCCATAATTTAAAAAACTGTAAATGTATGTATTCCTTATGAAATAAAATCCTTAGTGAATTGATCAGAACAACTTCTATTTCCCGAGCCTCGTAAACCCTTTATTAAAAAAAATATAATATGATTTTTCTTCATATCCTCATAATCCATTGATCAAACACAAGATCATAGAAATTTACAAGCATATAAATCTTAATAAATTTAAAATACATATCACATTCTGAATCCATAATATAATAAACTCAGAATTTTACAATAAAATTTTTTCTAAGTAACAATATTTTATAAAAATATTCATACAATATTTTTGTATCTTGGATTTCAAAATCTTCATTCTCCTCAAATTCTTCTTCTATTTATATTCATTTCTTCCATGGACATATTCTTCATTTTTGGGAGGTGTTTCAAATGGCTACAGATAGACTAATATTCACTTCATAAGGTCGAGTATATCTCCTTTGTATGATGGTACATTATAATGAATCTCCATTGCAATTCATGAAATATTCTTTCCGTTATAATTATTTTACTTCACCAGAAAAATATATAAGTTTCATATATTTAAGTTATTTTTAAATTTCATACAGAAGTCAAGTATTCCTTCATTTAATATTTTTAGTCTCGTAGAAATTATATAACATCATCTAGTAGGACCTTTTATACTTTATCCTATGGTATTTATAAAACATCATCTGATTAACCTAGAAATTTACATTATGATGTACAAAGTACAAGCCTATCTGATTTAAAGGATTTCATTTAGTTTGGTTCATCATGAATAATTAATATAAGTAAAGTACATTATAGTTCAACTAGAATATTTAAACTAATTTACATCTGATTTAAATATTATTCTATGTCTGGTAAATATAATTTTTCTACAAAAACATTCTAAACACTTGGGAAGTATAATGTTTAGTAAATTTATATTTTTGAGGAAGTGTGTTGTGATTTTCAAAACTAAGGATATAATGTGTTGAAAGAAAACTTTTTACTAAATAGTTACTCCAACTAAATAAATTCGAAAAAAAATATAAAATAATTATATGTTATTACTCAACTAATCATGGAAGTACATTGGTAATGAAGAAGTAATATAACTTAATGAAATGAAATTGAATTATGGTACCCCTTACTTGAAGATCAAGTTTCCTCTTATATGATTTTGACCTCCTATATAAAAAATATATAATTAATTTAATTAAATGACAGAAATTTATGAATATCTATAATATTGGATATGATCCGTTATTAAAATTTTATCACCAATTTTTCAATAATATTTTTTTATTATCATTTTTTCTGGTGTTAACTTCTCTATATTTCATGAATATTTTGGTTTGATAGTTTTGAACCTTGTACATTTATTATGGTTACATATTCTTAATAATGTAAATAATGGTATAAAACTCATTTATATTAATTTTATAAATATTTATATTCATCCATTAATTGTAGATATCGGAAAATCAATTACACCATTCCTAGAGACAGTAGGCTATACGCACGCAAGAATATTGTTTTCACTTTTCAAAAGATGGAAAAACTTAATTGTAAATAATAATTAAACTTTTTAGAATAAATATTATATCATATTTATCATATTTATTCATTAAATATATCATTATTACCATCCATTTAAGGAAGGAATGAAAAAATAATCATATTAATTCGTGGAGGTGGTAGTCCACAAAATCGCATGAGCGACGTTATCATTTTACTATAGATTGGAAGTTAAGAAGGTGTATGTGATATTATAATTTAAGAACCTTAATTATGTCATAAATATAATATATAATCATTATATACATATTTATAATCATCCAAATAATGGGGTGATGAAAAATGAATTACACTGCTACATAGAGACATTAAGTCATATGTACGCATGAGTGGCATTTTAGCTTTCTATGAGATGAAAAATAAATTGAAAATGGTTTCCCCACAACAATAAAAACAAATAATTATATATATATATATATATATTGAAAAGAAGGAAGGATAATATTAATGAAGAATATCAGCAGTAGTACATAAGCAGATCCTAGAAGAAAAATTGTCCAGCCATAGCTGGTTGACATCGAAGGGGCCTGAGGCCGCTAGCTGATGGGCCTCATTGTTTCCTTCCCTTTTGGTAAAGGGGAAGGTGAAACACGAGAATCCTTGGTGCAGCGAGCAGATTATCCTAATGATGAAGCCAAAGGCATGATGTCCGGCGTCATTGTGGTTAATAGCATTGATAACAGAAAGGCAGTCAGACTCGATGATGATAGCAGCCCATCCGTATTCCACAGAGAGCATCATTTCTGCAGGAATAACATAGGCCTCAGCAACTTCAGGTTCCCAGAAGGCATGATATGGTTCATATTTTGCTGCAATGATCTGACCCAGATGATTTTGATCCAGGAGGCTGAGAGAAACATGCCCATCCTTGGGGAGAAAAGCGTCCACGTTAATATTAAGACTCTGTTCCTTTGGGGGTCCGATGAGGGGGACAACAGGGGGTAACCCCTGACATAAAGTTTCCTTTGTGGTCCTTCCATCCCTCAATCCTTGAAGTGGCTCATTCAATACAGAACTCATGAGGCTGATGAACATGGGGGAAAACCGAATCGTTATGCTGAACCCAAATGATCCAGGCCAGGGTAAAACAAGAGCATGCATTAGCCGATGAAAGATAGGAACACTAGTGCATCAGAAGATCAGTGAGGTCAAAGGAAATGTCCAGTGAAGCATCCGAATCTAGGCCCCATTTATTCTAAATTTTATTGGCTCTCGAGAAGTGAATGATGGCGTGACAAAGAGTTTCAGGAATATTTGGGCAGAAAGGGCATGATTCAGCACTGGCCATATGTAGGTAAACAAGGACGCTCATGGTAGGGAGGGTTCCCGTGCACACCTACCACCAAAATTGGTATATTTTTTGGTGTACTTTGAGCTTCCAGAGCGCTTTCCATGGTCCCTCATCACGGTCGCGAGAGTGAATTCCAAGAGCCAATATGTACCCTGATCTCACAGTGTACTCGCCTAAAGAATCATTGGTCCAAAAAAGATGGTCGGGGCCTGCATTAGAGACCCAGGGGATGCTCAGAATAATTATTTGGCCTCTTTCATTAAACCATTCCTGGATCTTTTCCACACACCATCCTGGGCCCTGGTCTAAAAGAGGCAGTTGACAGTGGCGTCTTCAATACCTGGTTGCGTGGGGGATGTGTCCTGAAAACCATCCTTATCAAAAAGTGTTAAGTGAGTGGAGGGACATTCTTAGAATTTCATAAAGTGTCAAATTCGTATAAATTCTATTTGACATAAAAATTGATACAAATAAATATAATTAAAATATAAGTTGATTATGAGTCTAAATATTTTGAAAAAAGAAAAAATTGGATATGTTTACATTATTTTAACACCCTTGTTGCTTTTTTAACCCCTATTAACCCTTTTGTCAACTACCATTATAACAAAGTGAATTACACTACATAGGCAGTAAAACATATCATAAAAGGAAAATTGGCTGATAAATGTCCATGTAATAAATTATTTGACAATATATTATCCCCATTTCCCATGATATTTATTTTTATAATTTTTAAATAATATAATAAAATGTTATTGCCATAAAATATCATTAATTTCATTTTTGAAATTATTAAATTAATTTTACATCAAAAACATTAACAAAAAGAAGTAATTAAAATATAATCCTTTAAAACATCACTATTTTTTATATTTATCTATAAATGTTTTTAAGTATAAAAATTCATCAAATTTTTTTTTACTTTTAATATTTTTCAAATCATTTTTTTTTCTATTAACTGAAAAATATTTTTTCTCCCTTGCGTAAGAGTTTAAAGTAATTATAAAAAAACCAAAAATAAAAAATAAATTAATATGAGAAAAATAATTAATTTAAATTTCAAACAACCTATTATAACTTTACGTTTTTTATCCAGGTCACAAAATATTATACATACTAATAGTAAGAGAGTGATTTGTTTTGAATTCCTCCTTTACTTGAATATTATAAATCTAAAAATCAAAGATATATGGAAACAATGGTACTACGTTTTTATTTATGAATTATTAGGTATAAAAATATATTAATCTAATGAAATTTATTCATTTTTTGGATATATTTTTAATACCTGACACATTAATTTTATCCTCAATTACCCAATTTGACCACAACAATGTTGATAAATTTTATAATTATTAATATAAAAAATGTCTAAAAATGAAAGGGAATATATAAAACAATTGAACCTCCTTATTCAAAATATTTAAACCATTTTATAAAATTTATTTCATATTAATCTTTCAAATAAAATTAAAAACAAACCAACAAAAGTTTATGAAAAATAATTTTCCAGAAACTTGCATTTTAAGCATAAAATGGACTAATGTAAAAAATCATGAATATTTATTATTAAAATGGTATTAATTAAATAATTATGAGTAAAATCGATCAAGTTTCACATAATATAAATTATAAAATATAATGGGACCTCTAAATTACTTTATTTAATGAAAATAAAAGATTGTATTTGAAAAATCTACATTTTCACTATTCACTAAAAAAATCAATCATTTCAGATATCCAAAAAACTAAACCAAAGTAAATTTTGATGTTATGAATAAAAAAAATAATTTTATAAAATAAAATTAATAAATTGGTTATAAAATAAATATAATTTCCCAAAACAAAATTAAATAAAATTATTTTTGAAAAAAAAAATATTTTTGATGTATAAAATGACTTCACTAAAAATTGAGTGAGTATTTCCTTAGAATTAATAAATTATTTTTTTATTAGTTGTACCACTCTACATATATTTTAAAATTCGGTTACTAATATTCATAACAAGTAATTCAACATGTATGTTATCACATTTAAATAATATTATTTTTCTAATATATCTCAATTGTCTTAAATCTCAATGTAATGTGTTAAGAAATCATTTGACCACTTCAAATCATTTAATGGGGAATATATCTTAAAATGTTAGGATTTAACATTATTGAAATTTTTATTTCTCTTTCCATCTAAGACTAAAAGGAAATTATAATTCACATTTCACATGAGAGGGTGGTCATTCCATAATAGAATAAAATAATAGAGTTATATAATATGGATGAAAAGTTAAATCAAATCAAGTACTCATCCAAAAAAGTTGATCAAGATAGTGGTTATATAACCCTAATAGTTTATTATCTATAAAAATGGTTTTGTTTTGTATTAAACTAAGAAATAAAATATTCAATTAAGTTAAAAAATATTTATTTTATGATGAACCAAAATCATAGAAAGTCATCCATAAATAAGGCTTTTAAGGGGTCCTAATTGTGTGAATTAAAGGATAAGAGACCCCCTATAGTTATGAAAAATGTTAATGCTAGTTCATGTGGATTGGAACCACTATTTCTAACCAAATTTGAAAACTATTCATCAAACATGTGAGCATAAATACCAAATAGTACTTAATTATCTCTATAGAGAGAGCTTCTTTAGTCCCCTAATCTATTACAGTGCGCTGAATGGAAAAGAATAGTGAACTGGGAATTTTTTATGCAAAGTATGTGAGATTCAAGTTATATTTTTGGTTTTTCAATTTAATATGTTTTTATAAGATTTATATTGTTATATGGGATAAAAAAACATGAAATAACATGGATATTTATTTAAAAACATGAATCGGTTGTAGGTTTTAAGTTAGTAATTGAATTTATGATTAATTATGAGTGGATTGAAAAATATTAAAGTATTAGTAACGTCTAAAATCCCTTAAAATACACTCTTATGGAAGGAATGGTCTTATGCATTAGGTCAAGAGTTCTCATAAGGTTTCCCTTGTCCCATATGGTTAGTTATTTAAGTACAAATTATATAGTTATTTTATCACTATTCCCCTAGGAATATCATCAATGTAACACCACGACCCCAGTTACCCTAAGTCGGTTCATTATTACATAACATTGGAAAGATCACAAAAGATCAATTCTTGAAAGACCGATTAGTTTAGTATCCTTGGAAACAATAAATACATTCATAAGTCTTACATTACAAGATAAAATGGAAAACTACAACAACATAGTCTCCATAGTCCATACTCATATCCCCTCAAACTATCCCTGCAGGTCAGTCATAAAATACTTCTATACATCCTGGAAAAAATAATACATAAAAAGGGGAGAGCTCAGATGCTCAGTAAGGATAACAATATAGCGGAAAATATCAAGAATAAGCATAAACATTTAAGGCAATTTATAACTAAACAAAATCCTTTTAATCTTGAACTTCATAATAATATCGAAAAAACAAAATGAATGATTTCAATTTACTTATTCACATGTATATTCTACTAGTCTAATAATCATATGAAATATCAATAACCACTTTAATAATGATATAATGCATAATGCCAGATAATCCTAACCACATAGTCAAGGCCTTTTCCAAGACTAAAAATAATATTTTGACTAGGCCTTATGTTAAGAAACTAGTTTGTCTCATGTGACCTACCGAGGCATAGAGGAGCTATAGCGGGCTCCACCCGTCACTTACAATGTCCAATGCATTCCACATATAAACATGATTAAACCTAACATAAACATTCGTATTAAAAATAGCATAGGAAATGTCAATACTTTATCCATAAACATGAATGGTATAAAACTAACACATCCACAGTCAAACATATCACAAAATCTTCAATACAATTTGGATGTTTTGTATCATAATAAATCATCTTTAAATAAGCTTAAAATCCATCAAAGTATGTTGACATAGATGAAATCAGAACTATTTGTGAGAAATATCTCTTTTTTTAAATCATTTAAAAGTCACATAATTATAAAATAATGAATTTACTTTGAAAATATTCTTATAATATTGTAAGGGAAGCTTCAACGATTTTATAATGGCAGAAAATAGCTGCACCCACTGTATAAGTTAAAAAAGACATTTTTACCTTAATTTTTTTGAAAATGTTAAAAAGGACCTTGTTTGGAAAATGACAGAAAGATTCCTATATAAACATCTTATAAAAAGTCAAAAAATGGTATAAATAACTTTAACCTATAGTCTATAAAATATTATGAATTTTTTGAAATACATTTTTAAGAATCATGGATGTGGATGATAAAGAGGTCCTAGTAGATAATTACGTATAACAACTTCGGATAATGAAGAGATTGTGAAATAAAACCTTACCTTGTACTTTTCCTTGGTCAAGGGTAGGTTAAACTCCTATATAATGGTGAAATATTTGTTATTAAATTATACAAGAATCATATACATTAATATTATATCATATATGATCTTTTAACATTGCTTTGTTAATAATATCTTTGTATTATCGTTGTTTCAGGTGTTAACGGATTCATTTTCAATTATATTATTTGTTATGTGAGTCATATTTGTTATGGATGGGATGTATATTATTAACCTCTAGAATTATATAAAGTCTTTAAACATTATTTTTAATCATCTAATGAAAATTAGTCTTAAATGGATACGTTGGAGAATGAATCTCATCGTGTTCGTGGAGACTATAATCCGTACATACGCACGAGTGAAAATATCATTATTTTGTTATTAAAATAATATATAATTGGATGGTATATTTATTATTTACATCAATTACACATCATTATTAGACCCATTCTAATAATAATGTATTGAATAACAATTACACCACGACGCGGAGACGGTAAGCCGTACATACGCACATATGGTGACATCTCATTAAAAGGATGGAGAGAATAATGAATTTGGTTGACCATTTTTATAATAACATCACAATATATAGAAGATACTGGAGTTATTATTTTATAATGGAAACAACAAATAAAAAGGAAGTGGAAGAAGAAAGAAACTTAAAAGAGGTGATTAAATATTTACCTCTTCTTTGGGTTCTTCCTTTTGATTTTATCAAAAGGGATCATTAAGTTGGATTTATGAATAAATTAAGGACTCTAGGATGAAGTTAGGATATGTTATAGGTTAGTTTGATAGAGTTCTGGCGATCCAAATGGATTTTAATGTCTGAATTAAAGATAATGTGGAGTGCCCTTTTATAAGAGGGGAGAGGGGAACCTTATGAAAAGTTAGAAATATTATTTTATAATAAAATCATTTCTAGTTTATAATGGCTCCAAATTGTATTATTTAAATTATATGGTGGGTATAGGTCAAAAAACACCCAACCAATAGGTTTTAGATAGGTTTGGGTCACTATATTAACTTTATCTTTTAGATTTAACTCTTAGTTAAATAGTTTGACATTTAACATGTCTCTTTGTATTTTTATATTATATGGTTAATAAACTTACTATATTCTTCCAAGAGAGCCCCAAGTAGTTAATTAATGATGAACCAATAATTATATAAGTCCTTTGGCCAAACATTATATTTTTAGGAATAGAATATCAATTAAAAATATAATATTTGTTTTAAAAACTCTTTTTTGTCAATTTTGACACTATTTGGTATTTTGTTTTTTCTAAATTCATAACATCATTATTACTTCAAACCAAATTCATCTAACCAACCCTAATATGTCATAGAAACGTTTCAAATTTGTGTAATTCATAAAAATTCTCAAATTATATTTATTTGGATATTTATAATATCAATTATATTAATCTTTCATTAATACGAAAATTGCTGCATCATCATTGTGTCATAAATACATGCTATTATTCAATGACTAAAAATTATAAATAAAATACCATTATGTAGGAATTAGTTTTATCTATCTAATCAATATTTATAGTCGAAAATATAACATGTATAACTATATGTAAAAATTGTTTTACTAAAAGATAAATGCTTATGTCATTTTTGTATTTACTTTAACTTAAGTAATATAAATTATCATTATCACATACAGGTGGCTCTGTGGGGTCCCCAAATCGACCCAAAGATTCCCATGGTAAGACATGTATTATCCAATATGGTTAGGACATGTGTTAGGGTAATTTTATATTATTATTATATTATTTTTTAACCATATTTACTTGATTTTCCCCTTTAACCATGGTAAATAAAATATTTACCGTAGTAATTATTCAAAATGTCTAAAAATAAAAGTTACGTATTTACAAAATTTGGACCTCCTGATTTCAAATATGGAATCAATTTTTCTAAATTCAAATCACAGAACAGACCGAAATTAATTTAAAATTAATTCTCGTTGTCAAATAAAAAGCGTGTTTTTAAGAAATAATAACTATCAAAAGATTGACACTTTCTTATGTCCAGTTTCAATGTAAAACTACGCCCAATGACCAACATTGGATTAAATGGTAAAAATATTATCTAATTATACTTCCAAACCATTCAAATTCATAATCTATCACTATTAATTGTCTTTATTAAAAAAGTTGTTTTTAATTAAAATTTAGTAATTTCACTATTCATGAAAATATGAAAGTTATCAGAAAAGTACCAAAACTTCACCCAAAGCTAATTTTGATATTCTAAATCCAAAAATGAAGTCCATTTTGAATGATAAAATTTATAAAATTTCAAAAATTGTGTATTACTATTCATAACGTCTAGTTTGATTGGTTACAGTGCGTTAGAATCTCGAAGTTGCGTACAATGACAGCTATTGCATTATTAAAAAGGAAACGTACCATGGAAGCATGGGGCATTACATTCTCCCCTCTTTCAAATAATTTCATCCTTGAAATTTCTAGAATATTACTGCATGAAAATACATGGGTGGTTCTTCATCGTAAGTTCCTCAGTTTTCCACATTGCCTCTTCCATCTTATAGTTTCTACATAGAACTTTTAGCAGATGAGTAGTCCAGTTTCTCAGCACTTGATTTCTTGTATCAAAAATCTTGAGAGGCTCTTTCCAATAATATAGATTGGTTCCAGTTCTATTTCCTCATAGGTGAGTACATGCGTTGGGTCAGGCATTTATTTTCTCAACAATGATACGTGGAACACATCGTGACCTTTGGAGAGACATGGCGGCATTACCAAACAGTAAGCAATAACCCCAATTCATTCAGGAATTTCGAGAGGTCCAATGTATCTGGGAGTCAATTTACCTTTCTAACCGAAACATATAACTCTCTTCCATGGATATACCTTCAAGAAAACACGATCTCCTACCTGAAATTCCAAATCCTTCCTTCAGTTATTGGCATAGTTCTTCTGTAGACTTTGATCTGCTTTGATGTGGTTTTGGATTACCTTCACCTTTTTCATTGATTCCTCCACCAGTTCTCGACCTATGAGTTTTCTTTCACCAACATCATCCCAACAGGTTTGTGTGCGACATATCTTTCCATATAATTTTTCATATAGTTCCATCTGAATAATTGAATGGAAGCTATTGTTATAGTACAATTTCACCAGAGGTAAATATTGATCCCACATACCCTGAAAGTCAAGTGATAAAGATCTCAACATGTCTTCTAAGGTCTGAATAGTCCGTTCTGATTGTCCATCGGTTTTTGGGTGGTAGGTAGTGCTCAAATAAAGTTCAGTATCCTAGGATTTCTGAAGACTTTTCCAGAATCTTGAAGTAAAATGGGGATTATGATCATAAACAATCGATAGGGGTACTCCATGAAGTCTCACAACTTCATTAATATATAGTCTTTTTAGAAGTTCAAGTGGTAGATCTTCTCTTATAGAAAGAAAATGTGCTTAATTGGTAAGACGATCAACAATGACCCATATCTCATCATTCCTTATAGGTGTCTTTAGTATCCCCATGAATACTTCCATCATAATATTATCCCATTTATACTCAGGTATGGGAAGAGGTTGCATGACCCTTCCAGGCTATTTCCTCACATCTTTCACTTGTTGAAAAACCATACATCTTGACACAAAATCAGCAATCTCCCTCTTCATGTTGTCCCACCAAAAATGTTCCTTCAAATCTCTATACATTTTGGTACTCCCAGGGTGTATAAAAAAATTGGAACTATGAGCATCATCTAAAAATTCCCTTTTTAGATCAGGTATATTGGGAACACAAATTCTCTTTACAAATTTCAAAATTTCATCTTCAAACACAAATTCACTCAATCTCCCATCATTCACATCTTTAATATTCTTTTGAAATTCTTCATCATCGGTCTGAGAATGCTTTATCCTTTCTAGTAAAGATGGTTTGGCAACCCTTTGAAAAAGTATTGATGTTTCACCTTCCATTTTTATTCCTATATCCATCTTTAATAGATCCATGTATATAGGATCCTTTTCAACTCTCATCTTGTTCAAAACTACATGATACTTTCTACTCAAAGAATTTGTCACCTTATTTTTCTTCCCCGGGTGGTAGTGTATCGTGCAATAATAAACCTTGAGTAGTTCAAGTCATCACCTTTTCCTCATGTTGACTTCTTTTTGTGAGAAAATATATTTCAAACTTTTGTGATTAGTATAAATCTCACACTTTTCACCATAGAGATAATGTATCCATATCTTCAAAGAAAAGATTACATCTGCTAACTCAAGATCACGAGTAGGATAGTTTTTGTCGCGACCCGTCCCAGTGGGGCATGTGCCGCAACTCCCCAAGCCCGCCTGTAATAGGCCAGGGGCTAGTGACTAGCACCAATTAGGAATGTCACTAACATGGGAGGCATTACCTATAAACTTGTACACACACACACATCTACAAGACCACAAATCTGAAAAGTAAAAACTACTAAAAAAGGAAATGCATGTATACACTAAAATCCCACCAATAGAGTATGATAGGAAAGTAAATTACAATAATGTGAAACCCTAGGCCAAAAGTAAAATCCCACCAAAATAAAGTCTGAAACAAAGTTTAAATTATAAGGAAAGGTACTGGGACTGCAATCTGTAGCAATAGGAACACACCTTGGCCTTCCTGATCTCACTAGGCACCGTCCAGTCCTGGTACACCTAGAATCCTATCAAAGGCTCACTCGTCTGCACAAGACATGACACGTGTGGGAAAAACCTGTGTAGGGGTGAGTATAACAATACCTGGTAGGAAACCCTGAAAACCCACAAAGGAATAAAACAAAGGAAATACCACAAAGGAATGATACATTCAGATCTACACAGTATCTGTTTACATAACACATAACAAGAATATCTAGATATACTCATACACGATCTACTATCATGAAATCACCACTAAGATCCAGCTCAAAGATTCCACTAAGCGGGTAATAGGTAGAACACACTCCTAGGTCTGAAGAGGGAGATACGATGCACTCATTCCAGGAGAACTCACTCCACAAGTACATAAGAATACGATGCTCAAATGAGGATCACAACCAATAGCTATGGGGTGATACCAACAACTCAGTCTGAACTAATATACTAAGTAGAGGATCGGCACCCGGTTAAGGTAGGTCATGTCGATACCAAGGACTCTACATAGGGTATCTGGAAGGAATAGAGGATTTAGGTCTAAGTCTTACAGAGGGGATTCCAACAACTCTATTCAGAATTTCCTACTGAAGAGATCATACTCCTGTACGTAGGAAATGATACCGGAAACCATCAGGGGAAAGACCAAGGGTATGAACCCTAGGAAAGCTAGCCCAAGTCCCGGAAGACAAATGGCTCAAGACTTGTAAAACAGGTTACACGAAGTGTAGTATGGTCACACGCCGTGTTCCTTGACTCCGGGTTCTTCCCAGTGAAACAACCCGTTTCGTAAGGCTTGTCGTATAAAAAGTAACTACACAAAGTGTACAAGGATTACACGCCATGTGCGAGTGTCCGAGGTTTGCTCAGTCTACGCTGGCCATGTGATCGTACAGGGTCTCTGCCCGTGTCACCCTACCCATGTACCAGTACATGGGGTATCCCGTGTTTCTGGCCAGGTATGGTCGGGGGAAGGGTATACACGCCATTTCCTTGGCCGTGTACCCAACTCGTGTCTGTTTACTCCTGGAGTACACGCCAAGTGGACTGCCGATGAACACACATCGTGTAGCCCATACTACACGCCGTGTAGTCGGGAAATTTCAAGAAGCATCGTCTTCTTCGTCGCGCCTTGGCCGAATCTCCGGATTCGTGATTTGTCATCTGTTTGCTATGAAACTCGATATCTCAGGTCACCTCTTCATCGTGATGTTGAATCTGTGGGTTTTGGGCCTTCGATCGACTCTGAAATCTGATTCCGGTCACCCGTGCAGAAATAGTTCAAAGAACGATATCTTCTAATCCGCTTTGATTCGTCGACTGCCACCACAGTCTCACCTCCGTGGGGTTGTTCCAATGCCAGATCTTCAATTTGGGATCGTTGAGTCGCAAAACAGATGCGCAATGATCTTTCATTCATAACCTTGTGAAGAATGTGTAGAACACAAACGAAGAACACGAGAAATCAGGGAAGAAAGGCACAAAAAATCAACAGGGATGAACCTCGATTGATGTTCGTGTTGATCTTGGTTCATCGCGTTTAAAAGGATAAACCGAAACCAAAATAACCTTGAAGAATCAATCCGCAAAAAGATCCCTCGGATAACCCATCCCGCATAACAATCAATCAACATGCCAATGTATTCGTTGATTGGTCTGCGTCCGTCATGGAAATCAATAACAGGAAAGAAATCACAAAGAGATCAAACGCCCTACCAGGATCTGTGGCATTCGTGGGTGAAGATCCGGTCGTCGTGTCATCATCACCAGTGAAACTCATCATGAATGTCATCACCGTGTTGGGAGGTTTTCTCCAGAGCCTCCCAGCACCTCCAAAAGAAATTCAGGTTTATGAGATCTGTAACCTTGATCCCCTGCGAAATCATTAATTTAAAAGAAAAATATTTCACTAAAGAAGGATTTAAATAAAATATTTTTATTAAATATTTTATTATAGTTACGTCCAAAAACTAGTTTTCACCACCGACCTGCGCCATTCGATATTAGGTCTCGCCTAAGGTAAACTCACTGCTCTAAATGAAATGGTGCCCTTGAATTTCTAATCCGAGCACCCATTCAATATTTAATCCACTTTTTCAGGAAAACCACACGTGCGTGTTATTTAATTAAATAATTGAAATCAAACATTTGTTCTGGGCTCACCAGGCCTTGGAAATACACGTCGTCTCAAAGCTTGGTCTTGAAATAATTCACATATAATACTGAAATAGTATACAGAAAATTCTGAGACATTACATCCTCCCCACCTTAGGGCTTTACATCCCCAAAAGCTAGAACAAATCCTACTCAAAAAGATGTGGGTACTGTGCACGGATCTGCGCCTCCCGCTCCCTCGTGCTCTCTGGGAGATTCTGTGCTACCACCGAACATGCACCAAGGGAATAGCTTGCCCACGAAGGATCTTCTCCTACCGATCCTCAATCTCCACTGGGTACTCAACAAAGGTCGCTCTATCATCGATGTCCATATCACCCTAGTCGATAACCTACGATGGATCATGCACATACCTCCGTAGCTGCAACACATGGAAGACATTGTGTACCTAGTCCATCTGGGGAGGTAGAGCCAAGAGATACGCCACCTCGCTAACTCTACTCAGAATCTGAAAAGAGCTGACGAACCTCAGAGATAGCTTTCCACCTCGTCCAAATCTCTACAATCCCCGTCAAGGTGAGACCCGAAGGAACACATGATCTCCCTCCTCAAACTCCAAGGGCATCCGTCTCCTGTCAGCATAAGACTTTTGCTGACTCTGTGTAGTCTCCATCCACTCCTGGATGACCTGCACCTTCTCCGTAGTAGCTCACACCATCTCTGGGCCCATGTGTTCTCAATCTCCTGGGTCAGTCCATCAAAGTGGTGACCTGCAAGGTTGCCCATTCAAAGCCTTGAATAGTGTCATACCAATAGTGGAATGATAACTATTGTTATAAGAAAATTCCACAAGTGGTAGGTGATCCTCCCAACTACGACCGAAGTCAAGTATGTAAGCTCGTAGAATATCATCCAGAATAGGGATGGTTCACTCTATCTGACCATCAGTCTGAGGATGAAATGTTGTTCTCAAGCGTAACCAAGTCCCAAAAGCTTCATGAAATCCATTCCACAAATGTGATGTGAAATGAGCATCACAATCTGAGACAATCGTTGATGGTACTCTATGAAGACGAACTGTCTCCTGCACGTAGAGGCGTCCCAATATCTCTTCTGAACTCTGATCCCATATGGCTAGGAATTGGGGCAACTTGGTGAGTCATTCAATGATCACCCAGATAGCATCGTGTCCCCTAGACGTACGTGGTAAACCCGTCACGAAGTCCATGGATATACCATCCCACTTACACTCTGTAACCTCAAGGGGCTGAGTCAAACTTGCTGGAACCTGGTGGTCAGCCTTTACTTGCTGAAAAGTAAGGCACTAAGAAACAATATCTGCAACACTCTTCTTCATTCCTGGCCACCAGAACAGACATCGGAGGTCATGGTACATGTTTTCCATTCCAAGATGCACCACCAAAGGAGATGTATGGAACTCCCTCAGAACCTCCTCTCACAACTTCACTGGTACTACTATTAGACCTCTGAAATGAGCAACATGCTCCCCACCATTTTAATATCAATCAGCAACATCACTTACGGATATCTGAGCACGTAGAGTCTCACAGCTAGCATCCTCGAGCTGCACCTCCCTGACTCATTGAAAGAGTGGAAGGGTAACAACCATCGACTAAAGGTAAGCTTCCTCATCACTATCCACAAAGGATAACTATAAATAGGGCAACTGCGTCGTCGCCTCATCCCGAAACTGCGAACTAGATTTCCTGTTGAGCGATTCTGCCACAACGTTCCCCTTCCCAGGAGTATAAATAATCTCATAGTCGTAATCATGGAGGGAATCAAGCCACCCGCCTCTTTCTCAAATTCATATCCTTCTGATGAAATATATATCTGAGACTCTTGTGATCAGAGTAGACGATAAACCGCTCGCCAATCAGGTAGTGTTGACACATCTTCAATGCGAAGACTACCACCGCCAACTCAAGATCATGGGTCGCGTAGTTCTGCTCGTGTGGCCTTAACTGACGTGAGCCATAGGAAATCACCACTTGCCTCTGAATTAGAACACAACCAAGCCTGGTTCCGGGTGTGTCGCAGATCATTACGTACTTGACACCCTCATTTGGTTGTCCCAAGATCGGGGTGCTTGTCAAACTCTGTCTCAACTGCTAAAAATCCTATTGGCATCTCTCGGTCCACATGAAAGGTTGTCCCTTTCAGGTCAAATCTGTCATGGGTGCTAAAATCATGAACAAAATAGGAATAAATCTCCTATAATAGCCTGCCAACCCAAGGAAACTCCACACCTCTGTCATGCTCTGGGGTGGCTCCCATGCTAACACTACCTCTACCTTGGCTGGGTCCACTGCTACACCATCTACTGAGAGAACGTGTCCCAAAAAGTGGACCTTATGTATCCAAAATTGACACTTCGAGAGTTTCCTGTACAACCGGTGCTCTCGGAGTGTTCCCAAAACCATCCTTAGGTGCCTCGCATGCTCCTCCTTGGACACCGAGTACACAAGTATATCATCGATAAAGAACACCACGAATCGATCTAAATAGGGATGAAAGATCCGGTTCATGAGTCCCATAAACACTTTCGGGGTGTTCATCACGCCGAAGGGAATCACCAAGTACTCATAGTGACCGTAGCGACGTCTGAAATCTGTCTTCGGTATATCCTCATCTTGTAATCGCAACTGGTGATAGCATGATTGTAGATCAACCTTCATGAACAATCGTGCCCCTCTTAACTGGTCAAAGAGTTCATCGATCCTCGGTATTGGATACCGGTTCTTCACGGTCACCTGATTCAAGTGTCGATAATCCACACATAGCCTCAAGCTCCCATATGCATTCTTGGCAAACAACACTAGGGCTGCCCAGGGTGAAACAATGGGTCTCATGAATCCCTTACTCTAAAAGTCTTCCAGCTGCACTCTCAGCTCACAATACTCTATAGGAGCCATCCGATATACTGATGCTGATATTGATGTCATCCCGGGTTGAAACTCAATGCAGAAATCTATCTCCCGACGGGGAGGTAGTCCAGGTACATCTTCCAGAAAGACGTCCTCATACTCATCCACTACTACTAGAAAATGGAAAATCGTAACATCTACTGTACCAAGGGCTAGGCTAGCCAACTGATGTGAAATCGGTTGTACCTTCTACACACAAGTCCATCCTACGATGTCTGGGTCTCCTTTTCACCGATGAAGGAGAACCTCATTCCATCACTGTGGACACACCACACCCTTCGCCTAAAACAGTCAATCTAGGCATGAATTGTGGATAGCCAATCCATACCAACAATGACATCGTAAGGCCTTGATGCTACCACCAAGAGGTTCCAACTAAAACCCTAACCCCCAAGGGTCAGGTCACACTGTCTGCAAAGGTGTGTGATATCTGAATCTTCTCCAGTCGTTGTTTCTAAGCATAAGGGTTTAGTCAACGGTTCAACTAGAATCTCAAGGTCTCGAACAAGATAAGCAGCCAGAAAAGAATGACTATCACATGTGTCTATCAGTAAGGCAACCAATGTTGAAATGATAGAGATTGTACCTATTATCATTCCAGGAGTACCTGGGTCATAAGAATTCGTTGTCTGCAGTTGTCCCTGCCTCTGTCCACCAGCTCCCTGAGCCTGGGGTGGACCTCATGGGGGTGGTGGTGGTAAAGGGTTAAAACGCTGAACACCTCCAGCTGCTCTCCCAACTCATCTACCGCGTCCACTGCCCCATGGTCATGTCTTCTACACACGTTGCCTCTGCCTCAGTGGTCCATCCACTACACTCATGTCATTAGTAAGACAGGTTAGACAATATCGACCAATATGTCCCCTTCCATCACATGAGTAGCATCGCCTCTCTCAAGGCTGGCTAGATGCACCCTGTGAACCCTGTACGGCGGATCCTCTATCCTGGGATATCCTCTGAAAATGTCTCCCACACCTAGGTCCCTCATGTTGGCTCCCAGCAGCGGAGGTCTCCTCTCCAGCTCACTCACTACTGACAACTTCTGTCTATCTCTGCTCTCCCAAAAAGCTCTCGACCACCAAAGCTTGCTCGAGCACCCCATCATTAGTAGGAATTATCATAGGTATCATGCTAGCTTATATGTCTCTACACAATACCCACTCAAGAGTCTAAGCTCTGAAGTACTGATCCCTAACCATATCCATCGAGTACCGTGAGAGGTTGGTAAACCTCGATGAATACTCAGCCACCATCATGGTTCCCTACTAGAGCTGAAGAAGCTCCGGTATATGTATTTCTCTCAGGGTAACCGGTGAAAACACCTCTCTGAAGATATACTCAAACTCTTACCATGCAAGAGTCACCTCGCCGTGAGTCTGGATAACCAAACTCCACCATCGCTCTACCAAGACCTATAGAAGGCTCACTACTTGGATCGCCATCTGATCTGCTGGTGTCCTGACCAAACGGAAGACTCTAGCCACTACCTCAAGCTAGTCCTCAGTTGCCTGAGGGTCTGGCTCACCTCGAAACCTGAGGTTTCTCTATCTCTGAAACACGTGAAGTGCGCTCAACCTATGCTCCTCCTCTACTGGTACAGTAGGAACTAAACACTTCTCTACAGGTGGTGGAATAACTATTACACCACCCGAAGGTAAACCTGGGGGATCTTGTCCCTGTATCGAAGCTTCATCACTGAGGGGGTCATCCTTGTGATCGAGCTACTGGATCCTCATAGGTGCGCGTCGCGGAGGAATCTTGTAAAGAAACAAGTTGTATCACAGTCACTGAGTATATCTGAAGAGCTGACTTAAGAAGGAAATGGAAACCACAACCCATTTCTATATGATGCATGTACAATTATTTTTCCCCTGCAACTAGTTTTCTCATGTTCCGAGTTGAAAAGAAAGTTATCAGAGTCTTGTTGTATGGATACATCAGCCACCCGTACCAACACTGGGGTCCCTAGCCTAAAAGCTAAACTTGAAACACTTAACACTGTTTCCCCAAACCAACTCACAGACTCCCAGTCCTAAGGTAGAACTGACCACCTCTGATACCACTCTATCATGACCCGTCCCAGTGGGGCCCGTGCTGCAACTCCCCAAGCCCACCTCCAATAGGACAGGGGATGGTGACTAGCATCGAGTAGGCATTTCACTAACATGGGAGGCATTTCCTAAAAACCTGTACACACACACACACACATACATCTCCAACCCTACAAATCTGAAAAGTAAAAAACCATTGAAAATGGAAATGCATGCATACAGAAAAATCCCAACCAACAGAGTATGACAGGAAAGTAAAGTACAGTATTGTAAAACCCTGGTCTAAAAGTACAATCCCAACAAAATAAAGTATAAAACAAAGTCCAACCTGTAAGGACAGTTACTGGGACTGCAATCCGTAGCCGTAGGAACAAACCTCTGCCCGCCTGATCTTAGTGAGCACCGTCCGGTCCTGGTCCACCAAGAATCCTGTCAAAGGCTCGCTTGTCTGCACAAGACAAGACATGTGTGGGAAAGGCCCGTGCATGGGTGAGTATAACAATACCCAGAAGGACACCTCAAAAAAATACAAAGAAATACAACAAAGGAAATACCACAAATGAATGATATAGTCATCTCTACACAGTATAAGTTTAAAGAACATATAACAAGAATATCTAGATATACTCATACATGATCGACTATCGCAAAACCACCACTAAGATCCATCTCGAAGATTCCACTAAGAATGTAACAGGGAGAACACACTCCTAGGTCTGAAGAGATTGATACGATGCACCCATTCTGAGAGAACTCACTCCACAAGTACTTAAGAATACGATGCTCAGATGAGGATCAAAACCAATAGCTATGGGCTGATTCCAACAACTCATTCTGAACTAATCTGCTAAGCAGAGGATCGGCGCCCAGGTAAGGTAGGTCACGTCGATACCAAGAACTCTATTTAGGTTAGCAGGAAGCAATAGAGGATCCATCTCTATGTCTCATAGAGGGGATTCCAACAGCTCTATTCGGGAAGTCCTGCTGAAGGGATCATACTCCTATATGTAGGAAATGATAC
Organism: Viscum album; assembly: GCA_963277665.1. Lineage (NCBI taxonomy): Eukaryota > Viridiplantae > Streptophyta > Magnoliopsida > Santalales > Viscaceae > Viscum > Viscum album. Next base: position 163,164 of record CAUJRU010000654.1, read on the forward strand.
CAGAAACCTTCATGGGAAATACCAAGGGTTTGAACCCTAGGAAGTCTAGCCCAATTCACATATGACAAATGGCTCAAGCCATGTAAAACAAGTTACACGGAATGTAGTAGGGTCACACTCCATGTTACTTTATAGCATCTTGACTTTTTATTACATAACATTTCATTAGATTTTACAAATAGAGGATCCTTAAATTCTAGTGTCTTGGAAATCAGGAACATAAAACATGAGAACAACATAAAACATCCATCTAAACCACTTGTAAGGCTTCTTCATTGTTCATACTAAGTTCATTACAGTATCTCATAACCTGGGAGCATACATCAAAGGAAAGGGTGAGCGGAAGGCCCAGTAAGGGAAACAAGAGAAACATTTTACATGTGAACTTGAGATACATCAATAAATCCATGATAAATTGCTTTAAGGCATGAGAAAGAGATCATGAGGAATATCATAATAAAATAAAATGTTTCATAACATGAAGATGTGGCTAAAAAATTTAACTTAGAAAATCATTTCCGTATCACCAAGGTCCATCCCCAAGGTGTCATTAAAAAAATTACCAAGTTTATTCACCAAGATATCGTTAAAATGGTCATCTCTAGAGATTAAGTCTTTACCCAGTGCATTGGAGCGCTATCAGTGGGAAACCTTAATTTCTCTTTATTATCATGTGATAAAAATATATCATCATCAATAATTTAATAAATAACCCATATAGACTAAAATAAATGGTTTTCATATCATAGTAATAACATTTTAAAAAATTCTTTAAAGACGAGATCTTTTTATCATTTTAAACCCACGGAAAAGAAAAGAGGGTCTCATATATGTAAATCCAAGAATTTAAAATATAAAATTTTGATATATATGTGAATACCCCTATAGAATAAAGAGTTTTGAGAATTCACTTAATAAAATAAAAGAATTTGAGAAAAACAGAGAGATATTTTTGAGATAAAAATTCGGCAGCATAACGGCTATATTGTAGGGTTTTAGAAAATATTGAAAAGAGAGGGGACCTAGGTCACCCACTCATAATGATCCATAAAATAGTAGAGGGTTATAATATAAAGGATATAGGAACATGGTAATTAAAGTTTAAAGAAAATTCCATATGAAATGAAAAATTTGAAAGGAATACAAAAATAAGATTTCTCTTATGAAAAATTCGGCAGCCTAACGGCATCACTTAAAACATCAAAAAAAATGAATTGATGAGATTAAATAGGGTCTATAATATTGTGACAATAAAAGTAAAGTATGATGAATATATATATCATACCCCAACATGTAATAAAACAAACTTTAAAGACATTACATTAAAGTATAACTTTAAAAATGGGAAGAGTGAAAGAATCTCTTACAAAAATTCAGCAGCCTAACGGCGCCACTTAAACTTTCATAAAATGAAATGATGAAAGTAAGAGGGGATATCTCATCATATGAACATGAAAATTTAATTAATTTGAATATAAAAGAACCTCCTCCAACATAATAACATGGAGCATAAAATAAATTACATAAAATAGGGTACTTGAAAATAAGGGGAGAGGTAAGATCCCTTACAAAAATTCGGCAGCCTAACGGCGCCACTTAAACATTCATAAAATGAAATGATGAGAGTAAGAGGGGATCTATCATCATATGAAAATGAAAATTACAGTAAGTTGAATATAAAATAACAACCTCTAACATAAGAACATGGATCATAAACGAAATGACATATAATATGGTACTTGAAAAGAAAGGGAGAGGTATGACCCCTTACAAAAATTCAGCAGCCTAACTGCGCCACTTAAGAATTCATAAAAAGAAATGATGAGAGTAAGAGGGGATATCTCATCATATGAAAATGAAAATTACAGTAAGATTAATATAAAATAACATCATACAACATAAGAACATGTATCATAAAATAAATGACATAAAATAGGGTACTTGAAAAGAAAGGGAGAGGTAAGATCCCTTACAAAAATTCGACAGCCTAACAACGCCACTTAAACATTCATAAAATGAAATTATGAGAGTAAGAGGGGATCTAGAATCATATGAACTTGAAAATTATATTAAGGTTAATATAAAAGAACATCCTCCAACATTAGAACATGGAGCATAAAATAAATGACATAAAATATGGTACTTGAAAAGAAAGGGAGGGGTAAGATCCCTTACCTTGAAGAGTAACTTCAAAAGCATGAAGTTTGGGACCATGGGAGGCTTGAGGGAACCTTGGGAGGACACCATGGGAGGTAAAGAGACATGAACATTTTTGGTGGGGATTTGGAAATTAAATGAATGAGGGAAAGGATTGGTATTTATAAGAGAAGTGAGGGGACAAAGCGTTAATTTCCAAGAGACACCTCATCGGTGGTATTAGCAAAACCATGGGCTTTCCCATAATATTTTCCCATGGTATTGTCCACTTGGAACAAATCATACATTATTTTACTATTCATAATTCGACCTGAATTATTGAATAATTAGTACATCCTTAATGATGTCATTAAACACCCGAAACTCAAAAACTTTATTTTCAGTATTCACTGAAAATTCAACTTTGTCAAAAATAACACAAAATTTCACCTTAACCAAATATCTATTCTCTGATTTCAAAAAGGAACTTCATTTTATGAAAATAATTTTCTATATATTTTTAATTTAATTTTTAAATAAAAACACTATTCACTAAAAATTCAACTATTTTAGAAAAATCCCAAAAATTCAACTTAACCAAATATTGATTCTCTAATTTCAAAAATGAACTCAATTTTATGAAAATAATTTTCTAAATATTTTTAATTTAATTTTTAAATAAAAACATTATTCACCCGAAAAAACTAATACTTAACCAATAATCTCTGAAACAGCTATTTACCTATTTTATTGAATCACATTACTTAATAAAGGTTCCTGAATTATATTAATACTTTTTTACGTGAGATTACTAATCCATTTGTTCACATTACTAATACTAAGAATAACATCTCTATTCATAATTTACAATTCACAAAAAAATAAGTTGATCTTATTAGATTAAATATTTCATACTGAACACATTTCTAGTAAACCATTTTTTGAAAATCATTACACATCATTCATTATTTAAGGTTTACATAAAAATATTAAAATATCCCCTTTTTCCAAAATTCATCAATAATATGCATACTATATTTATCCAGACATTTTAAAATTCAAAAACTTCACTATAAGGAGAAATCAAATTTTTTATTTAAATCAAAGGATTACACAAGGAAATTACGGTCTCGTTACATAGCCCCTTATAACACCAGCATAGGACCTACGAGTAAGGTGTTCTAGGGTGATAAAATCATGGGGCAGCTCGACCAACATTTCCCGAGTAGTGATTTCTATCAGCTTGAACTTCTCTCAAAGACGATTCTATTCTAGCTTCACATAATGATGTTCAGCATGGGTTTGGTCTAGAGAAAAGCCCAAAGGTGCTACCTCCTTCCCAAGTTCTGTCAGATGGGCTTCGATCGGCCCGAGACTACTGGATGGGGCCATAGAATCTTCTTTCTATATTAATTAATCAAGATCACTTGTATTTATAGACAATAATCACAACGTTTAGTTTCCAATAGTCATATTGACCAACAGTCATATAACAGTCGAAACCCAATGGTCCTATTTTAATTATATTCATTTTATTAAATGAAATAGTTTTGTTGAGTATAAAATTAAACAACACACAAAGGTAGGAAAAAAAATTTATTCAACTAATTTTGGGTCGTTACAATCGTCCCCCCTTAAGAAATTACGTCCTCTTAATTTCAAAATTGGGCTTTGAAATTTCATTGAAAATACCACATCGGAAAAAGAGTCAGTAAAACTATTACTTTAAAAGGAAGGAAGGGAAGTACAAAGGTCACCCTAGTTAACCCATACTAGGATTCCATGTAGGAAAACATGGATATGGAAGAGAAAAAAAGGGTCATGTTCTGATGGAGAGTGATAGAAAACATGATTAGGATAAAATTAACCACAAGAAGATCACAAAATTAAGATGTGTTAAACGGTCTTTGTTTACCCAGTAGGAAACGTAAACCAACAACGTTTTTATTTTACGTTCTTTTTCATAATTTTGAGGAATTCATTTACTACATAGAATAAAAAATAAAGAAATATATTTACCTTTAAGTAGAGTTTTATCCCTTAATAGTTTTCCACCGTGACTAATCTTTTCTCCAAACAATGAGCATTCAAAAAGATTTGGTCTCATCAAAAGCACAAGAATCATCTTCTAGAGAATCACACAATCCATAAAAGAAAAACTCTATTTTTTCCTTTTCATTAGTCATCAACAAAAACTAAAATGGTTGGTAAGAGATCATATAATCCCCAAAAAGGATAATACTATATAAAAAGAAATGTGACTATTAATCTCCAAAATTCAACAAAAGTACCCAAAGTTCTAGAAAGACTATTCAATACACAACCATCCTTAAAATTATTCAGAATAATCTAAACTAAGATTGGAACCAAAAACTCAGAAGGATTTAATCATATATTATTCCCCAATAAATCTTAACATTTATCTCTAAATAACATCGACTAATATTAAAGTCTTTTACTAAATTGTAATTAACCTATTCACATATTATCTATGCCAGGTTCATCATTTTCCAGAAATAACCCAAATCACCATATGTTCACAATAAATACATAAATTCCTACAAAAAAATTCAAGCATTCCTCTTCAAATTAAATCTTTTAATATTTTATTTCCCTTCGGAATATATGACTCCAAAAGTGAAAACATCGTCCAAAATAACCTTTATCATTTAATCACCAAATAATTTTCCTATAAAAAGAATATCCATTTGATAAAACATAAGTTTCCAAAATCATCTTATTCTGGATCCATAAAAATAGCAGGTTCATTAGTCAGTCTGAATGTCTTAACAACAAACTCATAATGCCTATATCTTGATCGAAAGGAAGTTTTTGGAATATCATCATTCTTCACCCTTAATTGATGATAACCAGAAAGAAGATCAATCTTAGAGAAGAATTGAGCCCCACAAAGCTGGTCAAATGAGTCATCAATTCTTGGAAGAGACTATTTTTTTCTTCACTGTGATCCCATTCAGTTCTCTATAATCAATTCATAGCTGCATCGATCCATCCTTCTTCTTCACAAAGAGAACTGGTGCTCCCCAAGGATACACACATGGTCGGATAAACCCATTCTCAAATAGATCTCAGAGTTGTTTGTTTAATTATTCTAGCTCCAGATTTTCCATCCTATAGGGTTTCTTTGACATCGGTTGGTATCCAGGTATGAGTTCAATGGAGAACTCTACCTCTCTTTTTGGGGAGGTTCGGGTAACTTCTCAGGAAATACGTCAACGTATTCCTAGACGATGGGGGAATTTTCTAAAAGAATAAATCCTTTATGAGAAACATATTTCATTTACTAATCTTCTAACTAAAAATGATTTTATGTCTTAAAACTCCATGCATAGAAAATTACAATTTTCTATAATTCCTTCATAATGATTCATAAAAAGCATGCGATTAACCAAACATATCCCTCGAGAGTGTCGTAACCAAGAGTACAGTAATGTTTGTTGTCGTGTACTAGTTCCCATTCGAGTCTAGCTCAAAGCAGTGTTTTTCGGTTTTACCTCTATATATATCTGTGTCAGAGCCACCTCTAACTTGTTGTATCCAGACATAAATGTATTTTCTTGAAAAACCACTTACTCAATAATCACCAAAATACCAGGAAGATTTCCTATATTTAAACTTTTCTATAGGGTTATTCCTAATGTTTTCATATCCTAATTTCCATAAATAACTAAACTATCCTTTGATACCAACTATAGAATCCCTCCTTTTTATTACATAACATTTCATTACATTTTACAAACAGAGGAACTTTAAAGTCTAGTGTCTTAGAAATCAGGAACATAAAACATGAGAACAACAAAAAAACATTCTTCTAAACCACTTGTATGGATTCTTCATTGTTCATCCTAAGTTCATTATAGCATCTCATAACCTGGGAATATAAATCAATGGAAAGGGTGAGCAGAAATCCCAGTAAGGGAAGTAAGAGAAACATTTTACTTGTGAACTTGAGATACATCAATAAATCCACGATAAATAACTTTAAGGAATGATAAAGAGATCATGAGGCACATCATAATAAAAATAACATGTTCATAACATGAATATTTGCCTAAAAAATTTAACGTAGACAATCATTTAAGTATCACAAAGGTCCATCCCCAAGGTGTCATTAAAAAAATACCAAGGTTATTCACCAAGGTATCGTTAAAATAGTCATATCTAGAGATTAAGTCTTTACCTAATGCATTGGAGTGATATCAGGGCTCACGCTTAACTTGTATTTATTATCATGTGAGACAAATATATCATCATTAATCATTTCATAAATAATCCATATATTATAAAATAAATGGTTTTCATTTCATAGTCATAACATTTTAAAAACCGCTTTAAAGACGAGATCTTTATGTCACTTTAAACCCACAGAAAAGGAAAGAGGGTCTCATGTATGTAAATGCCAGAATTTAAAATATAAAATTTTGATATATATTTGAATAACCCTATAGAATAAATAGTTTTGAGAATTCACTTAATAAGATAAAAGTATTTGAGAAAAAGAGAGATATATTTTGAGACGCAAATTCGGCTGCATAACGGCTATGTTGTAGGGTTTTAGAAATTATTGAAAAGAGAGGGGACATGGGTAACCCACACATAATGATCCATAAAATAATATAGGGAAAGAATATAAAATATATAAGAACATGGTAATAAAATTTGAAGGAAATACCATATGAAATGTAAAACATAAAAGGAAGACAAAACTAATATTTCTCTTATGAAGAATTCAGCAGCCTAATGGGTTCACTTAAAACTTCAAAAAAATGAATTGATAAGATTAAATGAGGTCTCTCATGATGTTAAAATAGAAGTACAGTATGATTAATATAGAGATCATACCCCAACATGTAAAAAAGGAACTTGAAATACTTGACATGAATGTAGAACTTTGAAAATGGGAAGAGTTAAAGAATCTCTTAAAAAAATTTGGTAGCCTAACGGCGCCACTTAAACATTCATAAAATGAAATGATGAGAGTAAGAGGGGATCTCTCATCAAATGAACATGACAATTATAGTAAGGTGAATATAAAATAACATCCTCCAACATACATGGAGAATAAAATAAATGATATAAAATAGGTTACTTGAAAAGAAGGGGAGAGGTAAGATCCCTAAAAAAATTCGGCAACCTAACGGCGCCACTTAAACATTCATAAAATAAAATGATGACAGTAAGAGGGGATATATCATCATATGAACATGAAAATTAAAGTAAGGTAAATATAAAATAACATCCTCCAACATAAAAACATGTATCATAAATGAAATGACATAAAATAGGGTACATGAAAATAAAGGGAGAGGTAAGACCCCTTACAAAAATTCGGCATCCTAACGGCGCCACTGAAAAATTCATAAAATGAAATGATGAGATTAAGAGGGGACATATCATCATATTAACATGAAAATTAAAATAAGGTGAATATAAAATTACATCCACCAACTTAAGAACATGGACCATAAAATAAATGACATAAAATAGGGTACTTGAAAAGAAAGGGAGAGGTATGATCCGTTACAAAAAATCGGCAGCCTAACGACGCCACTTAAACATTCATAAAATGAAATGATGAGAGTAAGAGGGGTTATATAATCATATGAAAATGAAAATTACAGTAATTTGAATATAAAATAATCTCCTCCTACATAATAACATGGATCATAAAATAAATGACATAAAATATGGTACTTGAAAAGAAAGGGAGAGGTAGGATCCCTTACCTTGAAGAGTAACATGAAAAGCGTGAAGTTAGGGACCTTGGGATGCTTTAGGGCACCTTGGGATGACTCCATGGGAGGTAAAAGGACCATAACTTTGTTGGCGAGGATTTGGAAATGAAATGAATGAGGGAAAGGCTTGGTATTTATAAGAGAAGTGAGGGGACAAAGCATTAATTTCCAAGGGACACCTCATCGGTTGAATTGGAAAAACCATGGGCTTTCCCATTGTATTTTCCCATGGTATTGGCCACTTGGGACACCTCATACCTTATATTACAATTCATAAATCGTCCATAATTATTGAATAATTATTAAATCCTTAATGAAGTCATTAAACATCCAAAACTCAAAAACAGTATTTTCATTATTCACCGAAAATTCAACTTTCTCAAAAAACCCAAAATTTCACCTTAACCAAATATCGATGCTCTGATTTAAAAAATGAACTACATTTTTTCAAAATAATTTTCTAAATATTTTTAATTTCATTTTTAAATAAAAACACTATTCATTGAAAATTCAACTGTTTCAAAAAAATCCCAAAAATTCAACTTAACCAAATATTGATGTTCTGATTTCAAAAATGAACTCCATTTTATGAAAATAATTTTCTAAATAAATTTTAATTTAATTTTTAAATAAAAAACAATATTCACCCGAAAAAACTAATACATAACCAATAATCTCTGAAATAGTTATTTACCTGTTTTATTGAATCACATTACTTAATCAAGGTGCCTAAATTATATTAATACTTTCCTTAAGTAATATTACTAATCCATTTGGTCACATTACTAATCCTAAGCGTAAAATTTCTATTCATAATTTACTATTCACAAACAAATAAGTTGATCTTATTTGATTCTAAATTTAATGCTGAACACATTTCCAGAAGACAATTTTTTGAAAATCATTACACATTATTAAATATTTAAGGTTTAAATAAATATTTTAAAATATCCCCCTTTTCCAAAATTCATCAATAATATGCATACTATATTTATCTGAACATTTGAAAATTTACAAACTTCACCATAATAAGAAATCATGATTTTTATTTAAATCAAAGGATTACACAAGGAAGTTACGGTCTTGTAACATGGCCCCTTATAACACCAGCATATGACCTAAGAGTATAGTGTGCTAGGTTGATAGAATCTTGGGGTGGCTCGACCAACATTGCCTGAGTAGTGATTTCTATCATCTTGAACTTCTCATGAAGGTGATTTCATACAGCTTTACACGATGAATTTCGGCTTGGGTTTGGTCCAGAGCAAAGCCCAAAGGTGCTACCTCCTTCCCAAGTTCCATCAATTGGGCATTGATATGACCAAGACTACTAGATGGGGCCATCGAATCTTATTTCTATATTAATTAATCAAGATCACTTGTGTTTATAGACAATAATCGCAACATTTAGTTTTCAATAGCCATATTGACCAACGGTCATATAACAGTCGAAACCCAATGGTCTTATTTTAATTATACTCATTTTATTAAATGAAATAGTTTTGTTGAGTATAAAATAAAAAAACAGACAATGTTAGGAAACAAAATTAATTCCAAAAATTTAGGGACGTTACATCCTTGACTCTGGGTACTGCTCATGTGAAATGGCCCATGTCTTAAGGATTTTCATATAAAAAGTTAATACATGGCCTGTAGAAGGATTAAACATCGTGTTCGAGTATCTAGAATTCTCTCCGTGTACGCTGGCCATGTGCCCGTACATGGTCTCTGCCCGTGTCTCCCTGCTCGTGTACCAGTACACGGGGTATCCCATGTATATGGTCGGGTCTGGATGGGGAAGGGGTATACACGCCGTGTCCTTGGCCATGTACCTAACCCATGAATGTGTACTCCCGGAGTAAACTCCTTGTGGACCACCGACGAACACACGTCGTGTAGCCCATACTACACGCAGTGTATTCGGGAAATTTCCAGAAGCGTCGTCTGCTTCCTCGCACCTCGACCGAATATTTTGGTTCATGATCTGTCATCCATTTTCTGCAAAACTCGAGATCTCAGGTTTCCTCATCATCGTGATATCGAATCCATGGGTTTTGGGCCTTTGATCGGCTTAGAAATCTGATTCTGGTCACCCGTGCGGAAATCGTTCAAAGAACGATATCTTCCGATCCGCTTCGATCCGTCAATATCCCCTGCAATCGCACCTCTGTGGGGTTGTCCCGGTTCCAGATCATCAATTTGGGATTGTTGTGTCACAAAACAGATGCGTAACGATCCTTCGTTCATAACCCTACAGGGAACGTGAAAAATGAACACGAAGAACACGAGAAATCAGGGAAGAAAGGCACAAAAAATTGCAATGGATGAACCTTGATCGATGTTTATTTCTATCTTGTTTTGTCACCATTATAAGGCTAAAAAAACCAAAATAACCTTGAAGAATCAATCCCCAAAAAGGGCCCACATAACGATCAATCCATATTCCAATATGTTCAATGATTGGTATGTGTCCGTCATGGAAATCAAGAACGTGAATGAAATCCCAAAGAGATGAAACGCCCTACCTGGATCTGCGGCGTTCATTGGTGAAGATCTGGTCTCCGCGTCGTCTTCTCCGATAAAACTCATAAAGAAAGTCATCTCCGCATTGGGAGGTTTTCTCTAGATCCTCCCAGTGCTTCCAAGGGAAATTCAGGGTTATGATATCTATAACCCTGGTCCCCTATGTGATCTTTAATTTAAAAGAAAAAGATTTTACTACATAAGGATTTAAATAAAATATTTTTATTAAATATTTTTTTACGGTTACGTCCAAAATCTAAATTTCTCCCTCGACCTGCGTCAGCCGATGTTAGGTCTTTCCTAAGGTAAACTCGCTGCTCTGAACGCAACGGTGCCCTCTAATTTTTGATCCAAGCACTCGTTCCGGAGTTATTCCATTTTTTCATGAAAACCACAGGCCCGTGTTATTTAATTATCTAATTAAATTCAAACATTTGTTTTGGGCTCACCAGCCCTCGGAACTGAACGCCGTCTAAAATTATTATCTTGAAATAATTCCCATATAATACTAAAATAATGTATGGAAAAATCCGAGACATTATAGTTTTTCTCATGAATTTTTAGCTGTCATGATGTATAAGCAATAACCTTATCATTCTTCATAAGGACACTACCAAGCCCTTTCTTTGAATCATCCCTATAAATAAAAAACCCATCATTCCCCGATGGTAGAGTCAAGAGAGGATAACTGACTAATATTCTCTTCAGTTCTTCAAAACATTCTTCACACTCTTTTGTTTTAATGAATTTAACACCTTTTCATGTGATCTTTGTTAATGGGTTATCCAATCGGGAAAACTTCTAGATGAAACATCTATAATAACCTGGTAAACCAATAAAACTGCGTACCTCAGTTATACTCATCGGTGCTATCCATTCTTGGATTTCTCTTGTCTTAAAAGGATCAATAGAGATTCCATCCTTAGAGGAAATATGGCCAAGAAAAGAAATCTCTTGAATCTAGAATTGACACTTGCTAAACTTCCCATATAATTCATGTCTTCTAAGAGTTTTTAGAATACTTTTCATGTGATTTTCATGATCTTCATAGAGTTTTGAGTATACAAAGATATCATCAATAAATACCACTAAAAAGTCATCAAGATATTCCTTGAAAATTCTATTCATTAGATCCACGATGACAGAGGGTGCATTAGTCAATCCAAAATGCATTTATGTAAACTCGTAATGCACGTATCTAGTTCGAAATGCTATATTTGGAATGTCTTCCTTCTTTACACAAAACTGATGATATCAAAATTGATGATCAATATCTGATAAGTATCTATCTCCATGAAGTTTGTCGAATAAATCATCAATGCGAGGTAGGGGATACCTATTCTTTATTGTTATAACATTGATGTCCCTGTAATCAATGCACAACTTCATAGATCCATATTTCTTCTTAACAGAAAGGACAGGGGCTCCCCATGGAGAAACACTAGGGAAAATAAATCCATTATACTCAATTTCTCTAGTTTTTTCTTTAGTTCCACTAATTCCACAATGGAAATTCTATAAGGGGCCTTTGATATGTGTCTTGATCTAGGAATTAAATAAATAGAAAACTCAATTTCTCGTTTTGGAGGATTTCCGGTTAAATCCTCTAGAAATACATCAATATATTCTTGCACAATAGGTACATACTATATTTTAACATTCTTTTCCTCACCCATAGTTATTTCATTCTCTTCATCCCTAATAATTGAATTTAGTTACGCTACTAGGGGTGGATCTAGATAAGAATTTAGTGGTGGTGATTCTGCTCTAAAGATAAGGTGTTCTTTATCACAATCATCAAAAATCATAACCTCCTTCTTCTTACAATAAATCTTCACATCATGGTCCGAAATCCAATCCATACTGAGGATTATATCAAACTCAATCATGGGTATAACGATGAGATCAGTAGATAAAGAACATTCATATGCTCTAATGGGGACTGATTCACAAATATTTGTTGCAATGATACTTCCCTTAGGGGTTTTTATTGAAAAGTCCCTTGTTAAATCAAATTGAAAATATCTAAATTTCTTATCAAACTAGGAATATATGAAACAATGTGATAGTCCAGAATCAAATAAAGCATTTTCTAAACTTGAGGAAACCATTAAATTACCTACCACAACATCTTTCAGAGCTTCTACCTCAGTAGCAGTGATAGAATAATCTTGCCCTTGATCCCTTGGCCTTTTCCGAGGTAAGTTCCCCTGAAGCTTAGGTCATTCATTCACATAATTCCCCATCTCCCTGCAATTGTATCATTAAACATCAGTATCTTATTTCTTCCCCTTGTAATCACGATCTTGGTTTACTTTTTCCCCACACCTATAACAGAATCCCATTCCATTCAAGAAAGTACTGGGGTATTTCTTCCCACATTTACTGCAGGATGGATATTCAAATTTTCCCTTCTTCCCCTTATTTCCATTTATAGAGTGTTAAGTAGATCTCTTATTCCCTTGCTTTTCTTTAAAGTTTTCAGACATAGAGAAATATTTTTCAGTCTTGATAACACATGAGACAATGTCTTCGTTTGACGAGATGGATTGTTAGACTAATGCTCAACAAAGAAATTATTTTGACCCATAAAAGAAAGGATAAATCTTACTCCTTGGGTTATGTATATAATATGCTGCATGCCTCTCTAACCATGTAAAGTTAGCCTCATACTTTGTGACATTCTCATCCTCCTTTTCCCTCAGACTCAGAAATTTCTTTTCCATATCTTCTTGATGGTCATGAGGAAAGTAATATTCTACGAAAAGCTCTTTAAACTCCCAACATTTGATATTTGATACTTCATCATCTTCTTTTGTGTTTTGAATCAATGACCACCATTAATCAGCATCTCTAGTGAGGCGGTAAACTAACATAATAACTTTTTCCCTATCACTAAGGAATGGAATATTTTCTCTAAGGAATTTATCCATTGCTCAGTCACTAATGGATTTTCACTCCCATTGAATGTTGGTGGTTGTTTCCTCATGAAGCGTTCTAACATTGATCTTCCACGTTGTGGATCAGGGCGCTCCATATGAGTAAGGTTATTATTCATAACTTGTGTGAGTTGTCCTAGTATAGTGATAAGCTGATCAGAACCAGTTGTATCACCAGCTCCACTATAATTATCTTGAGTAGGAGGGAAATCCCTAAATGGAGTGTGTGCATTTATATGGTCTCCATTCCTTTCACTGGGCGCCATTTCTAAACAATGGAATAAACTAGATTAGTTTATGAATCGAAATACATAATTCCAACCTTGTAAAACACTAAACATAAATTGAACTATTTATGGATATAATACATAATCATAAAAAAATTTCATTGAGGAATTATATACTCATAAACCCTTCATAATGGTTTGTAAGAAAATGTGAATTATCCTAAGCATATCCCCCCAGGAGTGTCGAAACCAAGAGTACATCATGGCCCGTTGTCGTGTACCATTTCCCATTCGAGTCTAGCTCAAAGCTGGGTTTTCAGGTTTTACCCCTAGGTACATCTGTTCCAGAGCCGCCTCTAGTTGCTTGTATCCAGAAAGGAATGTATTGCTTGGAAAACTCACAAAATCACTATAATACCAAAATTCTAGGAAGGTATTCTATACTAATCCTAAATGTATATCTTAGGGCTATGTGCTCTAATCAGAGTTTATCTAATAATAGCTTCCAAGTTTTGTTCTAAACTTCTTCTAATACCAACTATAACGCCCCGACCCCAGTTACCAAGAGTCGGTGCATTATTACATAACATTTTCATGATCATAAAATATCAAGTCTCAAAAGACCGATTAGTTTAGTAGCCTTGAAAACACTAGATACATTAATAAGTCTTACATTACATGATAAAATGGAAAACTACAATAACATAATATCCATAGTCCACACTCATATCCCCTCAGACTATACCTACAGGTCAGTAATAAAATACTTCTTCACATCCTGGGAAAAATAAAACATAGAAAGAGGTGATCTCAGATGCTCAGTAAGGATAACAATGTAGCGGAAATATCATAAATAAGCATAAACATTTATGTAAATGTATAACTAAAACAAAAGACTTTTAATATTGAACTTCATTATAATATAGAAAAAATAAAATGAAATAATTCCATTTACTTATTCACATAGATATTATACTAGTAGAATAATCACATGCAATATCAATAACCACTTTCATAATGATGGAATGCATAATGCCAGACTATCGTAACCACATAGTCAAGACCTTGTGCCAAGACTACAAATAAGATTTTTTTGAGGCCTTGTGCCAAGACACTAGTTTGTCCCATCAGACCTACCGATGCATCAAGGAGCTATAACATTCTCCACCCGTCACTTACTAAGTCCAATGCATTCCTCATATGAAGAGGTTTAAATATAACATAAACATTCGTATTAAAACTAGCATACGAAATGTCAATACTTTATCCATAAAACATGAATGTTTTAAAAAATAACACTTCCACATTCAAACATGTCACAAAATCTTCAATAAAATATGGAAGTTTTGTATCATAATAAACCATCTTCAAATAAGCTTAAAATCCATCAAAGGATGTTGACATAGATGAAATCAGAACTATTTGAGAGAAATATCTCCTTTTTTTAATCTTTTAAAAGTCACATAATTATAAAATAAAACATTTAATTTGAAAATATTTTTATAAGCTTGTAAGGGAAGCTTCGAAAATTTTATAAAGTTGGAAAATATCTGCACCCTCTGTATAAGTTAAAAAATACATTCTTACCTTAATTTTGTCGAAAAGGTTAAAAAGGACGTTGTTCGTAAAATGATGGAAAGATTCCTTTATAAAAATATTATAAAAAGTAATAAAAGGGTATAAATGAATTTAACCTATATTCTATAAAATATTAAGGATTTTTTGAAATAAATTTTTAAAAAACATGGATGTGGATGATAAATAGGTCCCAGTTGATAATTACGTATAAACAACCTAGGATAATGAAGAGATTGTAAAATAAACCCTTACCTTGTACTTTTCCTTGGTTGAGGTTTGTTTAACATCCTCTATAATGGTGAAATATTTTTTATTAAATTATAAAAGAATCATATACATTAATATGATATCATATATGATCTTTTAACATTGCTTTGTTAATAATATCTTTGTATTATCGTTGTTTCAGGTGTTAACAGATTCATTTTCCTTTATATTATTTGTTATGTGAGTCATATTTTTTATGAATGGGATGTATCTTATTCATATCCAGAATATTATCAAGTCATTAAACATTATTTTTAATCATCTAATGAAAATTAGTCTTAAATGGATACGATGGGGAATGAATCTCATCACGTTCGTTGAGACGGTAATCCGTACGTACGCACGAGGGACAATATAATTTTTTTGTTATTAAAATAATATATAATTGGATGTTATATCATATATACAGAATAATTATAATGTTATATTTATTATTTACATCAATTACACATCATTATTATACACATCCAAATAATAATGTATTGAATAAAAATTGCACCACGACGTGGAGATGGTAAGTCGTACGTACGCACATATGGAGACATGTCATTAAAAGGATGGATAGAATAATGAATTTGGTTATACCATTTTTATAATAATATAATAGTATATAGAATATACTGGAGATATTATTTTAGAATGGAATCAATAATGAAAAAGGATGTTGAAGAAGAATGAAACTTGAAAGAGGTGATGAAATATTTAACTCTTCTTCGGGTTCTTACTTTTGATTTGATCAAAAGGGCTCCTTAAGTTGGATTTATGACTAAAGTAATTCATCTAGGATAAAGGTAGGATAGTTTATATGGTATTTTTGCAGAGGTTGTCCGTGAAAAATGGATTTGAATGTGTGAATTAAAGAGAAGGGGGTGTTCCCTTTTATAAGAGGGGTGAGGGGAACCTTAGGAAAAGCAAGAAATATTATATTATAATAAAATAATTTTCGGTTTATAATTGCTAAAAAGTTGATTATTTAAATTATAAGGTGGGTATAGGTAGAAAACCACTCAACAAATAGGTTTTAGATAGGTTTGGGTCGCTATATTTACTTTATCTTTTAAATTTAACTCTTAGTTAAGTTGTTTGACATTTACCATGTCTCTTTGTATTTTTATATTATATGGTTAATAAACATAATATATAATTTTATGCGAACCCCTAGTGGTTCATTAATGATAGAACTATAATTATATAAGTCCTTTGGCCAAACCGTATATTTTTAGGAATAGAATATCAATTAATAATATAATATTTATTTAAAAAACACTTTTTTGTCAATTTGGACACTATTTGGTATTTATTTTTTTCTAAATTTATAAAAGCAATAGTACTTAAAAAAAATTCATCTAACCAGCCCTAATATGTCATATTGACCTTGAAAATTAGTGTAATTCATAAAATGTGTCAAATAATATTTATTTTGATATTTATAATATCAAGTATTTTAATCCTTCATTAATACCATAATTACTACACCATCATTGTGTCATAAATAAATTTAGTTATTCAGTGTCTACAAATTATAATTAAAATAAAACTATTTAGGAATTATTTTTATATTTATAGTTAATATTTATAGTCGAAGAGATAACATGTATAACTCTATTTAAATATTTTTTTACTAAAACATATATGCTTTTGTCATTTTTGTATTTACATTAACTTAATTAATATAAAGTGTCATTATCACTTACAGGTGGCTCCATGTGGTCCCAAAATCGACCCAAATATGTCCATGGTCGGACATGTATCATACAATAGGGTTAGAACATGTGTTAGAGTAATTTAATATTATTATAATATTATTTTTTATCCTTATTTACTAGATTTACCCCTTTAACCATGGTAAATAAAATATTTATCTATGTAATTATTCAAAATGTATAAAATTAAAAGTTGCCTATTTAAAAAATTTGGACCTCATAATTCCAAATATGGAATCCATTTTTCTAAATTCAAAACATAGATGTGGCAGAAATTAATTTAAAATTAATTCTCATTGTCAAAACTAAAAGCGTGTTTTTAAGAAATAATAACTATCAAAAGATTGGCACTTGCTTACGTCCAGTTTAAATGTAAAATTGCATCCAATGACCAACATTGGATTAAACGGTAAAAATATTATCTAATTATACTTCCAAATCATTCGAATTCATAATTTATGACTATTAATTATTTTTATTAGTTGTTTTTAATTAAAATTTAGTAATTTTCCCTATTCATCAAAATATGAAAGTTATCAGAAAAGTACCAAAAAAATCACCGTAAGTTAATTTCAATATTCTGAATCCAAAAAATGAAGTCCATTTTGAAAGATAAATTTTTTATAATTTCAAAAAGTGGGTATTACTATTAATAATGGCTATTTTGATTGGTTGTGGTCTGTTAGAATCTCAAAGTTGCGTACAATGCAAGATATTGCATTATTCAAAGGGAAACGTACCGTGGAATCTTATGGTGTTACAATCCATCTTAATGTAGTGATAAAACCATAGATTCACAATTCAATATTCAACTCTCATTTCCTCATACCCCCATGTATTATCCAATCAATGTTCAATCAATTATAAGAATTAAGACACAAAAAATAATGATGAAAAATAATACTTCTATAATGATCATGTAAGAAGAATTAATTACATCCCCCATCCCCACTAATAAGACTACCATAGCATGCTTATAAAAACGAAAAATAGAGGAATAAGGAGAGTTTCCATCATAAATATGATTCTTAGATTATAACATCCTAGGTAAATAAAGAATATAACATTTTAATATTTATTAATATTTTTGAATAAAATATTAATTTTACTTTAAAAGGGTATTCTATTTTGGATGGAATACAGGATATGCATCAATGGGTTTCTTTGAAATCTTATGTTGCACCCAATGCTGATTCATACTGAAAAATAATAATATAATATTATTTTAAATGGTAGTTAACACCTAGCCATTGTATTAGTGGTAATGGATAGAACTAATAAAATATGAATATAAAAGTATGTTAAATGTTTTTACATTTATCCAATAAATTTTAGAGGCTTAAAATAAGAAAGAATAGTATTTTAAGCATAAATCCTCTAATATTAATTAATAGGTCGATTTACTGCCTTTTGATGGAAAACCCTCGTTAAATATAGTTTTGGTAACTTTTATATATTATATTTGACAAAATTAAATTATTCTTTAGAATCAGGACATCAAAATTTAATTTGGGTATATTTTTTGTATTATTCAAATAAAATTCATTTTTAATGAGTAGTGAAAATAAGGAATTTTAATTCCAAATTGCCTTTTAATATAATTTATTAATAAGGTTGGATTATATTTTTAATTGGTTTTAAGGTGTAATTATATTATTTTATACAATTTAATCCAATTTTGGTCATTGGATGTAATTTCACATTGAAATTGGACATAAATAAGTGTCAATCGTTTGATAGTTATTATTTCATAATAACACACTTTTTGTTTTGACAACAGGAATTAATTTTAAATTAATTTCTACCACTTATATGCTTTGAATTTAGAAAAAATGATTCCATATTTTGAATTAGGAGGTCCAAATTGTATAAACAAGTCACGCTTATTTTCATACATTATGAATATTTAATTAAGTAAAAATTCTATTTACCATGGTTAAAGAGTAAATCCGGTACATAAGGGTAACAAAATATTGTTATAATATTATTAAATTACCTAAAATGTGTCCTAATCCTATTAGATGATACTTTTCCTACAATGGTAATCCTTGGGGGGATTTTGGGACCCCATTGAGCCACTTGAGAGTGATAATGATACTTTATATTAATTAATTTAATGTAAAGACAAAAATGACTTAAACATATATCTTTTATTTAATCAATTATTAGATGGGGTTATATAAGTTATCTCTTTGACTATAAATATTCATCTGAAATAAAAAAATATTTCCTACATAATGATATTTTTTTATAATATTTAGGCATCAAATAAATAAAATTATTTATGACACAATAATGATGCACTGTTTACCTCATTAATGAATGATTTAAATAAATAAGATTATAAAAATTAAAACATTATCCCAAACTTGTCCAATTATAATTGAATGATTTTAATTAGAACATGAGTCATCTTATCTTTGAATTTAATGTTTTTAGGACCTTTAGAAACCCAAAATAATTATATAATAAAATAATATTTTCAATCATTCTTAAAGAGCCCCTCCTCCCCCCTTATAAAAACCATCACCTATAACCCATTACTCACACCTCTCAAGCTCTGTTTCTCATCCAAACTCTACCCAATTAAGGTAAATACATCCATATATTTCTTTTATAAGCCTTACCTTATTAATAAGGCACTTCAAGAAATCATTTTGGTTCAAACCAAGAGAAGTTACCTGATTTAAAGGTAACATCTTCTCTTAAAATCATTTCTTTTATTTAACTTCTAAAACCCCCTAAACCCTTTTTATTATTTTATTTAATAAAAAATAATATATCCTAAATACACTAGGTTTATTTTATGAGAATTATTCGAACTAAACTTACACACACCTCCATCTAATGTGTAAAGAACCTTCGGTTTATGCGGACGATGAACTATTGCCTCACGAAATGATGATTGTTCAATTATCTTCTACCGCCTCTCATGGTGTCCATTATGATGGAACTGTATTTATATGTGATATATATTATATTTATATTGTTTATATTATTATTTATTTTCCATTTATATCATGCCATTATGGTTTCCATAATGGGTAAATGCGATAATTTCATTTGAGGAAGTGGAGACCACTGCCCCCTTAAAGTGATATGACTCGTTCATGCCATACGTGGAACGTATAAATGATGGAGAAAATTAAATTGTATAAGATATTTTACTGGAAATATAATATAACTATTTATCTTTATGTTTTAATTTCATTAAATATGAAATATAAACGAAAGAAGTGTTCATGCATACGTATGACTTACCGTCTCCATTAACGATACATTGCATTTCTTATCTCCAAATGTTATTACCTATTATAAATAAATTCATATACGGGATATATATGATATATATGATATATAAATCATGAATATCAGTTGGTATATAATATAATTTTGACCACATTGTCATTTTATAATTATAACAAGTTCATTTTTAACTCATGTTCCGAACATCGAAAAAATGTCTGATACAAACTCAAATAATTAATTAACTATTATATCAAGGAAATAATTGATATAAAAGGAATAATATAATTGAAAATGTTTATTAAGAAATTATAAATTAACTTTAGTTTATTATTCAGAATATTGAATAACGATCAATTCAAGTCGGACATGAGGTAACAGGTTTCTAATCTTACTTTTAATTCCGTGAGATTTCCATTGTTCGCAACTTATTTATTGCATGTGGTGTATTTTGTACTAAAATTTCATATATATTATAATTATTCTCTTTATATTCATAGTATTATGTTATTAATTTTTCAGTTATTAACTTTTGGTCATACGACTCAATTAATTACAATATGTTAAGTGGTTTTATCTCACTTTTTATTCCCATGAGATTCATGATATATTTGCTATTATTTACTTTTGTGTGGTTTATATACTTACCATTATTGTATTATTTATGTAATATACTTTACTATATGGGTATTTACATCTTCATTGTATGATCCTTCTTTCATGGGTTGTATGTTTCGTAAGTTACCAAATTAGTAAGGGAACCTTTCACCCTCCTCTTTTTAAAAGACTTCTTTTTTTGTGTCTTTTAATTTACATATTCTTATGCTGGGATATGTTATTATATATCATTATTACTGTAAATTTTATTTAAAATTTATGAGATACCCTTTTCTATCTCATCAACCTACTTTCTGAATTTTAATGTGACGTCGTTAGGCTTTGGAATTTATGTAAGGTAACTTCTTAATCCAATTTCATTTCATTGGGGTTTAACATCTACTTGTTGATTATGTCATGATACGAATATGTGTGAATGACCTCTAATTGTTTTACACTAAATATTATATCATATTTCGTTTATTAATATTTTTCAGACATAATTATATTATTGATTTACCCTTAATCTAAGGACATCATCTTTATAAGGGATTTCTTCTCAATTTACATTCCATTAAGACTTCAATGTTATTATGAACCAATTCACTTTTATATGGTGTATATACCATCCTTTTTCATATTATGCCATGAATAAATTTATTCTCATGATATCATAATGTTTTTATAAATTTTATTCCCCAATTGTTTTTATTCAAGTATATCTCATTTGGTTAGGAACTCCTTACCTAAAATATAGTTTTAATGATTTAATATTCTAAATATTTCTCAGTAATGTCCATTTTTTTAAAATGGTTTTAAGGATTTATTTTAATGGACATTAATGTTTTCAAATGATAATTCCTTTAAAATATTCAAATTATTATGGGACACTTTGATTCAAAATTAAATTTATTAAATGTTTTCAATTGTTTGGAAAATGGTTTGAAAAAGGAATTGCTTATTTCAATATCTATAAATGATATATTGTGATTGGAATGTGGAAATGTTATCTTTCCTATATGATTGTGTTATGTGTTATGAAAAGTTTATGGTTATTGGGTATTTTTTACGTATACAGTTGGTTCCGTGATAAACCTTGGGCGGGTGAGCCTGAGATATCACTACAATGCATTGGTTAACGTGCTGAAGGTAAACGTTAATGTTTCTCCAAATTGATTTAGGGAATATACTATGTTGGGTATTCTAATGTAACTCTATATGTAGTTGTGATAGCTACAATATAAGTACGTTTTTTATTCCACAATTAACCATTTTGATTTATGATTTTTGTGTGTTATTCATAAATATTATGATTTCATAATGTATGTTGTGATTGAAAAGTTTGGTTTCATTGAATTGTATTTATTGATGGGATAATGTTTTCTTTCCTTATTTTATAACCCTCACTGTGATTTTTATGCTCATCACAAGTTTTTAAAATGTTCTCAACAGGACTTAAAGTTGAATAGGTTCAACGATGGGATCAAGGAAAATCCATGCTGTCTAATACATGGAACTATACATGTTTCTTTTTAAGAGTTTTTTTATTTTATGAAAAAATTGATACTCAGTAGTAGTGTCTACGTGTAATTTTCTAGTTGACATATAATATTTAGTTCCTAATTCTCTAAAATTCTAAACCTAAAAATTTCGTTAATGTAAAGTATTCATTTAATTAATGATTATGTAATGTTTTAATGTTGAGTCCTTATAGTTGGTATCAGAGGTCGGTTTAGAAAACATTAGGGATTAATAGTTTTCCTTAAAAAATGGTCAGTCCCTATGTATATTATTTCAGTTAAATCCTTGTTTTATAAATTTTTTAGATCATGAAAAGTCAGTTAAAATGGAAGGAGGAGGATCTCAAATTAAATTCCTATCTCTTCCTAATGACATGCTTATAAAAATTATTGCAAAGTCATGTTATGATTATTGTGAAACATTTTCAAGAATATAACTCACTTGAAAGTAGTTGATTGAGATATAAAACACCTCCACTATACATCGATATCATCATGGATCATGGGATGTATTTAATCAAATCATATTTTCACAATATTATCATATTTTCAATAAAGGTAAATATTATCAAGGAATTTTCCAATATTTTCCCTTATCTCAAGATGTTTAAGCATATTGTGATTTTGAAAAAGGTACTGAAGAAGTTTACCCTTGAGAAACCTATTTATATTTAATATTACAATATAGACTCTCATCACATACTTATGGTATTTTAAAAGGACCATTTATTGAAAGTTTCGACTCAAATTTGGTCTGATTGTTTTATAAAAATCATGTTTTATCAGATGTTTTGAAATTATATGTCATATAGGATTATTTTACAAAAATGTTTTTCTATTAACACCCATATGAAAAATGATTGATAAGGTATATTTGGATAAAGGAAGTAAATTATTTTTAAGGATATCTAAATCATTGTTGCAGTGCATGGAACTTATACCAACTTTAACAAGATGATGATGAAACCATATAGACACAATGATCAAGGTATGATGTTCTTTCTATTGGAAATAGTATTATTTTATCATATGAAGGTAAAAAATGACAATATATAAGTTTTTGAAGTCTTAATATATTAGGATAAAAATGAAATGTATAAGAAAAACTTTGATGTTAAAAACTTTTCTGGTTCATTTTGAGTTTTATAAAAATGACATCCTGTAAGATTGGTGACAAACCATCGTGTTTGGAATGGACATAAGTAATGATCCCACAACCGAAGGGAAAAAAGGGCGTATGAACTACCACTATCCTAAGTGAAGTCCCAGGTTAGTGTGACTTATTATTTTTAGTTAAATGATTTTATAGATCAAGAATATGTTTATTTTGAGAACTTATGTTTATTAAAATAGGAAAATGATTTGGTGATTATGTGATAAATTTTATTTTAGAAGATGTTTTCTCTTTTGGAACATTATATGCTTAAGGGAAATAGAATGTTATGGGATCTCATTTGTGTTGTAATGGTAGAAATTTTATTTTGGAAGAATCTATGTTTTTATTGTGGACATATGGTGATTTGGGTTTTTTATTGAAATGATTAACCTATAATAGAGAATATGTGATTAGGTTAATTACACATCAGTATGAGAATTTAAGAGTATTCGATGTTATTTGGAGATAAATGTTTGGATTTATCATGGAAGACTATGTGATCAAATCCTTCTATATTTCTTGTTTCAAACTTTTTTTGGATTATTTTTGAATAATTTTGAGGATAGCTGTGTATTGAATGGTTTTTCTTGAACTTTGGGTACATTTTGTTGAATTTTGGAGATTAAGAGTAGTATTTCTTTTTTAAAAGATTATATTTTTTTTGGATTATCTGATCTCATACTAACCATTTTTGGATTCGGTTGATTTATAAAGACAGGGGAAATATATAGTTCATCTTTTGTGGATTATGTGATACTCTAGAAGTTTGTTCTAGCACTTTTAATGTGACCATGTAAGTTTAAATACTCATAGGTTAGAGAAAATATGAGTTTGTGTTTGAAATTTAGTAAGGAATGAAAGTCTACATGACAAGTAAGTGCTTTTCCTTATGTTTTTAGTTAATCTCATTAATAAATTACTCAACTTTGTGAAAATTAACTTTAAACAAAAATATTTTCTATTATCCTTTATTACCAGGTAATCAAATACTATTTCACCCATCACAAGTTTGTTATTTTTCTGGTGTTTAACATTCTCCCAATCATGTTTTCTACCACTCTCCATCAGACCTTGATGGTTTGTTTCTCTTCCATATCCATGTTTTCATGGAATCCTAGTATCTATTTTCAAAGGTGACCTTTTTTCTTTTCATTCTTTTTTTAAAGTGATAGTTTTATTGACTCTTTTTCTATGTGGGAATTTTAATTAAGTTTCCAAGCCGAATTTTAAAATTGGGAGGAAACAATTCCCAAAAGGGGGAAAGATGTAACATCCTAGGTAAATAAAAAATATAAAATTTTCGTTTTTGTTAAAATTCACAAATTAAATATTAAATTTACTTTAATGGGGATGCTATGTTCGATAGCATACCCGATACACAACATTGAGTTTCTTTGAAATCTTATATTTCATACAATACTGAATCAAACATAAAAATAATAATATAATATTATTTTAAATAGTAGTTAATGCCTAACCATTGTATTGCTGGAAATAGACATAAATAACTACAATATGAATATAGAATTTTTCTAAATGTTTTTACACTTATCCAATAAATTTTAGAGGCTTAAAATTAGAAAGAATCTGATTTTAAGCATAAATACTCTGATATTCATTAAAAGGTCGATTTAACGCCTTTTGATGGAGACCCCTCTTTCAATATAGTTTTGGTTAATCTTATATGTTATATTTGACAAAATAAAATTCTTTTCTAGAATAGGGACATCAAAATTTACTTTGGGTATATTTTTGGTATTATTCTGATAAAATTCATTTTTTAATGAATAGTGACAAATAATGTAGTTTAATTCAAAACTGAATTTTAATAAAATTTATTTATAAAGTTAGATTAACTTTTTAATTGGTTTAAAAGTGAAATTATATTATTTTTTTTACCATTTAATCCAATTTTGGACATTGGATGTAATTTCTCTATGAAATTGGACAAAATAAGTGTCAATATTTTGATAGTTATTATTTCTTAAAAACATGCTTTTTATTTTGATAGTGGGAATTAATTTGAAATTAGAATCTTCCACTTTTGTGTTTTGAATTTGAAAAAATGGATTCTTTATTTTGAATTATTATTTCTAAATTGTGTAAATTGGTAACTTTTAATTTTATACATTATGAATATTTACTTCAGTAAAAAATTTATTTACCATGGTTAAAGGGAAAATCTTGTAAATAAGGGTAAAAATATATTATTATTATAATGTTAAATTACCCTAACATGTGTCTTAATACTATTGGATGATACATTTCCTACCATGGTAATCCTTGGGTTGATTTGGGGACCCCATGGAGCCACTTAGGAGTGATAATTACACTTTATATTAATTAATTTAATGTAAAGACAAAAATGACTTAAACATATATCTTTTAGTAAATCAATTCTTACAAGGGGTTATATAGGATAACTCTTCATCTATAAATATTAATTTAAAATATTGAAATATTTCCTATATCAGAATATTTTTTTATAATTTCAGGATATCAAATAAATAAAATTATTTATGACAGAATAATGATGTAGTGTTTACCTCATTAATGAATGATTTAAATAAATAATATTGTAAAGGTTAATAAAATATCCAAAACCTCTCCAAGTATTATTGGTTGATATTATTTCGAACATGAGTCATCTTATATTTGACACTAATATGTTTTAGACTTTTAGAAACCAAAAATCATTATATAATAAAATAATATTTTCAAACTTTCATAAAGAGCCCCTCCTCCCCCTTATAAAAAGTCATCACCTCTAACCCATTACTCACACATCTCAAGCCCCTTGGCTCATCCAACATATCCCCAATTAATCTCCCTAAATTGATATATTATTCCTATAACACTTCCCTTAGGTAGAAGGTAATTCAAGAAATCTTTTTGGTTGAAACCAAAGGGAGTTACCAGAATTAAAGGTAATGTCTTCTCTTAAATTCTTTTATTTTATTTTACTTCTAAAACCCCATAAACTCTTTTTATTCCTTTATTTTATAACAAAAAAAGTATCCTAAATATACTAGGTTGTTTTTATGATAATTATTTGAACAAAACATACACACACCTCCATCAAATGGGTAAATAACATATTTTTTCTGTGGACGGCGAACTACTGCATACGAAATGATGATTGTTCAATTATCTTATACCGCCTATCATGGTGGAAATTATGATGGAACTGTATTTATATTTGATATATATTATTTATATTGTTTATCAGCTTCTATATTTTCCATTTACATCATACCTTTATGGTATCTATAGTGGGTAAACAAGATAATTTCATTTGAGGAAGTACGGACTACCACCGCCTCAAAGTGATATGACTCGTTCATGCCATACGTGGAATATATAAATAATGGAGGTAATTAAATTATATATGATATTATACTGTACTTATAATATATATATTTATCATTATGTTTTCCTTTCATTAAATATGAAAATAGAAATGAAAGTACCGTTCATGCATACGTACGCCATACCGTCTCTAGGAACGATGCGTTTAATTTCTTATCTCCAAATGTTATGTAATATTGTAAATACAGATATATAATTGATATATATATAATATATATTTAATCTAAATCATGAATATAATTTTGGAGATAATGTAATTTCTACCACATGGACAATTTATAATTATAACAAGTTCATTTTTAACTCATGTTCCAAACATTGACAAAATGTCTGATATAAACTCAAATAATTAACTAATTGTTATGGTAAGGTAATAATTTATATAATAGGAATTATAAATATGAAAAAGGTTCTTAATCAAGTATAAATTAACTTTAGATTATTATTCAGGAGATTGAAGAACGATCGAGTCATGTCGGACATGAGGTAATGGGTTTCTTATCTCACTTTTAATTCCGTGAGATTTCCATTGTTTGCCACTTATTAGTTGCATATGGAGTATTGTGTACTGTCATTTGATATATATTATCATGATTATATTTATATTCATGGTATTATTTTATTTATTTGGTGGTTATTAGGTTTCGGTTACATGACTCAATTGTTTACAACGTGGTAAGGGGTTTTTATCTCACATTTTATTCCTGTGAGATTTATTCTATATTTCCCATTATTTCCTTTTGTGTGGTGTATGTACATTAAATTATTGTATTATTTGTATAATATAATTTAATTTATTGGTATTTATATTTTCATTTTATGGTTCTTCTTTCATGGGGTGTATGTTTCGTAGGTTACCAAATCGGTAAGGGAACATTTCACCGTCCTCTTTTTAAAAGACTTATTTTTGTTGTGTCTTTTAATTTACATCTTCTTATGTTGGGATATGTTATTATATAACCTTATTGCTGTAAATGTTATGTCCATTTTATGATATACCATTTTCTATCTCATCAATTCATTTTCTGAATTTTAATGTGACACTGTTGGGCTATCTAATTCCTATAAGGGAAGTTCTTAACCCATTTTTGATTATTTGGGGGTAAACTTATACTTGTTGATTATGTCGTGCTATGAATATGTTTGAATGGACTCTGATTTTTGTACAATTAATATAAAATCTTATGGAGTGTATTTATATTTTTCACACATGATTATATAATTGATTTACCCTTTATCAAATTTACCGTCTTTATAAGGGATTTCTTCTCAATTTACATTCCATTGAGACTTCATTGTTGTTATTTTCCAATTCACTTTTATATGGTGTATATACTATACTTTGGAATATTATATCATGAAAACATTTATTCTCATGATATCATAACGTCTTTATCAATTTTATTCATCAATTATTTGTATTCAACCATCTCTCATTTTGTTAGGAACTCCTTAACTAAAATATTGTGTTAATGATTTAATCATCTAAATATTTCTTATTAATGTACATGTTTTCAAAATGGTTTTAAGGATTTATTTATATGCACATTAATGGTATAAAATGATTATTCCTTTAAAATATTCAATGTGGTATGGGACACTTTGATAATAAATCTCTTTATTAAATGTTTTCAATTGTTTTGAAAATGTTTTGAAAAAGAATTGCTTATTTCAAAATCTTGATATGATATATTATGATTGGAATGTGGAAATGTTATCTTTTATTTATAATTTTATTATGTGTTATGATTATATTATTGCTATTGGTCATTGTTTATGTATATGGGTTTTTTCGTGGTAAACCTAGAGCGGGTGAGCCTGAGATAGATCTCTAATGCATTGGGTAACATGACAGAGGTAAATGTTAATGTTTGTACTATTAGATTTAGGGAATATAATATGATGGGTATTCTGACATAACTCTTTGTGTAGCTGTGATAGCTATAGTATAAGTGTTTTTTTAATTCCATAAGTTACCTTTATGATTTATGATTTCTATGTGTTATTCATAAATCTTATGATTTTATAAGGAATGTTATGATTGAAAAGTATGGTTTCATTGAATTGTATTTATTGATGAGATAATGTTTAATTTTATTATTTTATTACAATTAATGATATTTTTACGCTCATCCCCAGATTTTTAAATATTTTCCATAGGGATTAAAGATGAATAGGGTCAAGGATGGGACCATGGAAAAGTCATGTCGGCTAACACTTGGAACTAAATATGTTTTTAAGAGTTTTTTTATGAAAATAATGGATATTGAGTAGTAGTGTCTACATGTAATTTTCAAGTTGATATGTAATAATTATGGCCTAATTCTCTAAAACTCTGAACCTGAAATAATCCTCAGGGTGAATTATTCATTTAATTCAAGTTTATGCAATTTTTTAAGGTCGGATCTTTATATAGATACCTCATCTCATTAGGCTCAAGATGATGAAACTCTATTTTCATGGGATGACGGTAATCGATGAAGGTAATGGTTTAGGTATATGGTATTAATAGTGATTAATGGATATAGTTGGGTGGTGGTGAATGGTATATGGAATGTAATAGATCCTCTACTATAAAGGTATGATTTTTATAGATATAATTTTAAATATGGTGAATGGAACAAATCCCCCTTCTTTATTGATCTCCCTCTATAATTAATTAATTTCTAGTTTCCCATCAATTCCTTGTTTCTATGATTACTCATTGTGTAAATAACTATTTACATATAATTATGGGTCTAGTAGATTTAATATTATCCCACAAATTTATGGGATCAACTTGAGTAAGCATTCATCTCAACTCCCAACCAGAGGTTTCCATGTGGACATCTCAAAATGAGGTTCTCGATATGAGAATTATTTTTATGAATAATTCCATCTTTTCTTTATGTTTACCACTTGTATTTGAGATTTAATACACGGTTTGTATTTCCATTTAGGGTCCCAACCTTAATTTTTGATCATCATCTACTTTGAGTACTCACTTGTATTTAACCGGGCAATGGTTGATATTTTAGATTGTTTAGAATGTGTTAAGGATATTTTTCCCTTTTAGGATCCCTTATGAGAATAGAAGATTCCATTGACACTAGTTTTACCATGGAAGAACCTTGTGAAATATTAGACACTTGATGTTACATTAAAAGAGTTTGATGGTTTATTGGGGATTGTGTGTGTGTTGAGTACGATTTAGATAAAATTGAATCGTACATGATAAAGTATTAAAGGGAAGTAATAAGATGCTAGGTTACAAGAATTTAAAGGAGTAGCTATCATGCAATATATTTTTTTTCTTCCTCATCCTATTTAAATCCTTGATTAATTGTTTATAGCTTCTCTGAATTCCGAGTTTATTCACATGCAATCTTCTAATTTTATTCTTACACAGGGTATTTTAGCTCTTTGATCACCAATTTTTATCATAAATTGCCTATGAAATCTATAATTGTTTTTATATGAGCTACCCATTATATCAAATCTCATAAATCCCATCACACCTTAATTTAATTCCTTGGAAAATGAATTTTCTTTTTAACATGATAAATTAAATCCTAAAAATAATATTTTCAGTAAATTTCAACATTTTAAGGTTTTCAATTGTAAAATGTATAAAAAATTATATATTTTTATAAAAATAGTATAAAATATATTTATACTATATTTATATAAAATATATCATAAAATAGAAAAATATATATAATTTAATCTTAAAAATAATGAAAAAAAATTAATTACACTCCCCACACTTGAGCCTTACATGTCCTCAAGTAAGATTTCTCAATAAATATTGCAACAATAATTCAAATATCATTATATTCAAGCCAAATTTTATTGTGTTTCAGGTTATAATTACTTATCTCGATCTTAAATGTGAACTTGAAATGTCATTTAAAATCTGCCTCACCCATTATCATCATATGATATCATAATTTTACCTAACCACTAAATTATTGCAATATACCAACCAGTTAATTCCATTTTCACTTGTTCACATGAGTTAAATATAATAGATTCATCTATAAATTTGATCATTGAATTCATAATTATGGAAATTGAACTTAGGGGTGGCTAAAAACTCCCACTTCTATTCTATCCCTTTCTTTGGTAGTGTATGCAGTGGGTTTCTCACAATGTTATCGACCCATGTTTTCAAATGAAATTTATATAAAATATCATGTAATAACTCATTATGGTGGTTATAGAATAATTAAAAATAAACGAAATCTAAAATGAACTAAAAGAATGAAAGGAAACAAAATTTAATGCTTGGTTTACCTCCCATGAAGCACTTGTTTTATTGTCTTGACTTGCTTCTACCTCTACATGATCAACCATGATACCAAGGTAGTTGGTTCTTCACATTTTTGAAACCATGTGGTCCTTCAATCAATAAATTAGATTTAATTATATAAATTTAAAATTTTTAAAATTTACCCTTTAATATGTTCCATTTAGTATCTATCTCCAGAATGTATCCTTCCTCTACAATATTCCCACATTGACTTAACATATTTAAAATATATCCAACTATTGTTGAAATTTTCATGTTTTTCCCTATTCAGTTTGGTGATTTATGATTTGAAGAAATTTTTAGAGAGGCTTAGATTTTTAATTTCTCAACATGTAGTCTTAAACTATTGACCATCATATTCTTAGGGAATTAATTTCACAATCTGCAATGTTATTTTTAAGACCTTTTATATTTAAAAATGTTTTTATAACCTAAGAGTACTACCTTGGTAACTTTCATGTCCTTTTAAGGTATTAGAATAAGTGGTCCAAACTATTTCTTCACATTCATTAAAATATCCACTTCTTCCAAAATTATTTTTCAATTTTTTTAGATATTTGTACTCTTATATTTTCTAAGTGATGTTTCATATCCAAATTTTCAATGAATTTTACCTTATTTTATTCTCCAAATTCATCCTACTTTAAATATATAATTTTAGTGGACAATTCCAATACTATATATCCATTTTGAACTTCTTGTGGGTTTATTTTCTCAATTCCTTATCCTTTAAAAATTGTCTCATTTTTTATCTCAGTTGAATATTATTTTTTATCCAAATGATGAAAAAAATGTTATATTTATTTTCTCCTCAATCTCTTTTATGTCCTTGTTTTTTATAGACATAAAACACTACATTTGATGACATTAATCATTTAAGAGTATAAATGCCTGATTTCTCTTTCCATTTTCCATTATAATCAACTCCACTAGAGCTTAAAAACTATTGATACATTACTAAGTGTTTTTTGGAATGATAATAAATCATTACATCAATCATTGAAAATTTTATTTTAGTGTATATAATTCTGGAATGGTTTTTTATTATGTCTTACATTATTTATTCATTTCATAAAAGATGGTATTGAATTTTCTTATAATAATTAAAATAATCTCAATATAAATGTCTTTCTTAGATATATGTGAGGGCTTCACCTCGTAATATTATAAACATATAGGAAAATTCCTTTTTTAAAATGATATTTTAACTTGAAAAAATCCTTATTTCTCTCCCTTATAGGTAGTTTTTCTAGGTCCTTCAAATATGGTTGGTCTGATTTTTTTTTAATGTAGTATCCTTTTCAGGTTTCCTAGGTTGAACAACCCTTGTTCTCATTTGAATTTAAAAAAACCAATCTTCAATTAATCATCATGGTTATCCAAATGTATACTGATGTTTTTACCCAAATTTAATGACCTTCACTTGAAAATGGATCATCCATGGACTGATTTCTAAGAATTACATCTTGAAAGAATTTATATTTTTTTCATCACAATAAGCTAAAATCACCCCACCATCCTTGATCATTTGTGTTGAGAATTTATCACCCTTTCATGGTAAATTTCAAAATATTTTCATGATTTTTTCACCTATTTTGAGTGGTTAATTGGAAAATAAAATTTTAATATTTTATAATTCCCTTGAGTTATATATAAATTCTCCATATAAGCAGTATTTAGCTCCCTTATTTCCTTGGTTTCTTGATATAAAGTCTTTTAATTGGAATTAAATTTCATAAATATTTAGATTTTAATTACCTATTGCCAGGGGATACCATGGTCTTACCATTTCATTCTCTTGATTAATTTTCTTGAGTATAAAATTATAAGTTTTTGAATATTTTATTGACCTCTATAGAATTTATATTTCTAATAGAAACTATAAATATTATGTCCATAAGATTTTATAAATCCACAGTAATCCCATAATAAAAATATTTCATGTGTAGCATGGTATGGAGATTGTGGGTTGGGAATATTTTGAAATAACTATGGTATCTCTCTAAATATTTTGATGCTTTTGTACTTTTAGTTGAGAAAGGTTGAGTATTATCCTCTTTATTCCCTTGGTTTTCTTCATTAGGTAATACAACATTAAAAATTCACCTTTTAAATCCATTTAACAGTCAAATTAGTCTTTATTTTTTTGTGAAACCATTTTCATACCTCCCCATTTAAAAAAGGGAAGATTAATTTCAAATTTTTCTCCTATTAAATTATTCACTTAAGTTAAAAATAATTCATAGTTATCATCAAATCTTTTTGGAATGTTAAATCATATTTTATATGAACACAATTTAATGTTGTTACAAAATATAATTGATTTTTATTGAAAATATTATTTGTCTTACTGTTATAATTATGTTTTATTGAATCCCCCGCTATTAGGGTATATCAAGTTCATTTGATTCTGGTTGCACAAGGTGGAAATTCTATTTTCACATGATTTTGTGGTTATTTCTACACTTTTCTGCCCAAAAAAATATATTTTGTAGTTGTCTCTTATAATCCTCTCAAGTGTTTATTTATTGAAATTTTTATAATATTCCTTTAAAAGAAAATACACAGTGTAAAATTTAGGAATGAAGTCCTTTGAATAGTTAAAAATTCTCCTTAAAATAAAAAATAAACAAATTTAAATCAATTTATTTAACTTTTTTTGAATGAAAAAGGTAATGAATTTTATTTTTTGTCAATTTTTCTGTTTTGATATTTTTTACAATAAAATAAATTTAAATCAATAATGCAAGAACACATATAACAATAAATGGCCCCAATTTGTGGTTATATAATATATGATTTTAAATACCATGGTCATCTAAAAATTTATATGTTGTTCGATAAATTGACAAGCTTAGGTTTGGTGAATGAAAAAATATTGAATTGGGTGTTTTTGTGTCGGAATAATTAAATAATTTAATTATGTTTTTTTTGTTCTCTTTTTACTATCAGTGGGTGTGTGTAATAGTGGAATAAGGTATAGAGATTAAATAATTATAAATTCCAATGGTATTTTATTAAAATTTTAAATGGATATAAGGATTTAGGTAATTAGTTGACCTTATGAAGCATACCTAATGTATTAACTAACAAATAAGAATTAATATTAAAATTAACAACTTAATGTACACACTCATTGCATCAATGTTCACGATCATAAAGAAAGAGTTTATGTAATGTTTCTATTTTCCCTTTGGAGTAGTGGTTTAGGTAAAAATTATATTATTATGTTGCAATGACCCAATAGAACTCTCATATATCAAGATACCCAGATCCAAACATAGTTTTAAGGATCATGAATTGACTCGAATTCCCTCTCCATCTACCTAGGGTAATATAATCAATGGAAAATAAATTTCAAGCATTAAGAAACATGAGATATATAAAATTCAGGTTATAAAAGGCACAAATAATCATAATAAATTACATCGCACTCACCCTCCAATAATAAGACTCTTCTAGAATTATTAGAATAATTAAAAATATATAAAAAAATGATTATCCAATGTAAATTTTCTATTAGTAAACCTCTAATAATTAGGCAAAACTACCATAGTTCTACTATTACTGGATTGAGTGGAATTGATAAATTAAATAGTTCAAATATGTGATAGTGAAGGATATGAATGGATACAAATTATTAGTGGTTAACAGAATATATAATTGAATGGATCATATGCTTCTGATGGAAGATATTGATTGATGAAATATCAAATATAGTGAATGAAATAAATCCCACTCTATCTCAAAATCCCCTCTTAATTAGGGAATTTCTTGTCTCTCTCTAATTATTACATTTATCCAATCACCCCATTTGGAATTATATTGTACAAATATCTCAAGGTTTTAAGTGGTTTAATATTCTCCCAATATTAGATATAAATATCTTAGGTTAACCTACAACATCACTCATAACCACGCATCTCAATTTTCTCCCAATTTAGTTAAAAACATACATCAATGATCTATTGTTTCTTTCTTAAGTACAATAAGTATTATAGATGAAAAAAATGGTTTTTATTTCAATTTTGGATCCTAATATGAATTGGAAATCACAAAATACTTTTTGGGCTCATAGGGATTCAACTATATAGATCATGGAACATGATATTGAATTTTAATGGGGATAGGATATGTTGTCTTTTGAGGGTCCATAAGGAAAATTATAGGTGTATTTGGAACTATATATTCAATTTAATACACATGTAAATCATTATGACTAGAAGATATGTTGCTGGATGTTGAAAAGTTATCAAGGACTAATAGCAAATTGAGGAAAAATGAGATTGCATCCATATCAAGGAAGCATTAAAGGGACTTTAGAGTGTGCTAGGTAACAAGATTACATGAGATTTTTTATTAGATTACATATTTTTATTCTTACATAGCCTATTGAAATATATGGATAACATTATGTTGTTACTCAGACTTTATAGTTTATTAACATTCAAGCTTAACTTTGTATTATTTTTTGGGGATTTTGTTATGTTCTGCTCTTAATTCAAACATACGATGACCGTCGAATTTCTACATAATCATAAATTTTCTCCCTTATGGTTAAATATAATAAAGTCTTACTATCTTTAATTTATACCCCGCAAAATGTGAATTTTCATTTTAGTGTCGCAAAGTACAACTCAAAAATAATATTCCCAACAATGTTCAAAATTCCATTTTTTTAAGTTATGAAAATATAAAAAATGATTTCTTAGTGTATATATAATAAAAACACTAAATATAATTTTTTATGTAAAATATAAAACACATTTAAATAGTTATATAAATAATTATATAAAAATAATAACAAAAAAAATCTAAAAAAATACATTGGTTCTCTTTCCCACTATGATGCATGATTTTATGGAATTTTTTTAAAAAATTGTTATTGATATCTGGTTTATTATAATATTATTCATAAATCCGTAGTATTTATACATTTTATAAAATAATTTTAACTATTTTTAATATGAGGTATATATTCCATGGGCCCATTTTAAATCATGACTATTAGATAGTTCAAGTTACTCATCATTATCATTGATTTATTTTACATGTGAGTTGTAGATGTTCAATTAATGTACATTTGAAACAAATACATGATTAATTTTATGAAATCAAATATCATTAATAGATTAATATTTATATATAGTATAAAAATGGATAATGTTATAATTGGTTTGTGTATTTTAGTTGAACAAGTTTTATTCAAAATAAAATATCTTTTCCAGTAACGCTTTCTTCTTTCATGTTGTTATAATTGGGAAAATAGTGGCATTAAATAAGAATTTATCAAATATCCTACATATGATATTGGATAATGATAACAAGTTTTATCCATATAAATTCCTCAACACGTCTTCAACCAATCACACCATTGCATGCATCTTAAAACAAGTAACCCCATATTTTCTAGTGTATAAGAAAAAATTGATATTGTTAATTAATGTCCAATTACCCTCAATTTGAATAATAATTTATGATCATTTTATTAAAGATAAATTATAACATGTTTTATTAGATGAGTTGAGAGATTTTGATAAGAATAGATTTTTCGAATTTCATATGTTAGAGTTTCACAAAAATCATTTATCATAAGAATCCAACATGAAGGGTCACAGAAACTCTGTTTAGGGAGAATTGGCATTAGAATTAAGGGAAATAATTATACCAAGAAATAAACCCATAAAACTATAATAAAAATGGGAAATAACTTACACCATATACAATGCCTATACTAATTGATCATATTCCCTAATCACCCAATATATAGACACTATGAAATTATAATTTTTTACGATGGGTTATTTTTGTTGTAATTTTATCATAAAAATTGAATTATGATGGCAATCCATCATAAATACCCTTCATTGAAATCCGCATTATAATTAATATTATTTCTGATCAACCATCACTATTAATATAAGGGGTCATATTTTCTACATAAAAAATATTAATCTGTTAGAAATACTATTTACAAAATATTATCTTTTTTGTCACAAATAATTTTTTGTTAACTTATTTATGATGGACATGTTAATACGACACAAATACTATTTATGACAGAAATTTAAAGATATTATTGATTGCATTTATAATATATTTTTAAACCTATCACAATTTACCCTAATGAAATAAAACATGTAAAAAAATCAAATGCGCTAAAAAATAAAATCTGAATAACATTATAATTCATATACTAGTTTTTTTAAAAAAAAATAATTTCAAAGTTTGATTTTAATATTAATTTTGAAATAAATTATTATCCTTTAAAAATATAAAAATTACATTTTTTTATTTTAATATTTTTTTTATAAAATGTTTTTCAAAATATTAATATATTTTATTAATTTCAATTAATTTAATATAAATTTTTTCATTATTTTTATAAACTATAAATAATTTTAGTTTTGAAGCATTAATTTATACTATCATAATCAAATTGATTCTTTAATTACTAAATTTTTCTAATTTATAGTAATTAATAATTATTCAGTGGATTTTATAATTAAATTATAATTATAATTTTTAACTATATGCTTTACTTATTTGTTATATTGTCAAAAAATTTAAATACTTTTTTTAAATTAGTAATAACATTCCTTGTTCTAAACTATTGTTTACTAACTTTTTCCTTTATATTTATTTTACAAAATTTTATAGAATGGTTAAAATGGTATAATTTTATTATATATTTTATTTAGTCTAAATAAATATTTTTATTATTTTTAATTGATTTAAAATAGATTTTAGTAATCTATACTAATATTAAAATTTATTTAATATACAATTTATTTAATAATTATTATTAATAATATTTTAAATTTAAATTTTTTTAGTATTTTTATATTAAAACCCAAATCAAATTAACATATTAAACACAAAATAATCCAATAAAATCTATTAAATAATTATCAAATAAATAAATAATAAGTAAATAATAAATAAAATAAAATTTTAGACAAATACCACTTCAATGAATCAATGCTATTAGAATTCTAGTCCAAAATAGTATATCAAAATACCAAAAGTTTTTTTGTGGAGAATAGAAGAGAAAAGACTGAGGGAG
This sequence comes from Viscum album, assembly GCA_963277665.1. Lineage (NCBI taxonomy): Eukaryota > Viridiplantae > Streptophyta > Magnoliopsida > Santalales > Viscaceae > Viscum > Viscum album. The sequence continues at coordinate 201,538 of CAUJRU010000654.1, forward strand.
AATGAAATTTTGAGTAGAGTAGGGGTGAGAATGTTGGATTTTGAGAGTGTTTTTTTTTTGCAATATAATGTTATGATAGATTTTTCCATCGCAAATAGTATATGTTAGAATATTTATGATAAATTTTAATATCATAAATTTTTTTTCAAACAGATACTAATCAATCACAAATAGTCACCCACCTATATAATTGTCTCACTCCTACAAAAAAATTGAAAGAAAAATTTAGTAAAAAACACCAAAAACAATATATGATGCATTTATCATAATAAATACTTTATCTAATTATTTTTTTAATTTTTTATAAAATTCATTACCATATATAATTTGGATAAATTTTATGAAAACCATTTGAAAAATATTTTTCATTTCACCAAAAAGTTTTCAATAAACTATTTTTGGTAGATATGTCATAATTAATATGTTTTAAAATGGTTTTCTTCAATATTTTTCATAAATTTGATGTTATATATTCTTTTTCTAGTATTTATGAAAACATTTCTTGATAGATTATTCCCATGTAAAAAAATACATAAATAATTATTGTAAATTATTTCCCAAAACTGGTATTTTTTCAATGAATATTCATTACTCCAACACAAATATTTTTACATTCTACTACACATGAAATATCATAAAAATAATTCATGACATAATAATTTCAATATATAATTTCATTACAATAACACCTTTTTACAATGTAATTGGATTCCATCACAAAAAAATTCCTAAAATAGAACTTTTTGTGATAACGTAATAATTCATCTCGATTTTTTCATTGTAAAAATAGTATTTCTCAAATAGTGAGGGAATATTATACCTCTTAGTAATGCGAGGTTGTCAATAAATAAATTTCTTAAAAATTCATGTACGATTCATGGCCCTTAAAACGTGATATTAATCTATATAGTTCACAATATATATCATTTTATTTTAAAATTCATTACACAAAACCCTCACCATACGACCCAAAAATGTATATTGAATGGTCTTCATCATATAATCATAATTTTCATGTCCTTTAGTCCATCCTATATGATCCAAAACTACTTAGGGTGGTCTATCCTACATGACCGTGAACTAATTAACCATCCTTACATAAGATATTGATCTATGATAGAGCACTATTTTATTAGGGGATATAATGTTCACAACTATATTTTCCAACTCTAGTGTCATGGTTCACCTAACTAGTGAAAAAATTATCTTTTTCAAAAACAATGTATTGTTTGATTCATATTACCATGGGTTACATTCTGTTTCTTGGATCTCTTATCCATAAACAAACCACATTACATATATTTGAATCTCAACCACAATCCATGCAATATATTTCCATGAGTTTAGGTTAGGTTTACATTATTTCATCCATTCCAAAATACCCCCATTGTCTTTTCAGAAAACTATTCTCTAAGATGAAAATGTGTTTCTTGATACCTATTACCACAAGATATATATTGAAGTTTAATTCTATTATCATAGGACTTACCATAATCATATCCCAATTTCATTCTCTATTTTCCATGTTGTTTGAGTCTCCACATATTCATGTCATGGTTTTCCTCTTATTCTCACTATAGAGTGACTATTTACTTCATCCAATTTTCTCAGATAATACTCTATATTTTATTTTTTTACATTAATTCATATAATGTCTCTTAGGTCAAAGTATACCGATATAACTATATAAAAATATATTGATATTACTATGAGAAGAATATCAAAACATGAATAATCAATACTAAATTTATCAGACTTCATTCCTTGAATTTTTAAATTATCAAAACCCTCCAATGACTATTGGTAATGAGTATACTGATATAACTATATGAAAAAAGATTCTTATTACTAAAATAATCATATCAAAACCAGAATCTTAAATATGTAATTTGTCAAACTTCATTCCTTGAATTATTAAATTAACATCAAATTCCAAGGACTATTTGTAATAAGTAAATATAACCAAAATGAAACACCTTTAGTATAGAATCAACACATGAACTATATACGTGGTCTACATATATCCATCAAATAGATTATATTCATCATTAGGAAAAGGGTATTTAATCAAATATTATTGTAGAAAATATACGGTAACCCATCATTAAAACATAGTAATTTTCCATCCTCTTTATATCTATCAAAAATTACAACATTAGACACTATATGTTACCATAATAAATGATTATCCCAGCCAATTTATTTCCATTTCAACATATCTACTTGTATTATTTCAAGATATGACTAACATTTTCCAATAATCTTATTGACGTTCCAGGTATGTTTGTATCACTTTTATGGGAGGGAGTGAATTAATGATACCTTTATTATACAATTTATTCTCTTTCAAATAAATCTCTATGGCCACATAGGATCTCGATCCACTCATTCCTGTTACCATTCCCTTTATTATATAAAACTACATGAAATTATATAAATGAAAATGAGGATTTACAAATTATACATCAATGAGAGACCCTATACCTTATTGTGATTGGTTATTCAACCAGGTCATATATTTTCTTCTAGCAAGAACATTTGTTATAATTATAGAAAATATATAGAAAAGGCCGAAAAGAAAATATACCAAAATTTCTGATCACAAGTGAATATATTATAGGGATATCTCTCTAAAATCCTTTATCATCCTCTATTGGGATATTTATATAGATATTACATAATATCTATAAATTAGATACTTTAGTCTCCCAACCATTTCCTTATATTGGTTCCCACCAATGCACACAGAGTCTTGAATAAACTCCTATAAATTGGTTTTCTACTCCCACTATCCACCTGTGTAATGGTGTGTCATCCCTATTCTTATTTATTTATGCACATCCAAATATTCCCCTAAAATTAGATCTCTAGAATTTATCATTCATTCAAACATGATGCACACGTTCTTATTCTTGGATGTTCATGGGTCTCTTTTTTTCTTTCATGCATTAATTATCTTCAACAACTGCAATGATATTATGTACTCACTCAATTCTATAATTAATTATTTCTTCTTCACGTACCCTTTGATATGTATAAGATCATGAAAATTTTTTCCGAATTAAATTATGAAAATTGCAAGAATTTTTCATCTAGGTGATCTACTCATTCAAAAAATAGTGAATATTTTCCAGTTTAAACCCTCATTCAAATATCATTTAAAATGAAATAAAATGGTTCCAAAGTATTATGCATGTATTTTCATTTGATATTCAAATATAATAACCCTATTTAATAAAAATAATTGATTTAAATATTCCTCAACAAGTGCATGTAATTATACAATACCATGATATGGAGCCTCTTCTCATGATAAGGACAAGTGAAAAATTCTAGGACCTTCCTTGGATGGTCCCCTATCTAAACAAGAATCACAATGATGATGAGTTATTATAATTATTGAATCAATGACTAATATATATAATTTTCTAATTTAAATTTTTCTTTAAAATTCATCATTATGGATTCATTGGTTTAGTTATTTTCACGAATAAATAAACCATACAAAGTTCACTATAATCAGTGGTGTTCACTATGTCTTTATAATTTCTCTGTAGAACCTTATTCATAAGGTAAAGGTCAAATTATATTCTATAAACATCAATTTATCAATCTTAGTGTGTTCTTATTCCTACTTTACATGTTTATCAATATTACATTCTATATAATTTGGGAGTCACCTTATGTTATTAAATAGCCTATACTTCATAATGTGAGGTTCACCATACATTTCATGTGTTACCTTATGGATTTCATGAATTCACAGTATGTTTCTTAGGGATCACCCATTTCTATCCTTACATGTCACAGGAATGGTTTATGTCTTTTTAAATTAATTCTTAATATAAATATTACATTCTTATAGACCTCACCTTATTGTTTTCATCCACTCACATAACATTTTCAGGGATATTTCATACGTTTTAAAAAAAAGTGAATCCATCTTCATAAGGTGAGGATCACCATAAAAATATTCCTTTGCATCATCATCCATCATGAATATGTATATAATAGACTACACTCAAATAACATTAAAACCAATTCAAATCTTTATGGGTAATTCTCAAACACTTTAAATCTACTCAAAATGTTATCTAACATTTTCCTTCACCTAAAACATCATTTTATATGTTTGATCCATAATGGATGATTGCTCTTAACTTCATCTATATATTTTTCACTATCTAATATTCTTCAAACTCACCACTTATCTAGCTACGAAAATTTTTATAGACAACAATCCTCACTAATATCAACAATTTTCTTCCACATGAATAAAAACTCAACAATCATAATGATTAAAGGATATTTCCCAAAAAAAATATCTGGACAAATGTTCCTATTAGAAGTTATAATTTCATTTACATAGGTATAAATATTCAGCTTCATCATCTCTCTGTAGATTTCTTAACACATATTGATAGCTTAATACCATAATAGAAAACATAATTATTGATTTGGAGTAAAATCTTCATTTAGTATTTCTAATATCTCCCTTCTGATTTTATGTCTATACAATTACAAATCCATGTAAATATATGTTCTTTGACTCTCCTCATGTCACACTTATAGGAAATAATTTTAAAGTTACGTATAAGAGAAGGTCTTATCTTCCTTTTCTTAGTATTCCTTTATATTTTTTCAAAACAACTACTTCTACACTTTTTGTTTACTATTTTAAATTGAATCAATTTTGGGGAGTATAGAATCACATATTTCCTAGCAATGAGAATTAATTTAGTTAACTCTATGTATTTATGGAAAAATATGGTATAGAAAACAAGTAAAATAACAAAGATAACAAATCTATCTATTAATCATTTATACAGGTGATGCAAAATCACATTTTTCTTTTATGGGGTGTATAAACAAATTTCAAAAAAACATAAATCCTACACTTATATTCAACAAATACCTAATAAATATTTCAATATAAGATATATAAACCCCCTTGAAATTATATTTTTCATCAAACAACACCCTGCATTAATAAAAAAAATTAAAACTATCAAATTAATGGAAGAAGTTGTGATTGGAAAAAATCACCTAAACTTTTCTCTAGAGGTTTTCCAAATTAAAAATTCACCAAATTAGTTATTCTTAACATCTAAATATTAATATAAACTCCCCCTTAAGGGATGCACTATCTTTTTCACCATGGTTTATTTTCTACATTAGTACTTCATGATAGACACCTCTTTCTTGATTTCCAATAATTGATAAAATCACTAATCTATTAAACCCTTTAATTTACCTCCTTTGATTTTCTACATATTTGTAACAATAAATCTATAATGGAATATGGAGGGGGTTCATTTTTTAGAAAATTTAGGAAGGTTGATAGTTTTTTCTCAACCAATACTCTTAAATCTATCTATCTTCTCTATTAAAAGAATTATTCATGCTTTCTTTCCCAATTTTTTTGATATTTTCCTTCATAAATTTTTTGATGATATTTTACTTAAAAAATAGATTTCTATGTTGTAATTATATCTTAGTATGGTTCATAAAATAAAATAAATTCCTCAATGATTTATCCCATTTCTTAATATTTATTTCTTATGTAGGTAGAACAACCACACATTCCTTTGCATCATATCCAAAATACCCACATTTACCTCACATCTTATTTAGTATATCATCTTCTATAAGACTCTCATGGACTTGAGTTTTTTCTTGTGAGCCTCCCTTTATGCCTTATGGGTGATACTTTTGTTACTCTTTTATTAATTCTCTATTTTTTACTTTAAATGTTTTTACAAAATTAGTCAGATTTATTTTCTTAACATTTGTAGTCTATAAGTTCAAACTAAGAAGTGTGGTCATGAAATTTTTAGCACAATTTCCATGTTGTTCATATATTTCATATGACTCTTCTATATTGTCAGATTTTTTTAGGTGTAAATAATTATTGAATTTTATGAAATAATATAATGTCATCCAAGGTTGTATCTCCTCCTCATAAACCGGTTTCATTTATTTTTAATGTTTCCCCACTAAGATTTTTTTTCAATTCCAAGGGAGTTAAATATAATACAAGTAGCTATAGGATTTATGTTCAAATATTTTAGAAAAGAAACATATCCCTTGATACTTTCTCTTAAATAATGTGGATTCGTTATTCTTTATAAATCGACTTGAATTTGAGATGAACTGCAAGCTATATTTTCTATATTACATATAATCCCTTATATTCTCAGTGCATCTCTATTCTTCATTGATATAAAAGTGTTTTTTTTAATTTTATTTATTGTACACACTTTCACTTTTAACAAAATAATCTATATAGTAGGATGAAACTGATTTAGTATCATAAAAAAAATATAATAAAAGTATCTACCTTTTTCAATGGGTCTTTCATCTTAGAGGATTTTGATAGCCTAAACTGAATATACAAATCTTTTCTATAATCCAATATCATTATTTTTTATTGTGTTTTCATATTTAATAATCCTAGATTATACCTCACCCAATTCATCTTATTTTTGGTAAATATATTTTCCAAAATCCTAGAACATATTGTCTAATTCAACAGTCTTTACCTTGAGATTATTAATTTTTTATTGAGTACATTCTATATCTCATATAATATTCTTTATCCCATGTTAAATATATTGATTATTTTATAGGGGTTTGAATTATACTCAATACAAGATAACAGTTCAAGTCTCAGTATATACTGTGTATAAAATTATACATCCTCTTCATTTTTTGTTTGATGTGTCCTAATGTATTTAAATTTCAGCTATAAAGGTTTTGGGATTATAAGAGGTACCCCCATCTCGAAAACTCACTCTATGATGATGATTCATCATCTTCTTCCCTACTCATCATATTTATTCTATAATTTCATGAGTAATTATTCTTCATTCCATAGAAAAAAATATTTATCTTTGATATTATTTTATATAATTATTCTTCATCATCATTACTCCATGTTTTCTTATATTTTTTTCTTCAAGTATTCAATTTCATAATTCAAAATACAACCAAAATTAGTGAATTTTAGAGGAATAATACATTTGTTATTTCCATTTCCCCTACTAATGATCTAAGAGATAAAGTAAAAGACCTTCTTGTTCCCAAATATTATTTCATTATTAGTTTTTTATCCTTGTTAGACTCAAATAATGAATCACCTTTATTCTCTTTCACCTTGATAACTTTCATGTATTTAAATGTCATGTCCTATATGATCTTATTCTTAAACACTGAATATTTTCCTTATCTCATTGGAAAAATGTATTTTTTTCATTTCATCATGAGATAATTGATCATTATCTTCTATAATAGAATCTTTGGCATCAAACATGTCATAACAATTCCTCACTAATTTCATCACAATGGTGTAATCATACATGGTGTCACCAGAACCACTAATATTGTTTCCAAATTATTTATTATGGTAAATTAATACTTAACAGTTTCTTCATCATTTATCTTCACATATTCCAACTAAATCCTCCAAATAACTATTTTTTATTCTTTGACATCAACATTCACATAAAAAATAATCTAAAGATTCTCCAAAATATCTTTATCATATTATAGTAACATCAACTTTGTGTAAAATCCATTGAAAATTTATTCAAGGATATAATTAACATCTATTACATCCACCCACATGTTCCTTTTATCCGTGAATATCATGGGATAATCTTTCTACCTGGGTGGAAATCCCGTAGTGGTAACATATTCACATTCCATTCCAAGATAATAAGGTAGGGGGGTCATCCCATTCTTCCATCAATGAAAATTACTTCTATCAAATGTATGAACTCCAACCTGTTGAAAAAATATATGTTATTAATATTCCACTTTTTTCATAGTTTAATATTTCATTAGAAATATTGTTATATTTGATGACACTTGAAGTTCCTAGGATTGTATGTATCCCTAAGAGTGTGATGTGTGAATTTATGATACCTTTAATTTATGATCTCTTATCTTTTAAATCAACCTCTATTTTTAGTTAATATATCAATGCATGAATTATTATTGTCTCACACTTCCTTATTTTCGATTGTATAAAATAATAAAAAATAACATGATGATTTACAAGATTAAACTACAATTAGAGATCTTATACATTATTATGTCATTTATTCACCACTGTCACAAAATTTCCACTAGTAAACACAATGAGTATAATTATATACAATCCCTTGATATACTCGATAAACATTCTATAAATATTAATGATCATAGTTGAATATAATGGAGTAATATATCATCAAATTATTTTGTGTTATCCTAATGGTATCTTTATAATGAAATCCAATCAGATTAGTTATATCCTAAATAAATCCTTCAATATCTTAACCATTTATTTATAAAATCCCTCATTGGTATACATGTTTTCATCTGTGAAATTTAAGAATTGGGTTTCCAAATCCTTATATCTATCAATAAATTTTGGTTTCAACAATGTTCTTCATCAAATCCATATATCTAGATGTTATTTTGAACTTGGATCATAGGTATTTTTCACTCCTTCTTTGATATATGCATTCTTCTTCATAGACGTCATTTGGCCACCATTTTTCTTTAATACATAGATAATCATTAACAAGAATAGTGGTATAAGGTTCTCCCTCAATTGTTTACTCTGTAATCTCTTATTTACATTTCCTTTTATGACTACAATGTTTTAAATAGTGATTTGAAATTCAAATATAAAACATATATGAATTTTAGTGGTAAGTGATCTACTTATTAAAAACATGTGAATATTTTCTAATCTAAATCATCATTTAAATATTATTAAAAGTCCAAATTAATTCTCCAAAAATACTTAATAAATATTTCCATGAGATATTCAAATAGCGCAATATTTTTCTCCCTAAAATATACTGCACTAAATATTCCTCCTGGTGTTCATGGAATCACAGAGTTCCATGATGTTTCACCTCTTCTCATGATGTGTAAAAATCTCCAAATTTTATGCCCTTTCGTGGTTGGTCCTCCAATATAATCTTGAATTGAAATTCAACTAAGCAATTTTGATGACTAAATTAGTTAAAAACACATCAATAATTAATATATTCATATTAATATATTAAAATTAATATTTCACTTTATTAGTTCTATATTCTATAATTTATTTATTTTTTAAAAGTAATGAACCTTATAAAGTTCACTGTAATAAGATGTGTTCACTACCTTTACAAATTTATTAGTAGTAACTTCTTCATAAAGTGAGGGTCACATAACATTATATGTATATTACCTTGTGGATATAAGGGTGAGGTGTTTCTTCATTCACCAAATTCTTGATAGTAGCTTCTTTATATGGTGGGAGTCACCTTACATTCCTTGCATAAGGTTTTCTTTATAAGTTGAGTTTCAACTTATATTGAATAAGTCACCTTATTTATTTCATTGTTTTACTTGAAATTGAATGCATATCACCAAGTATTTATCTTACACTAAATAGGGATGGTTTTGTCCTTTTCCAATTACCCATAATCCCTTCTTAGAATCAACCTTACAATCCTTTATAACACAACTTATTATTTTAATTCCCTCCCTTTATACTCACATGAATGGTTTATGCCTTTTAAAAATCCTTTCTATAACCGTACAAATAAAATTAGTGTCACCTTAATAACATTACCTTTTCACTTTCCAGATTCAATCAATACATACTAGAATTAACATAAATAAAGTCATAAATTCTTCAAATAATTAGATACATCTATCAAATACATTAAATAAAATGAAAACATCACCCAAAAATTTTCTATAAACTCTCCAATTATTAATACACTCAAATTATTATAGAAAATATTCAACACCAATTTCAGTACTTTACTTTCACTTGAAGAACATATCATCAATAATTTCCTTCAATGGTTAGTTTCCTAGAACTTTTCTAGCTAGATGATTGAATATATAGTATTAATTTCCATTTTGTACTTATAAATAATAAGTTTCATGCTATATTTATAGATTACTCAACTATATTTACAATATCACTTCATAATAGAATCCTTACTTATTGTCAACAAATACAATCCATATTTGGGATCTTTAATCCCCCGTTGGGATTTTTTTTAAAACATTAAAACACATTGTCAATATTTTTAATTGAAATATTGTCTTCACACATTATTAAAAATAAATTTAAATTGAATTTTAAAATAGGTATTCTCATCATTTCTTTATGAATCTCACATATTTTTTAAAATCAACTACTTTTCCCCCTTTTTATGATATTTCCACTTGAATCAATTAAGAGAAGTATGATATATCATATTTCATAGTAATAGTTCCTTAATTAGTAAAATATAAGACTTCATAGGGAATCCCAAATTAGTAAATAAGGGTGAAACCCCAAGAAAACAACATTGTAAACTATGTATTCATGCATATGATAAAACATCATCTTTTTCTTTTAGGAGCTGTAAAAATAGAATTCTCAAGAATTGTATGTCCTGTAATAATCTTCATAAAAATTATCATAAAGTTTAAAATACCAGATAGACAAACCCCTCCCTTTAACTTATCTATATTATTAACCCAAACCACCTTAATAAATAAATTTAACTTTATCAATCAAATGATAGAAAGTGTTATTTGAAAACATCACCTTATATTTTCTATAGTTGTTTTCTAGATTCAAAATTAACAAAAAAAATTTTTTTTGATATCCTCAACTCCATGGTTGATATCACTTAATTTATTCACTCACTTATTCAACATGGTTGATTTGATTCCACAATATTCTATGATTGAAAACACTTTCTTATTGTTTAATTTTGATGACAACACTCATATAATTCACCCATTATGTTTTCATCTTAAATTACTTATATGATGGTAAATATAGACAAATAACTGAATAACGAGGGGTTTTCCTACTTGTTAGTAAAATATGAAAGGATTAGAATTTCATCTCAACTAAGGCTCTCTAATTTATCAACTATCCTAATTAGGATAATTAATCATGATTGATTTCCAAACTTTTATGTTATTTATCTTCATTGGAATCTTGGTAGTATTTCCCATCCCAAAGAACTCATTATGAGAGAATTATTTATTAGAATATCCCATAAAATCACATGTATTTCATGATAATTTATCTGTTTTCTTTAGTTTTGGTTCTTATTCAAGAAGAATATTCGCACAATAATTTTCATGATGGCCACATTTCATATAATTCCTATAATTATTATTTTAAATTTTACTTTATCAGATACTCTTAGGGAATTTAATTTTTTTCTATGGGACTCCATGTCTTGATTTAGTGGGAGAATTTATATTCTATTTTTTCAATTCTATATTTTATTAGAACTATTTGGAAAACATCATTCATATGTATTCCATATTAATTATTATATAACCATTAGATCCACTAGGGTCTATCCATGAATTATGGTAATACACTTTTATGAATAGTTAACTTGTTGATCACTAATCCATAGGTTTCTTTTATCTTCTTAAAAAAAATTGGTGTAAAGACCTATTGGTTTTTTAGGAATAAACATCTTCTTAGTAAGGTCATTTCCCCCCTCCTAAAAAATATACTTATTTTATTTTCAAATTTTCTACCCCATGCTTAATTCCAGTTCTAAGAGAATGAAATAATGTAATAGATGGTTTAGGTTTTATGTCAAAAAGTTTCACAACACCAACAATAGATCATCAAAATTTCTCATTCATAATTTTTGTTTATTTGTTTATGAAAATATTATTGTGGTCTAGATGTACTATAACAGTTATTTTAATATATTATTGTAATAATTTCTCTTATAAATATATCTACATACCTACTTTATATAATAGTGTAGTTATTAAAGTTTTATTTAAACCATACACTTTGAATATTAGTTTCAAAATTTTGGAAATAAACGAAACTGATTTAGTATCACAAAAAAAAATAGAAATAAATTGTACCTTTTTCTTACATATGGTCTTCTCAAAGGATTTAGATTCCTTAACCTAAAAAACATAGGTTTTAAAAAATCTTATCTCAAAATTTTAATGGTTTTTTAATCTTTAAGAAAGCTATATTGTGTCTAACCCAACTCACCTTCTTTAGTAGTAATCCATATTTTAGAATCTTAGAGTATCTTATCTTATTCTACAATTTTCACAATTAGATTACAAGTTCATTAAATGATGATTATATAATTAATATAAACTATTATTAAATACTTATAAAGAATCATTATTCTTTTATAGATCTTGGTATTCTACTCAAGAAAATATTTTAATTAATATCTCAATATTTCATTGGTTTATGCTTCTTCATCCTTCTCATTACTATTTAATTTTTACTCATGATTTTAAACTTGAACTATGAGGGTTTTGTGATTAGAAGTTATACCTCCCTATTCAAACTCAATCAATGATGATGGGTCATCTTATTCTTACACACTTATTAGTTTCCTTCTATAATTTTTTGATTAATTCTATTTTCTATATTCCACATTTCAGGTATTACCTGATCGTCTTTCAAAATAGTCTTTATCTTTATCATCACTCTAAATTTCATAGTTTTTTTATTCAATTTTAAATTTAAAAATTCCCAATATCTCTATAATTAAATATTTTTAGAGCGAACATGCCATTGAATTTGCCTCATCCTCTATTTGATGTTCTTTGAAATAAAGGGAATGACCTTATTATAAACTTCAAATTTTTAATCCTCACATTATTCATCCTATTTAAAATATAAGAATAATCCATATTTTTTGTCATTTATATTGAGACCTTTCATGGATTTAAATTTCATTTCCACCTTGATCTTCTTCATGATCACCAGATCTTTCCTCAACTCAAATGAAATATGTTTGTTGGGTATTCGATATATAGTTAAGTCATATTTATCATTCAATATAGAATTTTTGGCATCAAACTTGGCATGAAAAGTCTTCATTAATTTCCTCATAATAGTGGAATATTCCAAGGAATATCCAAAAAAAATTAATTTTTTTGATAATCTCATTTACTCTAGTAAAATAATTATCAATGGTTTATTCCTCAACCATCATCACATATTAAAACTATATAGACTAAATTATTTGGTTAAATTTTTTTAATTTTATATTACCATTAATAATACTCTCATTCTTATTCAAAATTAAATTAAAAGGATGGTGTATCATTACATTTGGGAGGAATCAATAGGAAACTAAAATAAGGATAAAATTCGTAGTTTTGAAATCTGACTTCTTGCACTTTGTTTCCATGAATTTCATTGGATAATAATTATCCCTAGGTGTAAATATTGTATTGGTTTCATCTACATAATTATATTTAAGATAGAGAAGGTAAGGGGTCATCTTAATCTTTAATATATGAGAATTATTTTCATAAAATGTAGGAAACCCTTTAATGTTAACTTAATTCGGGATATTTAGCTTCAAATTAAGTTATGGTTGGATATTTTATAGAAAAAAAGGTTTTAGATAATACTATTTGAACTATTTGGGTATGGATTTATGTCTGTGAGAGGGATGGGTAAATCAATTATACCTCTCTTTTATAATATCTTCACTTTTAATTAAACCTATATGACCAGTTTAGATCATGATCCACTAATTCATGTTTTATCTCTATTTCATATATAAAATATGATGAACCCAGATAAAATGACATGGGGGTTTATAAGTTATCACCTCAATGTATGATCTTAAATCATGTTGTGATTATTTATACACCTCGATCATGAATTTTCAACTAGTGAACACAGTTAGCACTATAACAAACAATCTCTAGAAAATATTATAGAAAATCTCTCGAAAATATAAACGAAATATAAATAAAAAACAATGTTTTCTCTTATAAATATAGTATCTTCTTCTTATGAAATCATTATAATAGAATCCCACTAGTTGAGCTGTCTCTTGAAAATATCCTTCATCCTCTATACCATTTCTCTATATAGGATCCCTCTAGTGTGCGGGTGGTCATCCCTAAACTTCTATAAACTGATCATTCAATTTATTTGTCTAATTCTGTAGTATTGTTTGAGAATTATTCTTCTTCAAGTCCTTGCTTCTATATTGTCACTTGAAATTTGATTGTTTTTCTTTCTCATACCTTCTTCTTTAGCACACAGGTGATTCTTCCTTAATATCTCAATTTATTTTATTCTATTTCTTCCACCGAAGCTCTTCCATAGCAGTAGTGGTATTGAGTTCTCCTTCAATTATATACTACATTATTCTTCTTATCTAATCCTTTTATATCAACATGGTTATGATCAAATTTTGTATGTTTAAATATGGTAAATCATTTGATTTTGATTCTACGTGATCACCTCATTCGAAGTTGGTGAATATTTTCCAGTTTGAGTCCTTGTTCAAATATCATTTAAAATATCATCCAATCCATCAAAAAGACTTTATATATAATTAAATACACTATTCAAATTTCATGGTCGCATTCTTTAAAAAACAATTCTCTAAATATTCCTTTAAATGTGCATGGCTTCATGAAATACGTTGATTTTTACCCCTTTTTAAGATATTTATTACTCAAAAATTTTAGTCCCTTCTATTATTAGTCCACCAATATTATATTGAATAATAATGCAACTAGGAAATAGGTATGTTTGAAACAATAAAGAACACTTCGAGAACCATTTGATTTAATATATTCTTTAGAAAATACTATTTTAGATTCAATAATTTATTAATTTTCAAAAAGTAGTGGACCATATTAAGTTCATTATAATTATTTGTAACACCCCATGATTTTATTACTAATTTTCATTTAAATAAATACTATATTGAATTAAATATTTAATATGAAACACATAACTAAAAAACCAGAGATATATTTTATTGAGGTAAAAAATTACAATAAAATATAAAAAACAAATCCATTGTGAGAATTAAATAATAAAACGAAAAGGATCATATTTAATTGATATATTTTATTATAAAAATATATATTTATTTACATGTTGAATATTATAATTTATGAATTATGTAATAAAATTCAAGGAAATATTTTAAATCCCCTTTAATGATAACATTAAATTGTTATAGTATAAATACTTAATATATATTGTATTTAGTAAAATTTAATATAATATATATTTTTTATAGAACATTTTTTTTAACAAAGGGCTTTGTATTTTTATCACAAAAATATAACTCACTAATAAAAGATAATTTTAATTAAGTTCGATGGTTATATATAAACTAAAATAAATTAACATTCATATAATAGTTAATACTTGGAAATTAATAAACATAAATACATTTTACTCTTAAAAGAAATATTTTATGTAAAAACAAATTTATCTATTATGCGCATTTATATTAAAATTAATTTCTATATACTATAAAAATAGATTCTAATAAAAAAATTTGTTACTGATCATAATATCCATATTTTTTGATAATTTAATCTTAGTTTCTAACATAAAAATTTGTTACCAAGTTAAATATTAGTAACCTTGGTACTACTGTGATTTTTTAAAAGCAATGTTTTTATAAACACTAGGAATATTTTATATTAAAAAATTAAATTGATATTTTATTAATTATGAATAAAATGTTATGTTTAAACATATTTAAAAAGACATAAACACTAATTAAATTAATAATTTATTAGAAAAAAGAATAAGAACCCTTAATGTATAAAAATACATTTTTCTTCAAAAATGGTTTTTTCCAATCTCTTATATTTTAATTTTATAGATAATTTTTAATATTAATAAAATTAATTTTATTAAATAAAGACCCATTTTTGAAGCATCATATCTAAATTATTTATGATTTTTTATCTTATACTTTTAGTAAAAAAAATAATTACAATCGTTAATGTTTAATCAATGTTATTAAGAGAAGAAATGTGTAACATAAATTGGATTGAAAGTTACTACAATAACATAAAAAATGATTTATATAAGAAATTTTTTAGTTGTAAATTAATACCTACAAGTGTCATGAAAATTTTATAAACCTAAATCATATAATACTCATGAAATTACATTCTTAACACTTATCTAGCTTTCCTTTCCATGGGAATGACCCTCTTTTTAAATTGTAAAAGGGTAACATGTCCTCCCACTCTGAGACACACCAAACATTTTAATTTCTGATAAAATCATAATTACTTTACATATATTATAATCCTCTTACACCTTTTTATCACGTTTTTTCAAGAATAATCCATAAATCTTCTATTTCTAAGAGGTCCTCTATGATAAAGGTTTAATTTATCAATGTGGGCACCATCGACTCCTTAATATTTTGTTTTCACTGTATTACTCCACCAAAACTATTCTAAAAATTCAAATATAATTACATATATTTAGATATTATAATTAATTTTTATAATATTTATGGAATAATCATTTTCTATATCCCTCTCATCCATTCAAAATATTGCAAACATCACTAATGATACTTGCAAGCTATTATATTCATGAACAACATATTTTGTTTTTCTTCACCGCATCATGTAGATGGTCATGATATATTATTTATTTAATAAATATAATATTTATGAAATAATAAATAATAATTAAAGATAAATCATTATATACCTTCCTCCACCCCAATTCATTAGAAAATGAAAATGTATTTTATGTGTACATGCATACCACCACCTCTATAGACAACATATTTCATTTTCATATCCACGATACAAGAAGGGTTATAAAAATTTATTTGATTAATATATAAGATATTAATAATTAATAATTTTTTTTAATATATTTTTAAAATATGAACCAAAACTAAATAGTCATTATAAAATAATATGTTGATATTTTCAAATTACCTAAGAAATCTCATCAACAATTTTAACATTATAAATCATTAATAAGACTATAATGGAATGATATTATAACTTTATAAACCACAAATTAAATTTTATTTCAAGTACTATGAATAATTTGGAAATGATTAAATTTTTACTAAATAACGAGGAATGATGTTTTTATTAGAGAACCAATATGAAACAAAAAACAATTATTAACATTTGATGAGGAAAATAAACTATAACTAACTAATATATGTGTGGATAATGATTATAAATAAATAATATAAAATTTATTATATATTAATACAGTTCTTAAATATTTTATTAATAATTTTATGTTTATTAAACATAATGATAGACTATATCCAACCAAACAAGAATCCTATGTAATCATTTCATCATAATTTTCAATTTTTGAGGCATGTTTTCATATTATGGAAGTATTAATATTTAATATAATATACATAATATCCCATTTGGATTAAATTATTATTAATGTTTATGTATATATATTTAAAATTATTTTCAATAATACATCCTTTTACCCTTCTAATTTAATTATTAATAAATTTATATGGGTGTTTATTAACTCAATACTCTTTTGTTGACTTATAATGTTTATCTTCTTAAACTTCATTATTATGAAATTGGTATATAATTCCCTATGATTTTATTTTGATGTATTTCTTATTTGTTTCTCATTATTTTAATTTCTATCACATGAACCACATTTCAAATATTTCTTAATTCATAAATTATGATATGTGTAAGGGTTTCCTTCTCAATTAACCATAATTAGGACATGTTTTCCTATTAAATTCATATTATAACTTAATATGGTGTAATTATTATAAAATATATTAAATTATATTTTTAAATTATTATTTCATTTATTTTAAATGTATATTTATTTCTTTTAATTGATGCTACTTTGTTTCATTTAATACCACATTAGTAGGGGTTTCCTAGTCTCAGTTTTCATTCATTAAAACATATTCCATATTAACAATTTTTTTTTTATTTTTTATGGTCTATATATTTACCTATGGATTCATTTCATAAAAAAATTATTAAAATTAAAATTTATTTACAAATCCTCTCCAATTTATCTTTTCAATGTAATTTTATTTATTGTTACCAAAGAAGAAAGGGTTTTTTCTCACTTAAACCCATTTCATTGATTTATAAAATTTATTCTCAAACTACTTTATTCGGTGTTTGGTCTGTTCGACCCTAATATTTTACTCAATTAAATTTATGTTTTTATCAATGTAAAATAATATATGAATTCAATTATTCTTCTTGGATGATTTATTTCTCATAAAAGTATAATGTTGTAAATAATAATTCTCATCCACCCTAAATAATCTCTCTCTCTCATATCTATATTCCTTATTCTCATGAATTTCATATTTATTATTTTGAAATCAAAATTTTTATGATTTCTTATAACCTTTAGATTTATATTTACCTCATTTTTAGAATTTTTTTGTTAAACCTAATTATGATTTGGATTTAATGAAGTAATTTTAAAATATTAAAAATTGGTTTTTTCCATTAATGATTTTATATTTTAGCATTCACTCCACATTTACTCGGGATATACATTATGTACATTTCAAGGATCCATTATTGAATATTTTTTTTAAAATATAAATTATTTTTAAAAGTTTTTACTTTAAATTTTCAAAAATTAATTTAAAAAAATGGATTAAAACTAATTATTTTGAAATAATATTAATATTAATTATAAACCCTATTTTATGGTTTAATGATCATTTTCCAAATTTTCTCAAAAGGATTTACATGATAAAATTTTTTCATTAATTTCACACTAAATTTTCTTACACTATTTTCCTGTTGGGCTATTAAACATGTAGTATCAAATGTTCTAATTCTTTATCCCTTCTTATATAGTATCATTGGATGTGTTCTTCTTATATAGTTTATTTCATATTTATATGAATCATAAAATTTTTTTGTACTTCAATAGGTATTTGTCCTTATGCTAACATCCAAATTCTTTATGACACCCATATTTTATTATAGTACTTAATTTTCATTATTATATCTTTACATGGGTTTATATCGGACTTGATGTTTTTATAGTTGGAATTTTGGGATATCGAGGATTTCTAGGTATTACATGGTTTACATGTCAATTTTTTGGGTAACCATCCAATATTTTTATGGATGGTTCTATTATGGAGACATAGAAGTTTTTCACAGATTTCACATGGTTTTTCAAAAAAAGGTCAAGATCCTTAGAAAATGTGTTGGCAATATTGACATAGAAAGTGTCATGTGCATGGTTGGTACATGAAATTGAAAATTATGTGGCCATACTGTGTGACATACCCTGAATCATTTAAATTGTGATTTGACCAAAACATATTATTTTAAATTATTATTATTTCTCCTCTTTCTTACCAAATAAATATTTTCCAAACATGAGGTTTCTTAAGAAGAGATCTAACCTCTTTCCCTTTTCATTTTATGTCCTTCTTTTGTATTTTACATGTGATTTCGCGGTAAATATTCCCTTCTTTATAATCTATTATTCTTTTTTCCTTACCTCATAGTTTTTATCTTCCTCCTAGAACATTATTTTTCTATGTCATATTTGGGATATTTTTTAGGATGGTTTTAACCTTTGGTTTTATTCTCTTTTTTCTTGAATATGATGTATTTTATCTTATTCACGTGGTCAAGATTGACGGAGGCACATTTTGACTTGGTTGTCAATTCTACCATGTTGGTGTTTTTATAAAATTATTTTATTTTGGAATTCAAAGTGTGATTGTTCTTTATAACTCTATTTTTATTAAAATGAAGAGTATATTTGATATCAATTTTTTGTTTCTAAATCATTTCTATTGAGGTTTAGTTTTACAAAAGGGTTGTTTCTTTTTAATTTCTTGATCTCATGTTAATAATGAAATTTTTTCTATTCCAAACATTTTTTAAATGATTATGAGGGTTTTTGAAATGGTATTGATGGTTTTTTTTGTTTTAAGTAGTATTATGTTTTTAAGTAGTGAAAACTGGGGTTTAAGAAGGTGATTTTTTTATATGGCATGTTGACCTCAAAGTAATTTAAAATGGGGTTCTTTGGTTTATTAAACATGTTATTTTGAAGTGAGTGTGTGGGTTATCCCTATTTAAATTTCCTTAATTAGACTTTAAAATATTTTGATGGAATCCTTTTCCAATGATTTGGGATTTATAAGATAAATAACCATGTTTTAAAGGGTAGATTAAAAATTAAAAAGTGTTTTTGTGGTTTTAATATATTTTTAATGTGTGTTTAAGGTAACCCTTTATAAAATGGAAAAGGAAAAATAATTCCTAGCCATGTTTTTTGGTAAAGACCTTTTTTTATCATTATAAAGAGCACTATTTAAATCTGGTGAGACCCTATTGATTTCCTCTTATTATATATTACCCCTTATATTGGTTATTTATAACAATGATATCTGTGTGACCCATTTATTAGTTCATTATCAAAATAGAATTATTATTTATCCCCTTACGTGGGAATATAATTATTTATTCCTTTTATCTTTGAAGTGTTTGGGGATATTAATAATGAGGGTGGTGAGTGAGATAGAGAGTTATTTCTTATAACATGTGTGTAGATATTGAATTCTGTATTCCCTCACCTCACTTTGTTATTAGTTATGGTAAATTGATTATAAATTGGGAGGTGTGTTCTTTTGTACACAAGTTGGTTCACACAATGTAAGTTTCTATATATACATGAAAGAAACTAGGTCTAGGAGGGTTGTTCTATTTTAAATGAGGATTTTGTGGGATAGTTGGATGCATTTTGGATTAGAATCATCATATGTAGGATGTTAGTCAATGGATAATTAATTTATATGTTTCTCATGTTACTAGCCTAGGTAGAACCCATAAAACATTCATTCCTTGATTGTAAGCTTACCTAGGGAATGATTATATTGTGTTTGATTGTATCTTCCCTTCATTTTTATTTTGCTGAACCTTATCTAGTTTACTTTTATTCTCTATATATGGAATTTTGGTTTCATATTTCTTTATGTTTTATCCATTTCATTTGGGGTTGTATCCTTTTAAATAATCATTTTGATGATATTTGGGAAAACCTAGTATTATATAAAGACCCTCATATTTGGTTTTAATTTGAATTCGAGAATGAGTTTTTTTGTTTAAAGAAGACTTCAAAAGGATAAATGTCTTATAAATTTATTTTTTCACTTTTAGAATACAAATGGAATGTTTTGAAATGTTTTTATGGAATATATATTTTTTTTCATGTGTTTATATATGAAGATGTTATTTTCTAGTTTTAATTTAAAATTATAACTTTCATTATGAAATGAATTTCATAGTTTTAGTTGGTGGTGACCCACTGGGATATTTAACTCATTTCTATATTAATTAGGCCCTAGTATTTTTATCTAGGCTTAGGTTTAGTTCATATGATTGATGATGGGTGAGTTTGGAGGTGTATAAAAATTATTGGTTTCATGGATGTGAATTTGGGCTTGGATTGAGTTTTGATAAGTATTTTTTTGTGTTTTATTGACCATGAAATTATTCCTTATAACTACTTTCAGTTATTTATTTTGTATCTGATTATGTTATACTCTATTATTTTTCTAATAGATAGTGATTAATATTTATAAAAATTAGATGAATCCTTGATATTGGTTATGACCTATTTTTCATGCTAAACTACTTTTTTGTTATGTATATTTCTATTTCATATGAATCTGTTGAAAGGAATTTCCATGATGAAATAGTGATAAATATTATACTATATTTTATCTCTTATTTAAGGAGTAAATTTTTACCAAGGTGTTTCTTATGATTCTTAAGAACTAGTTTCCAGCTTTTTGGGATCAGGAACACTATCTAAGGCTTGAGGTGTGATGATTCGGGTTTTGTTCCAGGTCAATTGAGGTTTATTCTCTATAAAATGGTATCAGAACATGGGTTTCCTTAAGGGATTGGGTTATTTAGAGTAACCCACTTCTCATTTTTTGTGTTTCAAGGTAGATTTTAGAATTAATAATGTGTTGGTACTCGAGATGCATGTGTGGAGAGAAAATCATTATATATATCTCATAATGATCCTTGAGTTTCCTAGAGTGATATGGGTATTTATCATGAGTTGAGGTCCCTTTGAATATGGATTAATGTTTTAAGAATCCTATTTGTTGAATTTAAGTTATTTTTGGGTTTTTTCTTCTATTTTATGGAGAAAATAGAGGATAATGTGAAATCCACAGTTAGTTCACACTACTAGAGAAACCATGTAGTGCTCATTCAGTTTGGTAATTTCACCTTTATAGATTTTTTTTCATAACTAGCACACTATTTCCCAACTCATGTGTCCAAACCATGCACAACCATATTTCTTCCTTGAATGAGTTGTTTTTGAATCCTCTTGATTTCAAATTCCTCCAAACATAATTTTCACTTATTGGAGATGAATCAAGGAGTTCTTCCATTCATGTTCAATTTGGTTACTATAATCCTTTTTTAAAGGGACTTATTTCTTTAGTTATGCTTCATTTTAAGTCTTTATTATGTAAAATGGGGGAATTTTAGTAATAGTTTAATTTTAAATTTTTTTAATCTTTGTAAAGTGAAAAATTCCTTAGTTTCAGGAAATGTTTTCTAAAATGGTTATTTACATTGTATAATTTTGAAGAAAATAAGGGAAAATGAAATGTTTCTAAAATATTTTTTTCTGTGTTACTAAAAGTAAGATATTTTAAAAAAAATTGTATTTTATGTGTTTCAATAAAAAAAATATTTTTTAGAATAAATTTGTATGTTTTTTTGAAATAAATGTAATTTTCCCATAGAATTCATCGAATGCTTTGGTTTTCAAAATAGAATTAGATCTTGGAAGGAATATTTTACATACTTGTTTAGGTTATGTCTATTCTAACATGTTTGTGTTATTTTTCTATAGGGATATTAGATTGATTCTCATGTTCACACCTTGGGGTGTTTTGTTTTCAAAATTCAATAGTGGAATTTTGGAAATTTCAAAATAAAAGTTTCTTGTCTTGGTGTGGATGTAATGTCACTTATTTCAGAAGTTTATGCATTGAAATTAATTCCTAGGTTATTATGGGATCATTGGGTTTTAGTTTTATGTAATTAATTAAAATTTTTGGTTGCATTTTATTTATAGTATACCTTCCTGAATGGTAAAAAATGTTTCGTCAATTCTAGATTCAACCAAGATTCTGAGTGGATTAGGGAATGTGGAAACTACTTATCTCTCATAGACCATTGTGGCCACTTAGGACATCTTTAAAAATTTTAAAATTTTATTTCTAATAAGGGGTTTTGGTTTAATCATTTTGTAGATGGGTTATTTTTGGACCTTTTTTAATTGGCTTTCAGCTATTAAATCTCCAATTATTTTTTATTATGAATTTAGTGGTTGGTTTTTTGGCATAAAATCACTTCTTGGTAGATTTAGTAATTATTATTTTGGATTATCCTTGTTATTTGGTGATTGGTTGTGGGAATTGTTTGGATGTTCCTGGTTGTTTTGGTGAAACTCTCTTGAGATATGTGGTTACACCTATTTCTTGTTTTTTGTTGTTGAAGTGATCATTGGTTGGAAATTAGATAATTCCTATAGTACATGATTGGGTAACTCGAGTGGGAGAACTCCCCCCCCCCCACCCCAAGTTGATTTGAAGCTCTATTCAATGTTTTTTATTATGTTTTGGGATCCAAAACAATATGGCCATCAATTATGGGAATATATGTATTTTTTATGTGTTATGACATGAGGTTAGGCCTTATGTCACCCATTTGAGGATTCTTTTGGTTTTACCTTCCCTATTTCAGCGTAAAAGTGATTTTGATTTATGAGTGACTTTCTATTGTGGATTATGGTTTCTTTGAGGATGCATATCTAGAGTTTTTTATTATATTCCACCATGTTATAGGAATTCAATGTAGTGGGGAGACTATATTCGGCCCACTTTACTTATTAGGATTTCTTTTTTGTGGATTATGTTTCAGTTTCACTCATAGGTGTTTGTAAATCTTTTGAAAATTTAGTTTGATACTTTTTTGATGATCTTGGAATTTTGATTTTTAGTTTGGATCTTGTGGTGTGGTTCTATTTGGTTGGTTCTATTCATATCTCTTTTTTCTATATAATTTTTTCATTCATGTAAATTCTCATGGAATAAATCTATATGGTGGGGAGAATTATGACACTCACATGTCACTATAGTTCTAATTTGATTTATTTTAGGTTTTATTGTGTCCCAGTGGGCCATTGTGGTTATGAGGTGAAAATTTGGTTTTTTGGACACATTATCGGAGTTTCATGGTTTACTTTTATAGAATGGGTTGACCATGTGGTGCCTGAATAGAGTGTTATTTTATAAATATAGTGTAATTTTTCATAGATTACACATGGTTTTTAATACAACATGGAGCAACCCATACACTTTGTGGATGGTATTGGCCTAGAAAGTGGCATGCACACTATTTGGAAAACCATGTTGCCTGCCTATAATCACATTAACTATTATTTGACCAAAATTCCATCATTTAATTTAAATTATTTTTCCCCTCTATTTCCCCATAAACATCAGCCGAAACATGGGGCCCATAGAGGAGAACCAACTTTCTTTTTCATCATTATTGGTCCTTTTATATTTTTCTCCTATTGATTCAAATGTATATATTCCCCCATTTCTCTTATAATATTTTTATTTCCATCTTTCCTATGATTCCTTTTTTCTCAGAATGGAAATTCACTATATGATCTGTGGATTATGCTCTTAATGGGTCTTAACAAGGGTTTTGATCTATTTTGACATATAGAGTATGTATTATTTCTTACATTGATATTTTCTATTGAAGGCGATACATTTCATATTGTTTGTCTCTTCTTCCAAGTAGGTATGTAATGTCCCAGCCTGACTCACGCTAATGTAATCATCAGAATGGTTCACCACATGACCTCATGTGCACCTCCCTATATTATAAAGACTACTCACTAGTAGTGAGGTTCTAATCAAGAAAGTGGGGTGACTGTACCATATTTATTAGATTAACAAGACAATTAAAATATAATAAATATAGGGAAATTATATCCAAAACTAACCATACATCACATTAAAAATTCCCAATACTGGGTAAATACTCATAAACCAATATAGTAAACATTACATGTTATAATATTCTCATGTGTAAAACTAATCTGAAAATAAATACACATATATAGCCCCTAAAATGGGTCTCAAAATCAAGTCGTGTCCCCTCATCCATACTCTATCCCAAATCCCAAATAATACCTCTAACATAGGTCTATTTCTTCTTCATAAACCTTCCACCATGAAATATTCTCGAGTAACCATGATAGCCCGAGAAGGGTGTGAGTACATCTCAATAGGCCACCCCCAAGGGTGTATAATTAAATATTCAGTCTAAATATTTATTTTTTCAATAGAAGAAGAAAAATAATTGAAAATGAAATAAATGCTACATGTTTCTCAATTAATCAGTTATCAATTATCCACTTTAAATCATGGGTTCTATTATATCACACAAGCCAACCAAACATACTTTTTCCTATGATGAAAGTTATAACCATACATAATATTGGTTAAACACTTCATATTGATAAGGGAGTTAATTAATCATTTCAATTCTAGGAACCAAAGAGAATAATTCCAATTACCCACACCACAAAAAATGTTATCAGTGCTCTGAACTTCCTTCCCAGGCCCATGATAAGAATAAGTAATTCCATGTTTAACTTTTCAAATCAAGGATGTCGACCATAATGTCTATCCATACTAAATCAAGCATGTAGAACGCCATACCCATCATCCATAACTATTTATTTGAAGATTAAATTTAGTTTTTCCATCAAGAGATATTGAGAATTAGGTCCATCATTCCTAAACCATTTCTTCATGATCCACCATTCAACGTTTAGAATAAAACAATTAACATAATAAACAACAAGGGTAACCCTTTTTAATCATTCATTATTCTCAAAATAAATTAATACAAGATACCCTTAACACTATTTTATATTTAAAACATTTCCCCATTTATTCTTATAACACCACATTCCAATATTCTCTAAAACCATTTATCAACTCAACAATCCCATTTTTAACAATTTTCTAGTTATTTCCTCTATCCTTTCATGAATAATTTAATTCCAAATCAAGTCTAACGAACCCCTCTTCTATGATAACCAATCATGTCATAAGTCTTATTAGTTTAAACAAATAAATCCTCAATTCCATAATGTATAACCTATTTTACTATTTTTGATGGATAGGACCACCCCATGGGTGGTCATAGGCCTGGTCTCATTGTCATCAATGAACCTGAATGGAACTTTTAAGGGTAAATAATCTCAATTAAAGGCCCAATATATTATTATTAACAAAAAATAAATTCTAAAAATTTGTTCACAAAAACATATACCAATTACAAAAGAATAATATCAAGACTATGGGAAATAGCTTGTAAACTAGTAACATTGGGTTTATAGACAAACCATAATCCAACCTCATCCACTGATTCAATCTCAAACTACCATAACCATAAAAGATAAGAACTTTTAAGGAATATGGATCATAAGACATTGAATAATAGGTAAAATGAGTATTACTATATTCTTGTGAATTTAAGGGAACAGACTTGTAGATTTACTCGGGGATTAGGATCATAAGAAACGTCACTTCAAACACCTTATAATTGAAGGAGAACCATCCTTGTGAGATGAGGGAGATTTTAGTTCATGCTTAATGATTCTAGGAGTGAAATTAATATTAAAATTGAGTGGAAAAGATATAATATAATGAGGTAAAATAGTAAATTATACACTTTTAATGAGGTTGATAGTTTAGAAATGTGGTTGGCCAAACTGTACACCAATCGTACATACTCCTATTTCTGAAAAAATGAAAGGATAATCTTTTTTCTAAGGCAGATTCATGGTTTTTTAAAACCATGATTCTCCGTGATATGTGTCATATAGTCATGATTCATAGTTATATGTAACCATGAAAACATAACTTTCCATGTGAGTTAAGGCTCTATTTCCTCTCTTTTCATGTCTTAAGCCCCTCACATACTCTTGTGACATTCATGACTTTTGAGAAGCATTCCACCAACCATTTAAAATTAGTTACAAAAAATTAAAATAGAATGTAATTCATCAAATTGTTTGGATCTTAAAATATCTCTACTATATAAAAGATCATCCTTGAGTTTCACTCCCATGAATCACTAAGACTGTATTGTAAAAAGGTCAGGCCACTTGTGTCACACCCTGACCTAACACTATTCTATTATTTTAATTATTTTTAATTTAATATTTTTTTCTATTCTATTATGGGGTTTCCTTAGAAATTTGTATTTAATGGGCATTAATATCATGTCCCATAGTTAAGGAACACATTTTCCATACCATGATACATATTCAATAATTTTAGATTGAGTGAAATGCATGGTTCACACGCGAGTTTCCAAACTATTTCACCAGACTATGGGGGGTTCTCTAGCCGCCTAGTAGAGGGAGCATAGTCGGTGAACATTTTTCCAAACCATGTTTTGGGACCTATTTTAAATTAAAAAAATAGTAATAAAAAAATAAAAACTTAGTTTAATAACACCTCAACCTTATCTGGGTACCCCTACTTATACCACACCTAGTTTGGGGATCTTTCCTATACATCGCACCTCCTCTATTCTATATATTGATCTTTTCTTGAATCTAATTTCTGTTTCAATAAGCTCTAATAAAGTTATCCTCCCCTCATTGTCCTTCTTTTCCACTATTTCATGGTCACCTTTTTTCGCTTGTTCTTCACATGATTTGGGAAAACATTATCCCAAAATTGATTTTTGTTTTAGTTGTTTCTTGGTTATTAGGGTTTGCTAGGATTGATTTGAGGTGTGTTGTTGTGATGTTCATTGAAGTCGAAAAATTATAGCCCCTTCAAGATAGATTTCAAAAATATACAAATGTAAGGATATATATATATATACACCATCCTTGTACATATTCCCTCATACACAGAGGAATATGTGAATTGGGTCAAGGGGTGAACATATATATATATATATATATAATGGTTTATATTTGTATAAGTGTGGAGTTTTCATCAATGAAGTAATTTTTTTTGAGGTAGGTTTCCTTATGCATTGGCCTTTAAATTTAAGAATCACTAATATCATAATGTTTATACCATTTTTTAATGATTATTAGTAATATATAATATTTAAAGGATTTTTTGGAATGAAATAAACTTGTTACTTATTGGAATTAAATTATGTGGTATTGTTTTATATTTTCTTCGCACCAAGTGTTCGAAAAAATATCTGGATGACATTAATAAGTGTATTGTGGTTTCATAGTGATGTTATGTTATTCCAAATGTTTTTTACATTTTTCATGAAATTATAAATGTTTTATTTGGATATCATTGAAATTAATTGTCACTCAAATGATATGTGAGGCTGGGATGGCACTTTCGAAGTGGTTTTTCCTTGGAAAACATTCCTTATGATGTGTATCTATCCTTCCATATTGTTAAATGGATATGAAATTCTTCGAAATGGAACTTCCCTCTTGTATTTTTGGTTCAATGGAAAAGGGATTATTCCTTATGGTGGTTCAGGGTAGTACTGGTATGGGTTACTCGTGTGGTTTCCTATACTTATTATATATATGTGGTTGATTGTTTTTAATTGCATGGCTCACCCCTCCCAATTTTTGATATATCATGGAAACGTATCATAGCTAATGAATTATCTAATAATAATTATTTCACTATTTTAAGATGTGGTATGGATAGTGGCCTCATAGTATATACACACTCTTCTTTGGGGATGGTTCACCTCAGTTAGGTCAGGTAGGGTATGAATAAGTGTAAGGAATATTTGATTACATCAGGGTGAATACAGGATGAATCAGGTTACAATATGTTATATATTTTCCCCTAATTTCCTTGGTATTCTCTTGTCCACCGTAACATGTTTTCCTACTACAGATAATATAATTATATCATCTGTTATGGTTACTTGAGTATTATATGTCCATTTCCCTCATTATGCTTTCATTTCTTCTGCTCACTGTCTATGGTGTCTCTATTTAGTTAAAATTAATGTTTGGTTTTAAAATGTTTTCATGGATCATTTTTTGAAAAAGAAATCATACTCTCTTTCACCCCTTAGAAAAAACACCTTTTCCCATTTTCTCACCCTCTCTATCTCTTTCTCTCGAAAATTTTGAAGCCTTTACATTTAAGAAAAATTCTTTTAATTAAATAATAAAATGGTGTGTTCTTTATTTCGAAATTTAATTGATGAAAAACTTATATTTATACACCTATATTTCAAACTAGTTTTAAATAAATACTATATTAAATGAAATTTATATGGAATATTTTTACTTGGGAATGTCTACTAAATTTTAATACTCACACCTATAGATCTATATTTATTTTATCTTCATGTGTAATTACCATCTTGGTCTCAATATCTGTGCAGAAATGTTAGGTTTTGGGATTGCAGAGTGTCCCATGAAGTAATGTGGTGATCTAGTCAGTCATCATGTTTTTTTGGTATTCAATTTTTTTTTGATTATCATTTATTTTATTTATTTTGGGCTTCCCATTTATATTTCCACTGCTTATGTTTATTTATTTTAGAAAAACATGTTACCATTTTATTTCCATGATGTTAATCGCTACCATAGGGTGATCGGAAACGTGCCTCGGGTATGTCGCAGGACAGATGGGGTGAGTGGTCTGGGGTTGACCCAGGTTGGTTTGTGAAAAAAAATTGTACAAGAGGATAGGTTCTTTATAGGAATTAAATTTCATATTTCCCTTTATTTTTTGGGTTTTTAGGGTAGAAGGATAAAGTTCATTAGTACTTGTGGTGTACGCATGAGGAGATGTCAGGCTAAAACTTCCAATTTTGATCCTTGGGTTACTATTAGAAGTTGGGTTTTGAGTTTTTCTTTTCTATTTATTTGTTTCATTCCCTGTATGTCTAGGTTTTTATTTTAATATTTTTTATTTTATTAAATTTTTTAGAATATTTATGGGTCATTATATTATTGGGGAACAAAATTATAGTTATTTCATTAGTGTTTTGTGATCTTTTAGTGCCAAGAAAACAATATGGATCCCGAGAACATGGTCATGAATGAATCTCCTTGTTAGTTGTGAGATTGGAATATTACCAAAAACTATATTACCAAGTCACCCAATGTCACTATTCCCCTCTAGGAATTTTTTTTTCCTATTCCTAATTTTAATTTTTCTGAAAACCCAATATTAAACTACAAAACCTGAATTTTTAAGGGTGATTTTTTTGTCTCGAACATGAAAAATATTATTGATTTTCCAATTTAGATTTGAAGGATGTTTTGTTAAATGGATTTTTAATTCAATGTTCTTTTATATAAATATATCTATAATGAGAATGATTTTTTTTTTGAAAAATAGATTGGATTTTGTGATAGAATTCAATGAATGTTTATAGGATAAAATTGATTAGAGTTTGGAGTTTGAAAATGGTTTTCAAAGTGGTGGTTAGTGGTATTTTTGAAAATTCCTTTGGGAATTTTTGGTTTAGTTTATTTTTGTATTTGGTGATTGTCACGACCCGCCCTCGGGGCCCGTGTCGTAACTACCCCAAGCCCGCCTTCCATAGGCCAGGGGCTGGCGACTAGCACCAAGGCGTAAATCCCGATAACTGGGAAGGCATTGCCTTTATAAAAGTAAACAAAAAGAACCACAGAGCACAAGTGGAAGTAAAACACTAAGTAAAAACTGAGTACAACAGTAAGTGCGGAAAGTAAAAAGGGGCCAGAAATACAAGCCCAAATGTAAAGTACAACTCAAAAGGGAAAACAGCAACTGAAAAGTAAAGCTGCTACGTCGAGCTGTCCACTGGAAATCCCACCTGAAGGGTGGGTACAGATAGCTCCTCTGCTCCTCAGGTCCCACCGTCTGCTCCGAGTATGTCTCGCCCAGTGGTCCACCTCCGGGTACCGCCTCGTCGTCACGTCCACCTCTGGGTACCGCCTCGTCGTGAGGTCCTCCTCTGGGTACCATCTCTTCGTATAGTCCACCTCCAGGTACTGTCCAGTCCTCGAACACTCGGCTTCTGTCAGCACTGCCCGTCGTCTAAAACCAACACAACGAGGTGCGGGCATAGCCCGTGCAGGGGTGAGTATAACGATACTCAGTAGGGACCCCGAGACCCTCAAGGTCTCACTAAACCAACAAGTATAACCATGAAGAAGATCTAAACAGATAACCTCTACTTAGATATATGCCCATACATATACCTAAGTTATCAAGTAACCCATCTCAATCATGAGGAAACACAAGGATTGTGAAATCAATGGATAACCACTACCCGGGTTTATGCCCATACATATTCCTAAGTTATCAAGTGACCCATCTCAATCATGAGGTAAACACAAGGTCAAAAGTCTCATCTCAAACTAGGATTTTCATTATCGAAACCGTAACTGCTGAAGAGCTCCGTCTCTGGAGTGTACAGTGGTCCTGTCACGACTCCGAGGTACTGCTCACTAACCTAAGACTGCTGAAGAACTCCACCCATCGAGTACTGTGGGCCAGCTGCTACAGCCAAGTGCTCCCATGTGCCGCTACAACCAAGCGCACCTCTGTCGTGGGTCTGCCGCTACAACCAAGCGCTCCCATGTGCCGCTACAACCAAGCGCACCTCTGTCGTGGGTATGCCGCTACAACCAAGCGCTCCCATGTGCCGCTACAACCAAGCGCAACTCTGTCGTGGGTCTGCCGCTACAACCAAGCGCTCCCATTTGCCGCTACAACCAAGCGCACCTCTGTAACACTCCGAGTCATTCAATCAGCAGTCGTCGGGTCTCAGCCAGCTACACGGTCTCCGTACTCCGCACGCTCGTCACTGGGAGGGTCCGCTCCACGAGCTACAGGTCGATACTCCAAGTATCTCGAAGTCCCATGAAGAAGTATCTCAAAGGACCGCCACGTCATAGGGGTCTCAACGCAACAGACGGCGCGTCAATCGGACTCCCGGTCTGTGAGTTATTAGCTTTTTCGTCCCAGGGGCCCGGTTGGTTTAGTGAGCAAACCAAACCGGCCGTATCTCAAATGTACCCCGAACTCTCATAGGGTAAACTCATAGGGACCGTTTCTCAACGCGATCACCAACGCCGCTGACGGTTCGTCAAACGGACGTTCTGTCAGAAAGATATCAGTTTTTCCGTTCCAGGGGCCCGGTTGGATTTCGGTGCGATCCAACCCGGTCACTGTCCATCTGCATCCAATACTCGGGCAGAGGATGCCAAAAGTTCCGTATCGTCAACAGGACCTCAAAGCAACAGACGGCGCGTCAATCGGACGCCCGGTCTGAGAGTTATTGGCTTTTTCTTTCCAGGGGCCCGGTTGGATTTCGGTGCGATCCAACCCGACCGCACTCCGTCGGCATCCAAACCTCGATCGGAGTAAACCGAAAGATCCATCTCACTTAGAGGAATTCAACGAAACAGACGGTGCGTCAATCGGACGCCTGGTCTGTTATTTATTGGCCTTTCCGTCTCACACCCACCCTGGGAAACATCCAAGGAGGTCACCCATCCTGATCACTACTCTAGGCCAAGCACGCTTAACTACGGAGTTTTAACCACGTAGGCTCCCGAAAAGGAAGGTGCACCTTGAGTATAGTATACCGAAACGACCGTCTCGATCCAAGGATCGCGTTGCCGCTGACGACGAGTAGTTTGGTGGCCCGTAGCCCAAGATACGGGCATTTGACCAAACCGCTCGGTAACGGGGGTTTCGGGCCCGGGCCGTCACGGCCCGAGACCCCCCGGATGGCCCGAACCGGGTCGACCCGCCCCAGACGGGGTCGACCCGCCCCGGCGCGGCCCGGCCCGGCGCGGCGAACCGGCCAGGCGTGCCGGTTCGGCGCAAGGCAGCGCGCTGGGCGTGCTGCCAGCTTGGCCGAAGGCCGAGCTTGCTGGAAACGGGGGGCCGCCTGCCCCCCCCCCCCCTTTGTGAAACCGGCCCCCCTCATAATGGGGGGCCAAATAACTGCCCGGGGGAATTAAATTCCCCCGGTTTCCACCAACCCGGCCGGCCCGACCTGGCCGACCGGCTTCTTGTCAACAGGACCGGCAAGGGCCGGTCCTCTTCCGTCTTCCGGCACCGGCGGCCTGGCTGGCCGCCGGTCATCACGATCCGCCGCGGCCCGGAACCGGCTGCGGCCTTCGTCATCCGGCGCGGTGCGACGACACCGCGCCCCTCCGCCGCGGCCCCGCTCCGTCCGCGGCTTCTTCGGTTTCCTTCAACGTGGCGCGACGGCGTCGTGTTCATGATAATTCTTTCCACGGCGTGGCGCAACGGCGCCACGCAATAATTTCCGTGTGATTCCCGCGTGGTGCGATGGCACCACGCTATCTCGTTTCATCCGCAAGAAACATTCAAGAACAAAGGAGGGGGTTTCGGCCGTGTTTGTGCGGTCCGGTCCCCCTCTCGTTAGACTATAACACTTAAACGTTCATCCTCAAGTTTGTCATGCTAGAACCAAGAACGGAAAGTAATTAAATAAAGCAAAAACAAACCCCTACCTCGCTTTTCGTTATGTGTTGACGAAGTCGCTGAAAGGCGGCGGCGATTCGTCGACATCGGAAAAGAGAAGCCGTTGACGACGTCGGCGTTCTTCGTGAAAGGCGCTCCCTTCTTTATTCCGGAAGGAGTGGGAAGGAGGCATCCAAGAAGGGATCGACGTTGGAAACTTCACGTTCTTCTTTGGAAAAGGCATTCTTCGTCGAGAAGACGTTGTTCCATGTTTGGAGATGTCCTTCGTGTTCTTCGTCGAGGGTGGAATTCTCTTCAATCCTTCCATGACTCTATCACAAAGATTTAGCCAACCCCAAACAATAAAACAACACACCTTATTATAGTGTTAGCTTAATGAATTCAAAATAATTCAAATTCATTAAGTTACATCCTTCATTAATGGGTGGAGAGACTCCAAAATTAATGAAGGTGGAAGTGAAGAGTCACATTTAATTGGGGGGGTTCAAGGGAGTTAAGGAGTTTAAGGAGTTAGGAAATTGAGGGGTTTTGGCACATTAAGTGCAAGGGAGTTTAAGGGGGGTAGAAGAGAGTTAAGGGGAAGGTGAAGGGTTGGGGCTCGTGTCAGCCCCACCTCACCTTAATCCTCACTTGGTTAGTTAGGAACTTGTGATTCCACCCAAACTTCCACTTTTAGGATATAACCACTTAAGAAGATAAATAAAATTTGTAACACAAATTTTATTTTTCTTTACACTTGAACCACAACCTTATTAAACAACTGCTCCCAAGGAAACACAACTCTAGGAAATGCATTCCTAAGCAAAAACCGGTGCTACAGTTCCATCGGTGCCCTCGGAATTTGATTCCGGGCACCGGTTCAAAAGTTAGAAATTCCCGCTCGTTCGTTCACTGAACGTACCCGAGCCAAACTTCGGAAATTGATTCTGGGCACACCGGGCTTCGGAATCAGGCGCCGTCAGAAACTGCGTTCTTGTAAAATTCCAAAGAAAATTAAGAAAAAAATTTCCTTGAAATTTCCGGGTCTTTACATTACTCCCACCTCAGGGCTTTACGTCCCCGTAAAGCTTCATCACAAACTAGGGTCACAAAAGCGGTACAGAGCACGCATCTGAGTCTTCCGCTCCCATGTGCTCACCTAGAGGTTCCCGTACTGTCAAAGGAAGTGCACCCAAGGAATCGATCATCCTCGTAGGATCTGCTCCTGTCTATCCTTGATCCCCACTGGAACCTTCGTGCATGTCGCTCTATCATCGACGTCCAACTCCCTGAGTTCGATGATGTGTGAAGGATCAAGCACGTATCTCCTCAATTGAGTTACGTGAAAGTCATCGTGCACCTGGTGCAACTGAGGTGGATGGGTCAAGCAATAAACCACCTCGCCTACCCTGCTGGGGACCCAGAAAGGTCTATTGAACCTCGGAGATCTCCTGTCGCCTCGGCTACATCTCCGTAAACCTCGTCGAGGTGAGACCTGTATAAGAACGTGGTCGCCATCCTCGAACTCTAAAGGTCTCCCTTTTTAGGTTAGAACTGAAACTCAAAACTCCTTCTACCACGAGGGTAAGGTTGGCCGACCCAAGAATAATCGGCTACACCCTCCCATGCATGAGTTTATCTTGTGCTGCCCAGGGTTTCCTTTTCGCCGACCAAGGAAAACCCATCCCAACATTTGCCTAATACCGTCAATTTGAGTATGAACAGTGATTGCCAAATACATACTCAAACTAACGTCGTAAGGCCTCGACGCTGCCACCAAGAGGTCCTAACTGAGACTCTCGCCTCAAGGGTCAGATCACACCGTCGGCGTAAGTGTGACTATCGAGTCTCCTCTCAAAGGTATCTCCAGACGTGAGGGTCAAGTCAATGGCTTAACCGAAATCTCTAGGTCTGGGACTAGATTCATGGAAGGATGGGATGATTTGTTTCGATGCCTATGGCTACGGCAGCTAGTAGAAGATAAATTCCACACTTCGAATCATCCTTAGAGCCCCTTTTTGGTCGTACTCCATGACCGCAAGCAGCTACCCTCTTTCCCTGTTCTCTAACTCCCTGAGTCTAGCGGGGACTACAAAGGCGGGTGATGGTAACATGCTGAAATGTACACCACCACGACCTGCTCTCCAAGCTCTGCCTCCATGTCTGCTGCTCTACAGATTCATCTGTCCTTAACATTTCCTCTTCTTGAAACATTTTACATGCCCAAGTCTCCGAGACTGGTGTCAGTTTCCTTCTTTCCAAACTTCTAACATTCTCTGGCTGTATTCGATCAGCAAAAAATTATCAACCACAAAGGTTCCTTCTAGCACTCTATCCTAAGTAGAAATGCATAGAGAAAAGGTGATGGCTCGGAAGACCTTAAACATACCATGCTCAGAGGTCCGACCTCTATTGCACTGATCGAAATGCTTCCATCGAGTACCCGATATGTTCGGTACGCCTCGATGAATTCTCAGCTATCAACACGTCGTCCCGCCGAAACTATAAAAGTTCTAGAAAATTCTCGGCCACCTCCTCAAGCTAGTCCTCAGCCGCCTATGAGTCAGGTTCACCTCGGAACATGAGGGTATCTGAAGTTAGAACACATATAAGGCAGTAAACTTACATGTGTCACCTACCAGTACCGCCGGTTGTAACTGCTGACCAACAGGTATTGATGTATAGCTGACACACTACCCAAAGGCACTATCTCAGGAATCGGTTCACGTACCGAAGCCTCATCACTATGCGGACCATCCTCATGGTCATTCACTGGAAAAAACTAGTGGCCAAGTCCACCATCCACTCTACTAATGTCTCAGCTAGGCGGAAAACTCTAGCAATCGCCTCCAGCCACTGCTCTGCTGTCTGGAAATCTGCCTCGCCTCGTAACTTCTGAGGCCTCTACTATTGGAACTCGTGCAACGCGCTCCGCCAGCTTGCACAGTTTGCTAGTATAGCCGTTGGCATCTGCTGCCCAACAGGTGGTGATGTACTGGTACACCACCCGAGGGTGCCAACATTGTAAAAAGAGCCCTGCACCAGAGCCTCGTCGCTCGGTAAGCCGTCATCGAGTACTCTCTCGGAACTCCAACTGACTTTCTGCGTGGAGACATCCTGAACAGATGCGACACAGTCAACGTCTTATACCTGGTGAGCTGACCTGGTTTGAGCTGACATTAAAACTTTGGAAACACACACGCAATCAGTTTTTTTGTGTACAAAGTCGGAAATCAGTAGTCAGGGTCCTGGTGTACGGATACGTCGGCCGCTGCACCAACACTGGACTCCCTGAACTGAAGACCACACTCGGTACCCTTAACACTATTGCTTCACATAGAAAAAGATCAGAGTCCTGAGTTCTGCGGTAGAACTGAACTCCTCTGATACCAATTTGTCACGACCCTCCCTCGAGGCCCATGCCGTGACTACCCCAAGCCCGCCTTCCATAGGCCAGGGGCTGGCGACTAGCACCAAGGCGTAAATCCCGATAACTGGGAAGGAATTTCCTTTATAAAAGTAAACAAAAAGAACCACAGAGCACAAGCAGAAGTAAAACACTAAGTAAAAACTGAGTACAACAGTAAGTGCGGAAAGTAAAAAGGGGCCGGAAATACAAGCCCAACTGTAAAGTACAACTCGAAAGGGAAAACAACAACTGAAAAGTAAAGCTGCTACGCCGAGCTGTCCACTGGAAATCCCACCTGAAGGGTGGGTACAGATAGCTCCTCTACTCCTCAGGTCCCACCGTCTGCTCCGAGTATGTCTCGCCCAGTGGTCCACCTCCGGGTACCGCCTCGTCATCACGTCCACCTCTGGGTACCGCCTCGTCGTGAGGTCCTCCTCCGGGTACCATCTCTTCGTATAGTCCACCTCCAGGTACTATCCAGTCCTCGAACACTCGGCTTCTGTCAGCACTGCCCGTCATCTGCAACTAACACAACGAGGTGCGGGCATAGCCCGTGCAGGGGTGAGTATAACGATACTCAGTAGGGACCCCGAGACCCTCAAGGTCTCACTAAAGCAACAAGGATAACCACAAAGAAGATCTCAACAGATAACCTCTACTTAGATATATGCCCATACATATACCTAAGTTATCAAGTAACCCATCTCAATCATGAGGAAACACAAGGATTGTGAAATCAACGGATAACCACTACCCGGGTATATGCCCATACATATACCTAAGTTAGCAAGTGACCCATCTCAATCATGAGGTAAACACAAGGTCAAAAGTCTCAGCTCAAACCAGGATTTTCATTATCGAAACTGTAACTGCTGAAGAGCTCCGTCTCTGGAGTGTACAGTGGTCCTGTCACGACTCTGAGGTACTGCTCACTAACCTAAGACTGCTGAAGAACTCCACCCATCGAGTACTGCGGGCCAGCTGCTACAACCAAGCGCTCCCATTTGCCGCTACAACCAAGTGCACCTCTGTTGTGGGTCTGCCGCTACAACCAAGCGCTCCCATGTGCCGCTACAACCAAGCGCACCTCTGTCGTGGGTATGCCGCTACAACCAAGCGCTCCCATGTGCCGCTACAACCAAGCGCAACTCTGTCGTGGGTCTTCCGCTACAACCAAGCGCTCCCATGTGCCGCTACAACCAAGCACACCTCTGTAACACTCCGAGTCGTTCGATCAGCAGTCGTCGGGTCTCAGCCAGCTACACGGTCTCTGTACTCCGCACGCTCGTCACTGGGAGGGTCCGCTCCACGAGCTACAGGTCGATACTCGAAGTATCTCAAAGTCCCATGAAGAAGTATCTCAAAGGACCGCCATGTCATAGGGGTCTCAACGCAACAGACGGCGCGTCAATCGGACTCCCGGTCTGTGAGTTATTAGCCTTTTCGTCCCAGGGGCCCGGTTGGTTTCGTGAGCAAACCAAACCCGGCCGTATCTCAAATGTACCCCGAACTCTCATAGGGTAAACTCATAGGGACCGTTTCTCAACGCGATCACCAACGCCGCTGACGGTACGTCAAACGGACGTTCTGTCAGAAAGATATCAGCTTTTCCATTCAAGGGGCCCAGTTGGATTTCGGTGCGATCCAACCCCGTCACTATCCATCTGCATCCAAAACTCGGGCGGAGGATTCCAAAAGTTCCGTATCGTCAACAGGAACTCAAAGCAACAGACGGAGCGTCAATCAGACGCCCGGTCTGAGAGTTATTGGCTTTTTCGTTCCAGGGGCCCGGATGGATTTCGGTGCGATCCAACCCGACCGCACTCTGTTGGCATCCAAACCTCGAGCAGAGTAAACCGAAAGATCCATCTCACTTAGAGGAATTCAACGAAACAGACGGTGCGTCAATCGGACGCCTGGTCTGTTAGTTATTGACCTTTCCGTCTCACACCCACCCTGTGAAACTTCCCAGGAGGTCACCCATCCTGATCACTACTCTAGGCCAAGCATGCATAACTACGGAGTTTTAACCACGTAGGCTCCCGAAAAGGAAGGTGCACCTTGAGTATAGTATACCGAAACGACCGTCTCGATCCAAGGATCGCATTGCCGCTGACGACGAGTCGTTTGGAGGCCCGTAGCCCAAGATACGGGCATTTGACCAAACCGCTCGGTAATGGGGGTTTCGGGCCCGGGCCGTCCCAGCCCGAGACCCCCCGGATGGCCCGAACCGGGTCGACCCGTCCCGGACGGGGTCGACCCGGCCCGGCGCGGCGAACCGGCCAGGCGCGCCGGTTCGGCGCAAGGCAGCGCGCTGGGCGTGCTGCCAGCTTGGCCGAAGGCCGAGCTTGCTAGAAACGGGGGGCCGCCTGCCCCCCCTTTGTGAAACCGGCCCCCCTCATAATGGGGGGCCAAATAACTGCCCGGGGGAATTAAATTCCCCCGGTTTCCACCAACCCGGCCGGCCCGACCTGGCAGGCCGGCTTCTTGTCAACAGGACCGGCAAGGGCCGGTCCTCTTCCGTCTTCCGGCACCGGCGGCCCGGCTGGCCGCCGGTCATCACGATCCGCCGCTGCCCGGAACCGGCTGCGGCCTTCGTCATCCGGCGCGGTGCGACGACACCGCGCCCCTCCGCCGCGGCCCCGCTCCGGCCGCAGCGTCTTCGGTTTCCTTCGACGTGGCGCGACGGCGTCGTGTTCATGATAATTCTTTCCACGGCACGGCGTGACGGCGCCACGCAATAATTTCTGTGTGATTCCCGCGTGGTGCGACGGCACCACGCTATCTCGTTTCATCTGCAAGAAACATTCAAGAACAAAGGAGGGGGTTTCGGCCGTGTTTGTGCGGTCCGGTCCCCCTCTCATTAGACTATAACACTTAAACGTTCATCCTCAAGTTTGTCATGCTAGAACCAAGAACGGAAAGTAATTAAATAAACAACAACAAACCCCTACCGTGCTTTTCGTTATGTGTTGACGAAGTCGCGGAAAGGCGGCGGCGATTCGTCGACATCGGAAAAGAGAAGCCGTTGACGACGTCGGCGTTCTTCGTGAAAGGCGCTCCCTTCTTTATTCCGGGAGCAGTGGGAAGGAGGCATCCAAGAAGGGATCGACGTTGGAAACTTCACGTTCTTCTTTGGAAAAGGCATTCTTCGTCGAGAAGACGTTGTTCCATGTTTGGAGATGTCCTTCGTGTTCTTCGTCGAGGGTGGAATTCTCTTCAATCCTTCCATGACTCTATCACAATGATTTAGCCAACCCCAAACAATAAAACAACACACCTTATTATAGTGTTAGCTTAATGAATTAAAAATAATTCAAATTCATTAAGTTACATCCTTCATTAATGGGTGGAGAGACTCCAAAATTAATGAAGGTGGAAGTGAAGAGTCACATTTAATTGGGGGGGTTCAAGGGAGTTAAGGAGATTAAGGAGTTAGGAAATTGAGGGGTTTTGGCACATTAAGTGCAAGGGAGTTTAAGGGGGGTAGAAGAGAGTTAAGGGGAAGGTGAAGGGTTGGGGCTCGTATCGGCCCCACCTCACCTTAATCCTCACTTGGTTAGTTAGGAACTTGTGATTACACCCAAACTTCCACACTTAGGATATAACCACTTAAGAAGATAAATAAAATTTGTAACACAAATTTTATTTTTCTTTACACTTAAACCACAACCTTATTAAACAACTGCTCCCAAGCAAACGCAACTCCGGGAAAGGCATTCCTAAGCAAAAACTGGCGCTACGGTTCCATCGGTGCCCTCGGAATTTGATTCCAGGCACCGGTTCAAAAGTTAGAAATTCCCGCTCGTTCGTTCACTGAACGTACCCGAGCCAAACTTCAGAAATTGATTCTGGGCACACCGGGCCTCGGAATCAGGCGTCGTCAGAAACTGCGTTCTTGTAAAATTCCAAAGAAAATTAAGAAAAAAATTTCCTTGAAATTTCTGGGTCTTACAGTGATTAATTATGATTATTTCTTAATAGTGAGTTATTTTTGATTGAGTTGTGTTTGTTTTTTATTTAGAGTATTCCCCAACTAATCTCTAAGTATTACTAAAGAAGATATTTGGTGTTGCATCCACTATGGTATTTCATTTGATCAAGAATTATCTAAATTTTCTAGTTTATCCCTTTTGGAAAATGATCTTGGTGGTCATACGTACTGGTAATCCATCAATAAGAACAAATATTTGAACCCTCGTCACTTCTTTGGGCAGCTAGAACTGAAAAAAAGATAAGGATTGGTTGAATACCATCAAGGATATTTTTTATCATCAAGAGATTCATGAGCCACTTAAACTCATGTTTATAACCATTATTTTATATTTCCGGGATATAAGTCGTCTATGTATGTTTTTCAGTCCGAACCATGAAGATTCTATTCAGGGGAAAGCATCGAAGACCATTTCTTTTGATGGTTGTTCCCCGAGATCGTGAAGGTAGTGAAGGAAATGAAATTGTACCATATCAAGTAGGGTGATTCAATTGTTCTTGAGTACACAAAGATAATTTTAAAGATGGTATTTTACATTTTATTCTTTTTTAAAAATTATTCATTGAAATATCAGTTCTTTGAAAAGGTCCATCATCCAAAGCTTTTCGATGTAGTGTTATATTTCCCTGAAACCTGTGAACAAGTGTTTAAGTATTCTATTTAAGTCAAGGATAGTCTAGATAGTGAATTAAATTAGGTGGATCGTAGTCCAATCACCAGAATTGTTGGAGGTGATTCTATTAAAGGAAATGTAAAAGGATTGGATTAGTTCCTATTGGGAGGTGTAATAAAGAGGGTTTCGTTATTCTCCCTATCATACTCATCTGAAGATAAGTGGTGGGTGTGCCATAATTGAGGATGTCCAGGGAATAAGAAGTCATATTATCCTGAAGCACCAAATAACTATTGTACCTTGTACACTTGGGGTGTTTACAATGTTTTTTCTTGGGTGTTTCCAGAAAGTGATGTAGATCTAGTTCCACCCCTTCGGAAGACCCCACAATATGATTTTTTGAGCAGGGTACTGATATGGGATTGCTTTGATGATCCATTTTTTAAAATTTATTCTATTTTGGATATGGTGTTCAGAGATGTTATTTTTTTTGGGAATGGGGGAATGATGTTATATACCTTTTTGTTTAATTTTATACTTAATGTAATTTCCATTTTGAAAAAAAAAATTAAATCTTATTGTCAGGGGATTGTGGAATTATTTGTTTCATGCACTATTTACCTTTTTTTTGTTTCTATTAGGATTCTATAGTTAATCTGTCTTTGAAAATGATTGTTTTTAGTAATCAAAATA
The DNA here is from genome assembly GCA_963277665.1 of Viscum album. NCBI lineage: Eukaryota > Viridiplantae > Streptophyta > Magnoliopsida > Santalales > Viscaceae > Viscum > Viscum album. Next base: position 243,582 of record CAUJRU010000654.1, read on the forward strand.
TGGTGGGGAGGACACCATTGGATGATATAGTGATGATCCCATCTTCCAAGTGTTCTTGATGTAGCACTCTCATAATTCTGCCCCGCCCGAACCTGATCATATTATATAGTTAGAATAGATGGTGGTTAATTTGGAAAATTCCTATGGAGATCTGGAATGTAACACTATGAGTCTATTTGATGGTTTCAATTTTGTGGGTCTAGGTTTTCCTTGTTTGGTTTTGTCTGGAAAAGAGTGAGTCTATTTTTCATAATCCCTTCATTGTTTGATTGAATTTGTTGGTCTTGTGAGATGGATTATGTGGATGTTTGGATTCCTTTGAGGAAGTTATTATAGATCCTATTGGGATTTTAGAGTTGTGGGTTTCAAGAAAAATATAGTTCCAGATCTTCAATATTCATGTTTTCCGGTATTACCTTGGATTGTTGTTTGTCCTTGTCTTAGTATTGATCAAACGTGCATCATAGGAATTTTTTAGGGAAAAAGATTCATGGTAGGGATTATTTCCACACCCCAACCCAAAAAAATCTATTATATTAAATAATTTTTAGTTTCTATTTATTTTTCTTCTATTTTGGGTGTTTTCCCCTTAAATTGGGAGTTTTCGGGCATGCATAGAATGTCGTACGGCTAAGTTGCATAGTTTTCCAAACTATGTGATAACCATGTAATATCTTTTTAGATTTTTTACATATCCAAACACATGGTTGGTGAAAATGTTTACAAACCCTGTGGTTATCCCATGTAGGGTGCTCTGGGATCCTAGTAAAGGGTTCATGATTGGCACACAGTTTTCTAAACCATAAATTGTGCCCAATTTAAAATTTAAAAATAAAAATAAAAAATAAATACCTATTTTATTTTCCCTCCCACATATATAGGTAACCCCACATCCCCCTACCCCTCCCCCTTCTATTTAAATACACCTAGTTGGGGTCTCCCAACCATGTTCACCTCCTCTCTTCCCTCTACTGAGCATGTTTTTCTACTTATTTCTTGTGTAATCAACTCCAATAAGGTTCTCCTCCACTACATATCCTAATTTACCCCTATTCCTTGGTCTCCTTCTCTCCCTTATGTTTTTAATGATTTGGAAGAACCCTAACCCTAAATGGGTGTGTGTTTTAGTTTTTCTTGGTCCGTAGTGTTCAGACGGGTTTATTTGTGGTTCATTGTTGTCATGTTTACCAAAGAGACAACTTGTGGTCCATTGAACATGTCTTTCACATATATAAAAAGGTAACTAAATATATATAAACACCCTCCTTGTACATATTCCCTATTTTAAAAGGGAATATGTCCATTGATTCAATGTGTGTTTCTATATATACTGGTGTATATGTGTAAGTGCAGATTCTTCTTCATTAAATTCATCTTGGTTTTAGGTAGGTTTCCCTAGTCATTAGAGTTTAAATTTAGGAACCAAGTATTTCTTGATTTCTATACCATTTTAACTGTAATTATTAAAATATAATGTTTAAAGTATTATTTGGAATGAAATAAAGATGTTTCATTTTTTAATTAAATTGTGTGTAATTTTTTTATATAGCCTACACACCAGGTGTTCAAAAAAATACATGGTAGAACATTATATGTTTTTTGTGGTTTCTAAATGATGATTTTGTTTTTGATATTTCTTTTACGTATTTAATGAAATTCCTAGGGGGTTTTTGGGTCTATTTTTAATGGTTTTCACTCAATGAATATACGAGGTTTTGATGGAACTTTTGAAATGGGTTTTCTTGAAACAAAATTCTCCTTAGGGTGTGTCTCTTTCCTTATTCATTATTAAAGGTGAAGAAACATCCTCAGCATTTCACTTCCAAATTGTATTTATGGTTCAAAGAAAAAAATAACTACTCCTTGGGGTTGTTCATGTGTAGTTCTAGTATGTATGGCTCATGTGGTTTATTTTTATTATTATATATATGTGGTTGATTGTTTTGAATCATTTGGCTCACCCCCATCAATTTTATACATATCATGGGAACCTATCATAAATAGTGATTATCATCGAACACTTTCTAAACTAGTTTAGGATTATATTACAAATAGTGTGCCCTTAGTGTTGACTCACATTTCATTGGAGATGGTTCCACTCAGTTAGTTCAGGTAGGGTATGATAGAGTGTTAGGGTTTTGGTATTGAACAAGGCATCCCAAAATGATATATTATGTTGAAATATGTTCTAGATCTTCCCCTGAGCTCCTTGGTATTCCCTTGTTACCATACATTTTTATCTACAACTAATAATATTGGTGGATCGTCTTGTACAGTTACTTGATTAATGCTTACCTATTTCCCTCATTTTGTTTTCATTTCTTCTAATCCATATATTTGGTGTGTCTCTTCATAAAAAGTGAATTTTTTATTTTTAATTTGTTTCCTGAAGATTATTTTGAAAAATGTTTCATACTCTCTTTCACCCCCATTCAAAAACTTATTTTTCATTTTCTCTCTCTCTCTCTCTCTCTCTTCATCTCTAAAACTTTCAAGCCTCCCCTTTTAATAAAAACATGTCCTTATTAAATTGGGCAGTGATATTTGTCTTTTAAAATTAAATGGATGAAAAAATTATATATATATATATATAACTTTGTTTCAAACTAGTAGTAAATGAATCTTCTTTTTAAAATAAATTCATATGGAATATTTTTACTTGGGAATGCCTACTAAGTTTTAATTCTCACACATATATCTTTATATTGGTTTTTAACATCATGTGTAGGTTCTATCTTTGTCTTGATTACTATAGAGAAATGTTGGGTTTTGAGATGAAGGGTGACCTGAAGGGTCACATGGTGATCAAGTTTGTTATCTAGTTTGGTTTTATCTTTTTAGTTTTAGTGTTTTTCTTATCATATATTTTATTTTTATTAGGTTTGTCATTTATCTTTACACTACTAATATTTTATTATTTTGGAAGAATCATTCCCACTACCTCTCTTCATTTCCCTTGGTCCTTTTCACCACCCCAGGGTGATCGAGAACATACCGCGGGGATGTGGTGGGCCGACTCAGGTGACTCATTTGGGGTCAAACCAGGTTGGTTTATAATAACTATGATTGTATATAAGCTTTCCTCACCCATGAATCCTCCTAAAAATGATTATGCTTCAATAATACTCTGACCAATGACAATTTCATACCTTGAATAATTTTTTCCTTGTGATCCACTATACAGATCAGATTCTCCCCAATAGGTACATCAACCTTAATCTCAATATATTTAAAAAAAATTCACAAGAGAATGGTCTAGGTGATACTGGTGAATATATGCCTTATGAAAATATTGTCCATAAAGCTATACCACTATGGAAGATCCAATTGAAATGCTACCAAACCCATTATTTCCACAATCTCAAATAACCCAGCATATATGGGAGTCATATTACCCTATATCAAAATCTAATGGCGATAAAGTCATAGTGATTCGTGAAGGAAAACACAGTCACCCACTGAAAACACAATGAGTCAATGATGTGCATAAATGTATGAATTCTACCCACTCTGGTGTGTATCTATACTCTTTTAGATCAATTGGATCTGCTCTAAAATCTCTAGCATGAGACTCAATTCCAAAAACATTGACTCTCCCACTTTCAACACATATTTAATTTTCATGGTCTACTATAGAGTGCCTTATATAGAGTCATTTGAATAGTAATTTGATAACAACTTTTATAGGTCAACTCAACAAGTTATATGTTCCTTTATCAAGTCCCAAAAAATATAGGATGTGTACTCTTTTCATGTACTCCAACACCTAGAAAGTATGTTTTGAATACCACATTAGTATTTTAAATTCCATTCATTAATTTAATAAGTAAAATAGTTTAAATTAGAAAGTATTGATTTTAATAAATAAAATGGATTGTGATGGGTTGATTAAGAGACACTTTTCATTAAATAGAAAGTGTTTAAAATGGGAACATCACATGGGAACCTTAGTAACATAGGTGGGATGAATATTATAAGTATTCTAGGAATAGGTATACCCTCTCTATACCAAGTAAAAATTATACAACACTGAATAAACAATATGTGACATTGAATTTGGTAGTTATCATAATTTGGAATTGTCCTCCCTAGTAGTTCATGTATGGGGATGGTATTTGATGGTCTGATCACTAAGAGTAGAAGCATCCTATGATGAAAGGACATTACATTATTTTCTATAGCGTTTCTCTATAGTTCTTACTCTTATATATTTTTATTTTATTTCTTATATTTGTTATTTATTTCTTTTTACTACCATGTTTTCATTTCCACTATTATTAGTATTATAGTTTTCATTGATTCCTATTTCTAATTGATTGTTTTTATAAATGAACCGGTTTACTATTTTTAATAAAATGGGAATAGAATGAATTATAATGACTTCATGTATTTTATAATTCCCTTTTAAATATATTTTCAAGAAAATTCTAAATGATTATTTTATTAAATTTTATAATTTCTTATTTTAAGGATCATTGTTTAAAAATATAATTTTAAATTTTATTTTTAATCTATTTTGAAAAAGGCTCTCTTATTGAAGGTAAGCATGTGGAATTGAGTGTAGTAAAATACAGTGTATTTCTATGCTCTTAGTAATATTATATATCATTTTTCATGTTCTAGATTAGTTTATGGTCACTCTTGGATAACTTATTGTTTTGGGAATGACTGGTTTCTCATAGAGTCACATGGAGGTTAGTTTGTTTATTTATTTTATTTTATTCCCTTATCACATAGTTTAAATGAAACTTTAGTATTTTAATTTCTATAATTGGTGGTGTTTATGCATGTGATGTTATAGATTTGGATAGATATTATTGTTCTCTATGAGGGAGTTAGATGTGAGCGGAGGGAATTTTCTTTTCATTCAATCGAATTCATTCTATTGCTTTAGTTTGATTTTATAAAAAATTTATTATTTAATTTTTTTCATAGATTTTGGATGTATGGATGAGTCATTCTATAATTTATAGAGTAATTACTCTACTTATTAAATATTATTTTTTTGAAAAAAATCAACTCCAATTTTTGCATTTGATAAAAAATTTATTTGTTGATAGCTAACGGGATTGGGGATTCCCTTAAAGCATGTCATGTCCTAGGATGAGTTCCCAATGTAGGGAAATATAGTTCAAGGTTTTACACACTTTTTCTAAGAAGTATCCCAAAATCCCCCAATATCAATAGGTTCCCCAATGTAAGATTCAATTTCTCTAAATGAGTATTATCCAATCCTTAACATTTTCATTTTCTCTATCTTCCCCCACCCCAAAAACTATTATAACCATACAAATATAAATAAATCATTATCATTGGTTTATTATTATGTTATTATATTTATTTAATAACTATCATCTATCTCCCTCACATCTATTCCAAAAAAAATTAAAATCTTGTTCATGTTATGTACGAATTGCCACCTCTGTGAATGATATATTTCATTTTTCTTCACCGCATAACATTACTGGTTATAATAATATTTTTAATGAATAATTATAATATTTATGACATAATTAGTATTATATAAAGATAACCCATTATATAATTTTCATTCCTCCCATTTATTAGAAAATGAAAATGTTTCTCGTGCATACATGAAAACTGCTTCCTCCATGGAAAATGTGTTTCATTTTCATCATTGACTTACATGGATAGTTATAAATATTTATTTAGTTAATATATTTGATATTAAGGATGAATTTATTTCATTAATACGGTTCTATAATTATTACTTAATAATAAACAGTCATGAAGAAGTAATCTTTTGATATTGGTAAATTACTTGAAACAACCTCGACACAGATTACATCTCCATAAAGTGAAACTAAAAAATATTGGAATGATATTTGAAGTTTATAAATAATTGGGGAACTTATATTATAAATATCTTAAATAATTTGTTAATGAATATCTTTTACCAAATAATGAAGAGAAATATCTCCATTACAAAACCTATATAAAACAAAACAAATATTAACTTCGGAGGATGAAATTAAACTATTTTTAACTAAGATATGTGTGGAGATTGATTATAAATTATGTATAAAAAATAATTTATATATGAATAAGGTCCATAAATAATTTATTCATATTACTATGTTTATCATATAAGATGTTATATCATGTTCAAAAAATCGTGAATCCAAGGTAAAGGTTTCATTGTAATTTCCATTCATTAAGACATGTTTTTATATTATACACATATTCTTATTTTATATGGTATACATACATCCCCATTTTGATTATATTATTATTAAAAAATTATTGGATTTAAAATTATTTTTCATGAATCTCCCCTTCATATACTTTTGATTCAATTTTTGCTAAATTTGGATGGGCATTTCATAACTCAGTACCCTTTTAATGCGTTTTAATGTTTCTTATTCAAATTCATTGTTATAAATTGGGTAAATACTATAATATGATTTTATTATGTTTCCTTTCCCCATATTTTTAGGTATTTACATTTTTATCACATAAAACCCTTTTAAAATGTTTCTTAATTGATGAATGATGATGTCTGTAAGGGTTTCCATCTCAATTTCTCTTCATTGAGGCTTGTTTTCATATTGCACACCCATTGTTCATTTATATGGTTCACTAACTACCTAATAGAATCCATTTTATTTTTAAATTATTCATTCATCTACTTTATAACACTTTTCATGAACCTTAATTCCTATTATTTTATTTCTTTTAATACCAAAGCTATAAGGGTTTTCTTATCTAGGTTTTCTGTTATTGAGATCTAAATAATATTAACCACGTGTTTTATGTTTTGTGTAATCTTTATTATAGTGTCGATTACATTAGTCATAAATTTATTAAAATTAAACTATATTTATAGATTGATCTAAATTTATCTTTTCAAGGGGTTTTGATTTAAAATTTACCAAATCCATTAGGGTTTTTTAGAACTCAACTCCCTTTTGTTAAGCAATAGGATTTATTATTTAACTTATTTATTCTATGTTTGATTACTTCCACATTACGATTTTATTAAATGATAATTTCTCTATTTTATGGGGAAATTTAATTTTAGTTCAATTATTTTATAATTATTTATTCCTTAAAACAGTATAATTTTGATATGAATAATTCTCATCCATGCTAAATAATATTGTTCTCTTCAATGTCCATATTCTATCGTCCCACTGTTGTTATAATTTCTTATTTTGAAATACCAATATATATTATTCTGTATGACCTTAATATTTCTATTTTCCCCTATATAAGATGAATTTTATTATCAATTTTTATGATGTGGGAATTAATAAAGGTATTTGAAAATATTTAAAAACTTTTTTTACATTCATGGAAAAATAATATTTCTTCCACTAGGCATTCCATACAATTAAACTTAATACCTTTATATAGTCTCCATTATTTCAAGTTGTTTTTAAAATTAAATGTTTTCAAAAAAATCACTTCACTATTTTAAAAATGACTTTTAGAAATTACTTATAATTTCAACATTTATGAAAATTTTAAAACCATTTTATAAAAATAGTTTTATAGTTTATCTTTCATTTTACTCCTTATCTCAAAATGATTTAATTCCTTGGAATAAAATTCATGAATTTCACTCTAAATTCCCATATACTATTTTTCATTCAGGGGACTAAATTCATAGTATCAAATGATATCACTCTAGACCCCTTATTATGTAGTAGCATTTGAATTGTTATCATTATAAAGGTGATTATCCTCTATGTCAACATCTTATAATGTATTTAGATTTACTAAGGATATCCCATTATCTAATCTTCCACATTCCTTATTTAGATGGATTATGAAATGTTCTTGGGACATTTTCATGAAACCCCTCTTTTCCATGGGTACATTACATAATTTTTAAAATATGAATGTTTCTATATTTTTTGGGCACAAATATTTGTTATATTATTTTTGTGATCGGTGGGTGGATAATTTTATAGACCTCTAATACATGGGGTAATGTTTAATATATCATGATGTAATTATTTTTTGTGTGGGTTTGATTGAGGTTAATATATTCTCTATATATTTTTCATGGTATTAATTTTGGTTAATATATGATAAAAATATTATGCATGGTTGTAATTGTGGTTATTCTAAGTAACAAGATTGTGTGTAGAAATAGTTTTGTTTATTATAAGTTAATAATGTCATTATTTACTATTATTATAGTCATTCCACCTTTCATTTTTATATGGATATGTTATGCTTCATGGATAATAATTATTGTTTTGTGTTTTTTTACTCTTAGATGATGGTATATGATTCATCATTTGAGGCTTCATGTAATTTTATTATGCCTCATTAATGACACTTATTATTCCATGTTTTTTTATTAGATATTTATATATGATTATGTTTACTCTCATGCTTATAATTTCACCCTTTATTACATATTGATATGGTTTTTCCATATTGGGAAATTAAGATCACCCCTTTTTTCATTCCCTACACTATGAAGATGAGTAAGACATCTTGTGATTGAGTTTTTATATATATATGATCATTTAAATTTATTTTATTGTATATTATAATAAAAATTTTGTTTTTATTATTTTATTAGGAATAAGGATATGAAAATGAATTTTGGGAGGTATAATTTTTTAGAGGATTCACCCATAAGACCACAAACCACATGAAAAACTAATCCCTTTCATTACTAATAATACATTATAAGTACAATCATCGAACCAAAAGATCTTCCAATATATATCATTATATAGGAAACCAGAACTTCCATAAATTCATCTATTCTCAAATAAGTTTACCTAATGTTTGAATACAATGCACCCTACTCACTACTCAAATTAAAATTGCCATACACCTATGTAGAAACATACAAACATATGATGAAAACAAAAGTATATAAAATAAAATTACATAAAGTAAGAAATAAACATAGGGGATTAACATTATTAATAATTTTTACCTATATGTATTTGAGGTACCAATATTACTTTATTATTTTCTCAAAAGTATAATTGCTATAATAAACTGACAAATTAATTAGTAAGAACTCATTATATAATTATTAACAATCTAGAAATATCAAATTCACCATGTACATTTCATGTTAATTGTTTATGATCATGATTCATTGTTCCACACTTCTTATTTTGATCCCCACTCCCATTTTAAAAAAAATGTATATTTGGTTTTCTAGGTCATACCATAATTAAACATTTATGTAGAGACTCCTTATATAATTTTCACTATTGTTCATAGGTAATATCGTTAACCTCAATTTCCTGTCCTGGTAAACTTATAGAGGATTAATTTTAGAGAACTCATTTTATAAAGTTCAATGAAAATTATGTACAACTCATTATGTCGTAGATATTTATGAACATTAGAAAAATATACTACTACCAAAGAGAAGAACATTCTTAGAATCCAAAATGATCTTAGACTCCTAGCACTGACCAAAATTTAATTGACAATATTTATAGTGCATGAACTTCTAATTCTCTAAAATTGTGCATCATATCTTTATAATATCCCACTTTATTACTTATTCTGTGAAACATGGGAAACCCTCTACAAAAAACAGTCTTTATGTTATTTTTGATGTGTTTATCTACCTTTATTATCATTAACCCAAGACCTATTAAGGCCTAAATCATAATTTTTAGGTAAAATTATTAAAAAACATATCTGTAAGATTTTGGTTACCAAAAATATTTTGTGGATCCAAAACCGTATCCTAATTTTTTTTTCTGATGATTTAGTAATTTAAGTCCATGTTATTTTTCCTTACATGGAATACTAAATTTTATCCAAGTGAATCGCACTTTGGCCATCACAAAAAAAAGATCCCTCTTTCCTGACTTCTTCCAAAATTTTGGAAACTTTTTTAACCAAACCATATCTTTCATAATTTCTATTAATTATATATACTCACCTTCCAAAATATAAACATTTAATAATTATTATAGTCAGGAAATACAACTAAAAATTATTACATTGTATATAAACAAAAAACTATCTATTTTATTCTGACCATCTACATCTCTAAAAATATATGATCCCAGAAAGACTGGTAATATATCTTCCTACCCAAAACATAAAGCTTGATCATTTGTTCCATTAAAATACCAAATAAACCATTAAACCACTTACTATTTAATATTTATAGGTTCAGACATAAATAATATCCCAAATCCCAATAAAAATGTTATATATGTTTGATTACATGTCATAAGATACATCAAACTTCTTATAGACGATGAAAATGAAACATTTTCTATTTTACATTTTATATATTTAATTATTGTTTATTGTTATTACGATAGTTTTAAGTGGTCAGTAAGAGTGGGTTTTTCTGGATTGTATCCTATCATCCTAGCACTTTTGATAATATTTCTAATGTAATCATTCGGAGATAGAATTAAAGTCCTATTATTTATGTCTCATTATATTCTAATCCCCAGTTTCTTCTTATCTAGTACAAGATCATCCGTCTTGAAAATTTTGAAAACATTTTTCATAAATTCCGTTTTATTTATTTAAACATGTGTAAATCAAAAAACATTCATCAATATACAACAAAAAATGGAGAAAATTTCATCATCTAATTGCTTCTAGTAAAAAATGGCCAAAGTTACGTCAACTAAAGCCTTATTATTCAATAAATACATTAAAAATTTTTATTTCAATTTAATGGTTCTTGATTCAAGAAATATAATATTTTCCTTAATTTTCATAACATATTCTAGTCCCCTATATATGATAAACATATTTTCTAACCATGTACATTTTTTCTCCAACTCACCATGAAAGAAATATGTCTTAACATCTATCTTATTATGTTATATATTTTTCAAGCCCACCATACTTAGCACTATTCATATGTTAGAATATTTAACAATATGTGATAATATTTTTGATAAATTTAATCCTTAATTATATATAAGCCATTTAATAACTATTCATTCATTGTTTATTTTTTTACCATTAACATCTTCCTTAATCTGATAGACCCCCCTGTTCCCATGTTCCTTTTTAACCTCGGGATATTTAGCAATCTACTTTGTTTTATTAAGCTGCAATGAATCCATTTACTCATTTTTGGATGACTCCCACTATTTAAAGTCATATAGAGAAATATATTATAATTGATGTTTTGGTTCTCATATATCCGTCGAGAGAAGAAAATCCAATTCATCCTCATACATTTAGAATAGTCTTCTAATTCTAGTAGATCTACTAAACTAAATCAGTAGAACATTAAAAATTGGTTATAATTTATCTTTTGGTTATATAATTTTTGGTAATCTTACATTGGAGATCAAAATTTTGCTTCTATAAATTTAAGCTTTATCCATCGTTGAACATAATAGCCTTTTTGATGGTCACACTTCTAGAATTCTAGTGCTTTCAGCATTATCGTCTGAGTTCCCTGACTTTTGTGAACTTCCAATACTCTAATAAACCTAGGATTCAATATTTTATATTTACTAAACTTTATTCCTAGACATATTTTGGTCTTCCAGAAAAAATTATCATTAAATATAATATCTCCACTCCTGATTATTTTTTATTTGATCGTCCCATAAATAATATCCAAAAGTTTCATCTTTATAGAAAAGGAAGAAACACACTTTCATTTGTTATTCATGTTTATCATGATCACTAACATTTTCATGTACATATGTCAAACTACTAAAGACTCTATGATATTGAACTTTTAGTTAATTTTCAAACCATAAATCCTGTAGAATTTCTTATCAAACTATTGATATTAGACTTCTATTGATAAGATGTTTTATTGTGTTCAGTTCCTCTACCTAAATCTTTTTAGGAATTTATGAATCCAATCTCATACTTTGAGATCTCTTTGTAAAATTCATGTCCATTATTTTAGACACAATATTATCTTATTGATTTATGGGCACTATCTTCTCATGATGGAATCTATTTTACTATAAAATTATAGAAGATTACCTGGTGTATGCACCATCATTTTTTATCTATATATAATTCATCTTCCGAATACATTCCATTTTTTCTAGTTATTTCTAGTTAGTGAACTCCTAGAATACATAAAAATTATTCTTTAGGAAGTAAATATATAAGTTCCTTATAGATTAATCAATTAAAGTAATATATTAATGTAAAACCCCATAGTATTGAATATGGGAAGGTCCCCAAACACTTGATTGTACTAGCTATAATATATGGTTCATGGTAATCTAATCATCAATGTTAAAATATGAACATATCTAATTATTTGGAACCTAACTCTAAAAAATTTCAATTCATGTGTGATAAAGCCTCAATATTACCTTATCTATTATAACTTTTGAGTTCCTTTCAATGAGGTGACTTAACCTACCCTATCAAACTTCTGGATTATAAGATGTTATAGTTTCAACAACAACACCCTTTATATTTTAATGTCATGTAATGATTCCTATATTTAACTCATCGAATAACTATCATTGATCATTAGGTAACATTCCATAATTTATTTCTATAGCAATATCTATAGCCTATATTAACCATTTGTCCAATAGAAATAATATTACTTCATAAACAAGAGATGTGAAAAGGTTCTGTTAACCATCAAATGTTTAAATCTTTATCCAAATTGTATCATCTTTGATCTCCAATTGAATGATAGGATGCTCCGTAGTTAATAATATAAGTTTCTACTAGTGTTTTTACACTATTCAAGTAATTTTTAGTATCTTATATAGTGTTAATATAATATGAACTAGCGATGTTGAAGCCTTTCATGTGTTCTACTATTGAATTTTTACTGTTATTTTTTATATGTACTTTCCTTTCCCATTTCCAACATGTAGGACTAAGTCCATCTAACTAACATTGACCTCTTTCATGTGACTTTATGTCTATTGGTTTATCCTAATAGATGTGCTTTTGATGGGGTGACATTTCCCTTCCATTAGTATTAAGGTTATTATCGATCACAATCTAAACATCCCTTATCCAAAGTTCATCATTGATTAGAAGATTCCTGATATCATAAAATGTCTATTTCTTATTTCTGATGGAGTTACTGACAATAGTAATCATATAATCTGAGCTCTCTAAAAGAAAAAGGAATCAATGCCCATAAAACATCAACAAAATTTAACATTATTGATTGGATATGTCCAAAGATAATATTGATTTCATTCACATGATCTTTCAATAGTCATCATTCTGACACATTTAAATTGAAAAATAGTCAAAAAATTTACACATTATTAACAATTATTGGATTTGCATACATATCTGTCAATTCCATCCTAACATACATTGTAATTTACATATCTTGAATATCTAAAGAAACATTTCTAGATAGATACATCCATAATAAGGCCAACACCTTACTATTTAATCGTTCCCATTTATCTTTATATAGCAGCACTAAATTTACTCTTGGGAAGAGAAATTTCCTACCCTTTTCATTCAAATAATACTCAATCTACATTCTTTAGAAACCAAAATTAATTTTCTATAATTTCTTGATTTGAATCTTCCATTTTTTTGATGACATACAAATTATTATACTGTTATATTTATGATCACTAAACCTAGTTCTCTAATACCTATTGTTGGGAGGATCCACCCAAAAGAATAATGTGCAGCTAAAACATGACCCCATGTAATATCAGTTAACCACCAGAAGTAAAATCATCAAACCAAAAAAATAAATATAGATTAGTATAGTAGAAGACTAAACCTATAAAACCTCTCCTCCACCTAAAAAAGTGTTATGGAATTAGGAAGTCACAACACCTTACTCACCACATAAATTCATCCTTGTATACACCTAAGTAAAAAAATGAAAATATATGCAAACAGAAGTACATGAAATATAATTACATAATGATGGAAATAAAAAAAGGAGAATAATGTACCTCATAATTTTGTATTACATGAATGAGGGGAACCAATTTTACAATCTTATATTCTGATAAGTATAAATATTAAATGAGAATAAAAAATCCATTAGTAAGAACTAGTCACAAAATGATAAACAAAAATTAACTCCCCGATTCATCATATTATTTTCATATATTCTATTTTTGATTGGGATTAACAATTAAAAACTTATTCTTTTGGTCCCCACTCACTTTTATAGGAATATCCATCTGATTTCCCATGAAACACAACCATCCCGCATTTATAGAGAGATTACATTTAGAATCTATCTTATTGATTTATTATAACACTATGGACTTCAACCACTTGTTTTTGTATAATTTATGAGTCTTTATTCAAGTCGGTTCTTTCGAGAGTGTCCCTATAAATTCTGGACCAATCATTATGACATCAATTTTTTTTACTTTTGATGAACCTACATCCATTAAAGAGAATAAATGTCATAACCATTAGTCTAAGATATAATTCAAGCCACTAATTGAAATTATGGTTAATTATTTTCAGGTGTAAGAACTTATGGTTTTATGAGACTATGATTCACATCCCAAAATATCCTTATAAACTCTTATAACCAAATAAGAAAGTATATTTTGTATAAAATTTAGAAATAAAAGGGAAATATTAATATATACCTATTATGAAAGAAATGAAAAGTCTCATACTATATAAGATAGAGAGTTTGATATCTGAAAAGAAAATATATCTTGAGATTATTATGGATACATTATATATTTTTATCATTTGGTAATAATTAAAATCATAAATATGCAATTTATTTTTATGGTGAGAATTTAACATCCTAAATTTTTTGTATCAATTTCCCTTTAAATAAATATTATATTGAGTGTCTTGTTCAGAATGCAACTCCAAAAAAAACCATCATGCATTTTATTAATGTAAAATATTATAATTATATTTAATAACAAATATATTTTTGGAATATAATAATGAAACAAAAAATATAATATTTAATAGAGATATTTCAATACATATATACACATTAAATATTATTATTAATGAATGATATAATAAAATTCAAAGAAATATATTAATTTAAATGGAATTATATGATTAAATGCCTAAAATATAATTAGATAACTCTTAATGGTATTTGGCTAAGATCATTTAATATAATAGATATTTTTTAGGTAACATTTTTTTAATGTGTTCTGTATTTTTAACATAATGATATAAATCACTATTAAATAATGATTTTAACGAAATGTGTTGATACTATATAAAAGTAAATAAATTGAAATTAATATAATAGTTATTACTAGAAATTTAATATGAATATATCAATTTTATACTTTAAAGGTATATTTTTTCTAAAATTTGTTTTTATGTGTTATGTGTGCTTATATTAAAATTAATTTTCATCAACACCATAAACTGAGTATAATAAATAAACATATTCTTAATCATCATATCCAAATATTTAAATATATCCATTTCCTTTTCTAACATAAAACTAAGTTAAAAAGTAAATATTAGTTACTATAGTAAAATAGTTATATATCAAATAATAGTTTTTCGGAAAATTGTGTAATTTCTATCTAAATAAATTAAATTGAAATATTTTAAATGATGAATGTAATATTATTTTTAAAATTATAAATAAAAATATCCCCATTAATTTAATTAGTGTTGTATAAAAAATAAGAATAAAAATCACTTAATGTATAAAATATATTTTCCTTGAAAAAAAATTTCCTATATATTTTGTTTTAACATTAAATATTATTGTCTAATATTTAGAAGTTGAATTAGATTAAATTTAATCCAAACTCAAAAGTTTTATTAAATTTTATATGATGGGTCAAATTATATTTTTTGTAAACAAATAATCCAAATAGTTACTTTTTAATCATGGTTAATAACTGTAACACACTAATTTTGAGTTTATTTACCTTTTTAATATTTATTTTGAAGTTATATAATATTTGGGTTGAGTTTTGGGAGCTTCTATATGGTTTTGGTGTGATTTTTAAGTGTTTATAATGGTGCGTATTTTGAACAGGATAAGGGAAACTCTGCGATTTTCTCTAGAAATTAGTATGACAAGTATAGGAGGTCAGGAGGGTGTGAATGGCTAGATCATGGTTTTTTAAAAATATATGGGTTTATAGGAGAAATCATGAAAGTACATACATATGTAAAAGAATTTTGGGAACAAAAGTTTTCAAAATATGTAGACTTACTGGACATGGGGGTAGTTTGGAGGCAGTATAATGCACATTATTGGTGAACAGTTACCCAACCCTTGTGAACTAATAATCCCATGTGTATTTATTGCTTCGAAAATTACAGTTCAACTCAATTTTAATCACTAAAATAGTCATTATTTCATATCCGCTTAGTCTCTCAAACACCACTCCTCTCCTAATATTTTTTGTTTTACCCTTTTAATTGGAAGGTGGTTTTTTTATATCAGTGTGTGTTGGATGTCTAAAATCTATTATAAGTCACCATTTCCTTCTTTATCTTTAGATAACCTTATCTCCTCACACATTAAATGTTAGATATTATCCATTTTTGATATATTTCTGATTTCTGATTTTTTTATGAGATCTGGATTTGATTTATTGGGGGAATGAGTTTTGAGCAAGGATAGAGAGGTTTCAGTGGGCCATTATTTTTTATGTCACCCATTGAGAGGTAGTTGGATTCTCTATCTTCTAAACTAGATCTAGAACTTGATGGTTTATATTTATAAAATATTTCTCATGGATTTTAAATGGAAATTTAGATTGTATTTATAAAGGAAAACCCTATTGGTTTATATTATAAAAATATTTATTATTTGATTATTTTTTAGAATCCCTTTTGAATTATGGTTTTAAATTATGGTTTTATTTTAATGTAAAAAATATGTTCAATTTAATGTTTTAAAATTAAAATAAAAATATAAATTAATTTATATAGAATGATTTGAAGTGAGAACATGACATTCATGGGTGGGGTGATGGTATAGACTTGGCTCTAAGTAATAGAATGGAGGCACAATAAGGTATATTACTATGTGATGGATTGGTGAAGGACATATCACCACTCACGAGAATTGGGATTATAATTCAATATAATTTCATGAGTGAGTGGATGGATTTTGTTTGGGTTTGAAAAGTTTTATTAATGTATAAATTTTTTTTATTTTAAATTTAGATGGTTTTAAATTAGTAAACAATAATGATGTTTCCTTCTCATATTTTAATCTATATTTTTAATTGTGAGATAATGTGTTCTTTTCCTAGTGTAGTATGTGGGAATCATTTACTAGATTTCCTATTGGGTATGATTTCTCACCCCCTGCATATGTACTGTGCTATGTATGAATACATTGTATTCTGTGGCATGGGAAAGAGTAATATTGCATATTTATATAGTAGTGCCTCTTGATGTAGCTACTAGAGTCAGATCATTAGAGGTGGTCATGTCCTTGAATTATATAGTGTGTAAAATTTGTTCAAATTCAGGTTTTATTTCTATATATATATATATTTTTTATTTTTTTCTAATGTTATACTGATATTTATTTTTTAGTCTTTCATTATATTCTATTATTTATACATCATGCATCATATAGTTTGGTTTGGTTGTTTTATTTTTCCATGTAAGGTTTTTTTAAGGGAACATAATCCCCAAATATTTAGTTGATCCCCGGAAAAAAAAATTAAACCACTAGTGTCTTGGAAATTTCACTTAGTTTTAGCAGAACCATAACTCTTTCTAAGATAAGGTTAGGGAATTATGTTTTCAAATGGTATTGGTCTTCGTCTGTCTATCATATATGTATGGTACAAAAGATATATGAAATTCCAAAAAAAAAAGAATTTTATAGAATAAAGAGACATAACTAACATCTTTAAACTACTCTTTATGTTACCAGTGTGGTCTAGTAAAAAAATTTATTTTATACAACTATAGGTGTGTTGTAAACTAATCATTGTGCACATAACTAATGAGTGTAGTATATTATGCCTTAGTCGAGATACATCCCACTCGTATGACATTTATTACATTATATCACACTATGATTGTAAATTTCTTATATTTTGTATTTCTTATTATGATTGTATTTACTATAATCCAAAATTTTACTACTAAGTGATGACTAAGTGGTTTTTTCTATAATTAAATAAATGTAATCAGTTAGAGGACCTAAAAACCCACCATAGGATGATTCTAATAATGTGGTTTCATGTAAACCATAAGTGAACCAATAGATATTAAGATTTTTGTCCATGTTTTTCAAGCTATTTATAATGGAAATCAGAATGATGAACTATGATATACAAATCATTTTTTGTATTTTTAGAAATATAATTTAGTAATATTTTTGGTGGATTCATAACATGAAAAAAATAATTATGGTTTAATATAATGAGTTTTGTTCTTAATATCCTTGGATAATCAACTAATCTATAAGTAAATTTAGTGTTATTTATTCTAGATGATCTTTTATTACATTGGTGGCATTTATATTTTCAATATAAATTCAACTAAGACCATATGTGGGGGGATTTTAAGAATTTTTTTAAAAAACATTGAACCTGCGCACCTTCAAGATAGCCAGAATGAAATATTTATTCAATCTTAAAAAAGAAAATATATAAAATATATATAATGCATCTATATTTATGAACTAAGTTTGTTATTTTCTAGAATCACTCTTTATTTCATCCTTCGAGACATGGATCCTTGAGTTTACACAATGACCATAAATTCATTCTAATATTGTTATCCTATACAATATTAATTATATAAAAATGGTTAATATAGTGATATCTATGTAAGGGTATATTAATAGGAATCCTATAAGAGGGTGTATGTTTATCAATACAAGAACATGTGGGAAATATAATACTAAACAAATCGAAATAGGGACACAAACTTCCAAGTCGGTGTAAAATTCAGAATCAAACCACTAGATTATTAAACATTCCTCGACACCCTAGTAGAAATCCTAGATATTTCTAATTTATTTTATTTGAGCATATGAAGTGATATTGTATGACACCAAATAGAGCATTCCACAACTGTAAAAAGATAAGACATCTATAACATTATTTATGTAACATTAAAAATTCAACTACTAACAATATATATCATGTTTTTATTATGTATTATTATTTGAACGAATGATCGTATTATATTTGTTATCATCGTCAAAATTGAGTGAATCCGGGTGATTCTATGAATACGCTAACTCCTCAGACAATGAAATAAGAATAGGTATATAAGGAACAAGGTGGTAGATTAAGTACTTGTATGGTAATAATAAGATGATCATGGAAGACCTATTGGTTCTTGGAAAGTATTAGGTTCTATTATTCTTAAATCAATCCTTATTAAAGTTATATTGGATACTGGTGAATACCACACTTTTTTTCTTTATGTTTCTTTTCTTAAATAGGATTTTATATCGAGATGATGCCATATTGTATTATTATCCAGACACCTCTCAAAAAAAGTGTATTGGTGATTTAAATGAGTAGATTCTTCTATAAAATTCACTACAATCCATTCTATTTGGGAATTTTTATTTTGTATATGAATATATTTTTCATAATCCTAGGAAAGGATCTATTAGTTTTATACAAGGCTTGTATTAATTGTTACATGTGATGATTAATGTTTACATCTTTCGATGGGATTGTGAATATCTTCAACGGAAGTGAGGATGGAAATGTTGAGAAAGTGGGATATTTAACAAAAATGTTTAAAAAATATTTCTTATCATTTTTCAGGAAACACCTATGGGACTAATGATTTAATTAAGACTAGAAATCTTCCCATCATTACGGATATCTACCCAAACATGTTCCCAAATATTTTGCTGGTTTTTCACCTGAAAGAGAAGTGGAGTTTTAAATTTATTTCCTTATTATAATAAATACAATTTCTATTTCATTATGTGGAGTGGAAAAAATGGAATTTCTGGAATTAATGTTCAAATTAGAATAATTGGAATGTAAATGGTTCATAAGACCAAGCACATCACCTTGGGAGAATCTAGTTTATTTTTTTCTTAAAGAATATGTTTTAATATAAATTTGTGTTGGTTATTATAATATAAATAAAGTTATGATAAATAATATATATATATATACTACCTCATATTGTAAAGCTTTTTAGTTAATTGAACGGATCTCAAATGATCTCTAAAATTGATATATGATCAACATATCCCAACTCTATGTTAATAATGAGGATATTTTATAGATATATTTTTGGTTTCATTATATTCATTATGAATATATGTCCATACCCTTTGGTCTTAATAATAAAACAATTTTTTTCATCTAATTTATGAATCATGTATTTCTATCACACCCATACTCTTTATTTATGGTATTTTCGGAGGAAATTTGGTTCTATTCTTTAACTCAGAATAAACCTAAATAAAATTTATAGATTATGCGGATCATTTTATAGAAGCACCAAAAATATGAACAATTATCATAATGTTATTTTTATATACAATAAGTTCTCTTCCTTTACTATGTCATTTTATAGGAATTCATGTTAGTATATCCTAAAACGACAGATGTTTTCTCACTTGGAAACCATCTAATAACATCGTTGAGATATGTATATTTCTAGACATTTCATTTTATTATAATTATATCATTTACTAATTAACATTAATCATATATCCTATGATATTACTCATGTTAAATTGAATTTTTTCCATTTTACTAATGGTTTTTAAAAATACTCATTGGAGATTAAATAAATAGTCCCTTCAGCACCAATTCTTGTTTTTCTAGAACCTGGTAAATATTATTTTATTTATCATGAGACATCTTAATTTTTTTCATGGTTGTGTTATAATATAAGTAGATCATGTGGTTTATTATAAAACATAAATGGTTCGAATTCATGAAAAGGTTCATCCATCCTAAGATTTGATTTTTTTCTGGTAGTTCAAGATTTGAAAACATGTCATCATTTACTATTTGGTGAGAAATTTACTATGTTCACAAACTATAATAGTGTAAACACATTTTTTTCAAATATATTTGAAATTGAGACAAATAAAATGGTTTTAAAAGCTCCATTTTTTCAAATTTGATGTCATTTATATTGCTGGAATAGAAAGTACCACGTAAGATAATTTAATACAAAACATTTAAAATGAACTATATAAATAAGATCATGATCATTGGAAATTGATGAGTATTATTTCTGATATACATTTGAATTTTAATTTCCCTAATGATATTTCAATATTTTTATAAATGAATCTTATTCCTTCATTGGTTAAAAAATATAAGGATTATAAAATAATCGGTGCATACTTCCTTACCATTAAATCAAAACATAATAGTGGGGAGACCATTGATGGATATAAACAAGATATAAATGACATTTTTCTTTTTCTAGATTAAATTATCGTTATAATTTCTTGTTAAGAACAACTCCTTTATACTTATCTCTATTAAAAAAATGAATTTCATCCAAGTATCAAAATGATGTACACGTATCTATGAAACAATTTTTTTGGGAAGGTATGAAATAAAATATGGATGATTTTTATGAAGTTCATAATAATTCAATGAGTCAA
Organism: Viscum album; assembly: GCA_963277665.1. Taxonomy (NCBI): domain Eukaryota; kingdom Viridiplantae; phylum Streptophyta; class Magnoliopsida; order Santalales; family Viscaceae; genus Viscum; species Viscum album. The sequence continues at coordinate 265,039 of CAUJRU010000654.1, forward strand.
GGATGAGCATTAATAACCAGTTAGAATGATGAAATCTTTAACTATAACCATTTGGAAATGAGATAATATTAGTATATACTTTATTCAAATTTTACGAACAACTATTTGTAAGAATGATTTGATTTTAGTGATTATGGACTGAATCCAAAAGTTATCCCACTTCATTTAAAATCAGGAATCAAATACAATTGATGAATTATAATATTTATAAATTAAAAAGGTATAAAAATTACAAAGAATATAAATTTTGATCATCTATTATTGAGATAATCATTCCACATATCTAATTTAGTGATCAATTCAAAAATATTTCAGTACCCAATTTACTATAATCCTATTATAGCATATTCCAATGGATTGGAAATAGTAAAGAAGAATTCAAAAATTTTAATACTTTCTCTAATTACTTCTTATGGATTTTTTTGTCTCAATAAAGGATCATTTTAGTTTATTTGAGTGCTCATATAACAATAGTTTTCAGGATATTATGCATACGAATATATTTGAAGAATTATATGGTTTTCCTTTTAATTAGCCATTTTGTTTAATAGAGTATTGAAAATGTATCTATTCGGACCACCACATGTTTAGGAAATGATTGAAAAATAATTTGATGATCTATAAAAGGATGGTTTTGGCCTAATTTCATCAGAAATATTATGTTAATAATTATAATTACCATTAATTATTTTCCATAGAAAATCATGTATTCTTGAAATTATCCCTAAGAATCGGTTGTTGCCGATAAACTAAGCAATGTGATTGTCTCCTTAGTATGTAGAACATTTTGAGATACTTGAAAGAATTGGGGATCTTGATTATTGGGTGGATTTACTACTAAAGTTTAGTATGGTTCATAATTTTTTCTATGTATCTCAACTAAGGATGTATAATCCCAATTCAGTCCATGTGATTCAATGGGATCATATTGATCTTAAAAAGGATGAAATATTTTTTTCATACACAGATCTGAATCATGGATAGAAAATATAAGGTCCCATGTGAAAATCATATTCCATTGGTTTGTGTCTAATAAAATATTATAAATATTTATGAGAATTCTTGGGAAAGTGAAAATGAGATGTTAGAACAATGTCCTATTCTTTTACCAAGCACAATAAATATCCCTATTTTCTAGTTATGAAAATATTATGTATAGGGAGAGTGTAACACCCTTAGTTTGAGGTAATTTACCCTTCTATTATTTATTTTGAATTTCTAAAATACTTGGGTTTTGTTTGTAGATTTTTTGGTTATTTTAGGTGTGTTTATATAGTGTTTCTAAGGGTGTTTAGATTGTTCATGGTAAGGGGAAACCATGTGGTTTTTTTCTAATAAATCATGATATTTTCTTAGAAGGTTGGGAGGGTACGCACAGCTAGAAAACATTTTTTTTTCAGACTATGTGGGTTCCTAGAAGAAACCATAAAAGTGAATACATAAGGAAAATCATGGTTGGTGTACGGTTTTTAAAACTATGGAAACCAACCATGTGAGGGGGTGTGTTGAATGCATTAGCACGCACATAGTTAGTACAGAATTTCTCAAACCATATAGACTAACCATGACGCATTGATTTAATGCGCCAAAAATAAGAGTTTGACTTTATTTTAACCCCTAAAGCCCTCATTTTTCACCTATCCTACTATGATCCCAAACTCCACTCCTCTCATAAGCATTATTTGTGGTTCCCCTTGATTTATATTCTAGTTTTGATGGATCTAAATGTGTTAGATCTCTAAAATCAACAATAAGTCTATGTTATCTCTATTTACATTTAGATATCCTTATACCCTACACCATAGAATGTTATATATAATCTTTTATATATATATATATATATATCTATCATATATGATGTTTTTTAATGTTGTCTTGATTGGTTATATTGAATAAATTTAGTTCTGTTCTTGGATATAGTGATTTCATTATGTTGTTCTATATTTTCATCACCCATTGATAGGTAGGTCGCTTCTCTATCGTATACATGTATTCTATCACTTAAAGGATTGGATTTTTTAAATGTTTTTCATTTAATTTTAAAGGAAATGTTAAAGTATTTTATAAATGAAACCCCTCTTGGTTTATGGTTTTGAAATTTAAGTTATTTGATTAGATTTTGGAAAACCTCTTTTAATTATGGTTTTAAATAATAGTTTTGGTTTAATGAAATAAAGATTTCAAATTTAATGATTTAAAATAAATAAATAATTTCATAATGAATTTATGTTTAATGAATTGATGTGAGAATGTTTCATACATTGGTGGAATGTATTCAACTCTGCATTTTGTATGGATTTATTAGTATAGACTTAGCCCTCAATTCCAGATTGGAGGCATGGGAAGGTCTATATCAAAGTGACAGTTTGGTAAAGGAAGAATCATCACCTATGAATATTATGATTTTAAAATGGGGCACATATTTGTGTGGATATATGGGTGTATATTGGTTATTACAAGTGGTATTGATGGATAAATATTACTACTATTAAATTTGACTAGTTTTAATTGGTAAATAAATTGATGCTTCTCTCCTTGGATTTAATGTATATTTTGAACTGGTGCTAATTTTTTCTTGTCTTGTGGATGTGTTTGGGAATATTTTGGTAGATTATCTAATGGGTATGATTACTCACCCCATATTTATACACTTTTTTGTATATGTATAAATTGTTTTCAATCACATAGGAAAGGGGAGGATTTTGTATTACTTTAGTGGTGCCTCTTGACGTAGTTGTATGGAGTCAAAAATTTGAATGTAGTCATGTCCTTAGATTATAAAGTGGTTCCACCTTAGTGAAGAGTTGTTATTTATTTTTATATCTTATTATTCACAATTTTTTCCACTGTTACCATGATATTTATTTGTTTTTCATTCATTTCATTTTATTATTTATACCTCATCCATCATATAGTTGGTTTGGTTGTTTTATTTTTTTTATGGATGGTTGTATTTATTTTAGCAGGAAAAATCATCCCAAAATGTTTATTTAATCCCTTAGAATTTATTTCCATCATTTAATGTCATGGGAATGTAATCTATGGTTCGTGGCATCTCATCTCTTTCCAAGGCAATGGTCAAGTTCGAGATGTTACAATGTTGATAAAAATGGGAAACATAAATTTCCTCAAATTTTAATATGAAAATTTGACATAAATGAATTTTATAACACCTTTTTTACAATTTAATGTAATACCTACATGTATCTCTATCATTTCCTCAGCTAACTCCTCTAACTCTGATGTGATTTTATTCTCACCCCTTAACTAACATTCATTTTTAAGAAAAAGTACCTATTTGGATTATAAAAGGAGAATACTTCCACAAACTCCAAGACACACCTATCATTCAAATTTCTATTGAAAACCTACCCATTTTACCTGTACTAGAAGTCCCATTCATTTTTATAATCAATTTTTCATAGAAAGATCTTTAAATCTTCCATTTCTAGGACATACATTGAGAGAAAGATCAATTTCTCAATATTAGTATTATCCACTCCATAACATGTTTTTCTCTATCTTTATCCTCCAAAATTGTTCTAACCATACTAATATAATGGTATGAGTATTATTAGAATACTATTGAATAAAGATCCTCTAATTTCCTCTCATTCATTCAATAAAGAATCAAATCATCTCCCCTAATACAAACTGACTACCACCACCATGAATGACATATTTCATTTTCAATCACTACCACACATACATGGTTAAATGAATGTATTAAATAAAAAAATATGATATTTATGAAATAAATAATATTATATAAAGATTAATCATTATCCAACTTCTACCCCTCCCATTAATTTTAAAATTAAACTTCCAGTCGTGTGTTTGTGCAAACTACTGCCTCTAGAGACAACATGTTTCATTTTTATTTTCACCTTACAGGTTTTGTTCTAAAAAATTATTTGATGAATATATATGATAGTAATATTTAATATATGTCATGAATATAGTTCATAAAGGATGACAAAAAAATCAATTATCATTATAATAAAGTCCATAAGTATAAAAAAAATTACATAAAACAAATCATTATTGATTTCACCTTCACAAATCATAAGTAAAACTTTCATAGAATAATATTGTAACTTAATAAATAATTATCTAACTAATATTCAAATAAACATAAATAAAATTGGAATGATAAAATTTTTACTAAATAATGAGGAAAGATATCACCATTATGAAAAACATATAAAAAACATAATTATTGACATTCATTGATGAAGATAAACTATAAATATAATACCGTACGATTTAAAATAAGGCTATGTTCAATATAATACACAACACACAACATTGGGATTTAATGACTGTGAAATATTATTCTTTAAATATGTCTATTTAACATAACCATTGAATTGACAGGTATAAATATAACTAACCACATTATGATATATATATATATATATAAAGGTCATACTCAATACAAATCTAATAATTAATGCATTGTAAATAAGCAACCAATTTTTATTACTGTTATTTTATGATCCAAAATATATTTTCCTCAAAATGGGTTTTATTTGATTTAGTGACAAAATATTATAATCAATTTATATCACTATTAGAAACTAAATTTTGTAAAAAGGATATCATTTATGAAGTCATTATATTAAAATTATCATCAGATGAAATGTGGAGATTATTCTGAAATGTTTAATTTTTTAATTAATAGTTAGAAATGTCGATTGTATAGAAAACATTCTTTTATTTTAAAGTAATTACCAAGTCCAATTTTATTTTGAATTGGTTTTGAATTTTCATTATTTCCTTTAGATTAAAAATAATCCAATTAATTTTATCCGAATTAACATTATTTTAATCTTTGGTATAACAATCAATACTAAAAAACAAGAAAGCACTAATAAAGGTCCGAATAAATTAAAATAATAAATTAATCCAAAATAAAATTGATTTTATTTAAAAAATTAAAATATTATTAATTAAATAATTATTGGTAAATATTAGTAAATTTATAATACAATATATAAATTAAAAATACTAATAAATATTATATATTAAATATATAGTTATATGTAAGATGAAAATTAAAAAATATAAAAAAAATATAAAAAAAATATTAAACAATTTGTTAATTAAATAATTATTTAAAATCCTAACAAATAATTTATATTAAATATATAGATATATATGAATTTATATAAATATGATTTATTTAATAAAAAATATTTATACTTTATATTAATTACTAATTATATATTTAGTGAATAATGGTTTATAATTAGAAATTATTATGAATTAAAAATAATCACTAATTGCATCGAGTAAGGGACATAATGGAATATCGTTTGATTTTTCAATTTAAAATAGATCTAAAATGTGTTATATTAATTTCAAATACACATAATTAATGCATTTTTATATACAATGTATGCACACACACAAATAGTTTTTTGGGAAATGTAATAAATTTATATTAATTATTATATATTTTTTTAATGTTTTTTTTAATATTTCCAATATGTATTCATCTTTATTTCAGTATATTTCCATTTTTTAAATAATTTATATTTAATTGATAAAACATATCTATTTTTTCAACATGTTTAAAGTGTACTAGCTATTAATTTTTCAATTTCACTCATTTATAATATGCATGCAATTAAGATTAAATATTTATTAATAATGTGAAAAAAATTATACAAAAATCATAGAAAATATATTTATAAATTTATATTTACTATTTTTATAGATCTATATATTTATAATTATAAATAAATAAATATAAATTTATAATAAATTTATTTAAATAATGAATATATTTATATTAATTTATATTTAATTATTTTATATGTATATATATATACTTGTAAAAAAATATAGTGATATATATATTATTTTTTAAAAGTATTTATATAATTATAATTAAATTATTATAAAATTATAATAAGTCTATTTTAATACAGAATTTATTTACTATATTTATATATTTTTATATTTATAAATTTATAAATTTATATATGTATATATATTTATTAAATATATATGTATATATATTTATTAAATATATATGTATATATATTTATTAAATATATATAAGATTATATAAATTTATTTGCAAAAAAATATTTATAATTATGATTATAAATTCTTTATCAGTACTTAATTAATTAGCATTAATAAAATCCATATTTATAAACTCTAATTAATTAAGCATTGATAAAATTCATCTTTTTCAAAACAAAAAATTTTGCACTAATAAATATGGCTTTTATTAGATTTTGTTAGCGCTGATAAATATCAATCTTTATCAATGATAAAAAAAGTGCTGGTAAAGATGCCTTTTATCAGTGATAATTAATTTGGCCCTGATAAAAGGGATCTTTATGAATGACTTTCTGAAAGCACTAATAAAATTGTACCAGTCTACTTAAATGACCCTAACCAATAGCAAAATTATCCCAATACTGAAGCTTTCGGTGGAAGCCACCCTATGCCGCACTCCTCCTTAGTGAATTTAAGATTGAATCATGGCTCAAATCCAAGGCTCAAATAATTTCAAAGCTCAAATCCAAGGTTCGAACGATTCAAGGGTCAAAGGAATCCAAGGCTTGAATGTTTTTTAGCTTTTCTATATCTATACATTATTGCAGGTGATTTAAAGCCTCAATCCAAGGTATCTTATTTTATCCTCATCCTCCTCTCTTGTTGATTAATTTTTTAGTGAGATCTATTTGTGTTTTTTATCTTCATTGTTTCTTTACCATCAGTATGTCCCTGTGGTTAACCATTTTATTGGGAATTTTTGGTTGAAAGAAGAGAGTGGTATTGTTCCTTACACTATCCCACCCTCACTACTTTCTGATTCTGTGCAACCTACCCACCCCAATGCCACTAAAGAATGTAACTATTTATTCTTGAGTCTAAAAAATTTATTATAAGCATGGATCATTAATTATGGTACTTTGTTATACTCTATAACCAAGAAGAGATGCATGGTTTATTTTGTATCTCATTTGTTCAGCAATGACCATTTAGTCGATGATAAAGATCTTCAAATTAAGGGGAAAGGCATTATTAAAGATGATATTTTATATGAATGTTACTTGAACTTCAAAAGAGTTAGACACAGACAAAGTTTATATATGAACATAATTTCTGTTGGTTAGCTGAATGAAGTAAGATTTGGCCCATGATTTATATATATATTATAAAATTATATACTATAAGAATATATTTTATAAAAATATATTATAACAATATATTATACCTATATAATATACAAATATACAATATTAATATATTATATAGCTATATTATAAAAAAATATGTTATACAAATATGTTATACAAATATATTACACAAATTTATATGCATACAATTAAAAAAAATAAATTTGTTATAAATATATATATATTATTTATATGTTAATAAATATATATTAAATATTATATATTTATATATTATACAAATATTTTATAAAATATATATTATAAAAAATTAAAATATATACTATACAATTATTGTTGGACACCTCGTGTATTAATCATGTTTTAAAGATCACAAATCCTATTCAGTCTATAAACCCTGTTAACTCTATCTCACATAAATACACTGTTGTTTGGTAAAATCTATCCAAACATCTTAAGTGTTATACACTCAGTTTGGTTACGATATATTATCTATTGATCTAATTTATTATGACTTCTCTGACAAATGATTGAGTCTAATCCATTCTATAAATATAACTGCTTAAGTCTGAATACAAGAATTTACCTAAGTCTAAGACATCATGACCATGAGACATCGTGACCAAGCATACACCGTGAACAAGAAGACACCATGATATCCAGACACCGCGACTATGAGACACCACGAACAAACAGACACTGTGACTACAAGACACCATGACCAATCCATATACCGTGTGAAGGAGACACTATTTCAGGACATACTATGACACATTTTCTTAATATTTTTTCGCGTCTTTCAATTTAACATCTAACAGTCATATTTTAATATTTTAAATGCACTTACATAATTAATATTTCTTTGTAGACATGTCATCTGATAGTGCGAGGTATGATGTGCAGAATACATTCAACCTATCGGCTCAAACACATGCACTCTAAGATAAAAGAGTACTACGGCCCAAAAACAAAAATAATAAAAAACGGAACAAGAAGGTGGCCATAAGTATGAAAACGAAGAATAAACTTAGAGAATTTTTAAAATAAAGGAGTGTTTCATGTAACTTGACACTATTGAAGAACACATGAAGCATACTTGAATCCAAAAATTGAGAACATATTTGTCATGAAGAACACAAGTCGGATCTGTCTGACTTGTGACACTCTGTTTTCAATACGGGGACTTGATTTATGAATCTTCTTCATCTTAGAAGTCTAGAGCTGCACAGACTAACATTCAGAGCATTTCTAAACCTATCTCAATATATTTGCTCTGTTAGGTATCATTTTAATTGATTTAGAGTAGTGTGTGTATCTGTATATCAACACACTCTTTCTTCTTCATTAAACGAACGGATACAATATATCCTTCATCAAACATCGTTTTACACTTTTGTCTACCCATAGATAAGTGCGGAAGAGGTCCCTGTGTGGCATGGTTGTTTGTACCCATGAAGAACTGTGGATGAGGTCCCTGTGTGACCTAGATAGTCCTTTGTGATGTTGTTAACCCTGATCCAAGGTGTGGATCAAGTTTTTTATATAAACTACTTGGTGGCAGGTGATCACCAAGTGGAATGCAGTAGGTCTCAGCTTGAGACTGAACCACTTGTTTCATATACACGGTCATTCCTGTATAGTTCAGAAATCACTAAATTCACTCTGATAGTTAATCTTGGAAAGAAGTTATTATTTTTTTCACATAGTATAATAGCTTCAAAATTAATATTAATAACTGACATTAAGATTACTGAGAATTAATCAAACTTCTAAGAAGTTATTTAAATAGTCAAACATTCATTATAGTATAACCTTGATTAACTAGGATATATTTAACATTTTGGGGAAACCTTTTAAGAACACTTTTTAACGAGATGTTTTTATAGATACTCAATTCACCCCCCTCTTCAGTAATCTACTCCGACCAACATTTGGTATTAGAGGTTTTTTATTAAGACTCTATTTAACCTACATCAACTATGATTGTAGTTGTAATTTAAAGATCTATAAATTTCTGTTTATTCTAAATTTCTAGATCTTTCAAACTATTTCTGTATTATGGATAATAGATTGGAAATTTCAACAACCAACATACCAGCATTCATTAATGGAACCAAAAATTCTCAATAGAAAAATAAAATGAAAATGTATTTAGAAAGTATGGGTTTTGAAATTTGGTCTTCCATTATAGATTAATACAAAATTCCTACTACTAACAAAATCACATGGGGTGAATCTATTAAAATGTCCTACAATAACAATTACAATGCTATTATTTCTTTATACTGCACCTTAGGAGATGAATATTTCAATAGAATTTCTGCTTGTAAAACTGCCCATGAAATTTGGGATACCCTGTCTGTATCACATGAAGGAACATCTAGTGTAAATGAAATGAGACTTAATACTTATACTGTTAAATATGATAACCTTAAAATGAAATTTGGTGATCCTATCTATGACATGTATTTGAGGTTCAATGATATTGTCAAAACAATGATTTCTCTTAGAAGAGAAGTCACTACCATGGAACAGATCATGAGAATTCTCAGATGCCAGCCTGATAGATAGAGAGGAACCTCTGTCTCTATTAGAGAATCATGCAACATAAGAAAGCTACCTGTAAAAGAACTCATTGGGAAACTAATGATGTATGAAGAAGAATTGAAAGTCAACAAGGAATAGGAGGATGAACCAAAAATAAAATAGGTTGCACTCAAAACCACCACCTCTAAACACAAAGACAAAGGGAAATTGGAATCTTTTGTAGATATTTCTAGTAGTGAACTACAATCACCTGATAGTGATGAGGAGATAGCTCAATTAGCTAGAAGATTCAAGATATTTTACCAAAAAAAGAACTTTTTCAAAAGAATAACTTCAAGGGAAAATATTACTAAAAATAAATCTCGAAGAAGGATTGGACAAGAAGTTACAAGACTGATGATATTGTGTACTATGAATGAAATCGTAAAGGATATATCAAGGCTGGCTGTCCAAAGATCAAGTACAAAAGGAGATATGAGGACAAGGACATGAAGTATAAAAAGGAAATGAAAGCAACCTGGAGTGCTTTTAAAGACAGTTCAAGTGACTCAGAAACATCACATGATGAACAAGCTAACAAAGCCAACATGTGATTTTTTATAAACACATATAAGGTAACACTAGACTCTCCTATATATAATTCATACTATTCTGAAGATGGGAGTGACTCTGAAAATATGACTAATGAATAAATGTTTGAATATTGTAACATGCTTGATGAAACATGCAATGAACTAAAATAAAAATATAAATCATTGAAGAAACAGTATGCTCTTACTATGACTATTAAATGTGAACACACAACTGAAAAAGTGAAAAATTCTCCACTACTAAAAGAGAACAACGAATCAAAAATTTCTAAAGAGCAATTGAAGAATGACCTAGAAAATTTTACCAATTGTAGAAATACCCTTAATAAAATTCCAGGTAAACAAATTTCCCCTAAATACAACACTGGAATTGGTTATCAACCAGGAAAAAGAATCCTTGGTAGAAAAAATTTTGTTTCCAAATGTAGGACATATAGTTTTACTCCACATTCTGGACAAAAATCAACTAATTCAATTTATGATACACTTTCTACTATTTCTTTTTTGTCGAGACCAAATAGAGTTTATTTTTCAAATACTTTACATAATGCTTATAGGAAACCTATAAGGCATATTGGGGTTCCTAAATAACTTATTACTAATGTTACTAGACCCAAACAAGTATGGGTACAAAAATCTGTTTTGGCTTAATCATTTTGTACGAAAGCTGCTTAAAGGGTTACTGTAAATGTTTATGGTACTTGGACAGTGGATGTTCAAGACACATGGCATGAGATTACTCATGCTTCAAGAACCTAATACAAATAGATAGATGACATGTCACATTTGGTGATAATTCCAAAGGAAAGATTATTGGCCTTAGCCAAATTGGTAAATCTAACTTAGTTTTAATTTCTAAAGTACTATTCGTTGATGGTATGAAATATAATCTGCTTAGTATCTCATAATTATATGATGATGGATTTCATCTTAGATTTGAAAATGATGCTTGCAATGTCTTTAATTCTAAAGAAGAATTAGTGTTTTCTACATTAAGAAATGAAAATGTTTACTCTATTAACATAGATTCTTTAGATTCTCAAAATTCTTTATACGTAAGTGTATTTCATTAAGTGTCTTAGCATTACCATATGACACTAGGACACTATAATATTCACTCCCTTAGAAAGATAACTATAAAAATCTTAGTCAATAACTTACCCATACTTGAGTTTCCAAATGACCAAGTGTGTAATCCCTATCAAAAAGGAAAACAACACAAAATTTTCGTCAAACCAAATAAATAAATTTCATCTTATTAACCTCTCGAACTGGTTCACAAAAATTTATTTGGAGCATCTAGAGTTTCTAGTTTAAATGGGAATCACTATGTTTATGTTCTTGTAGATGACTTTTCTAGATATACATGGACCTTATTTATGGCTCACAAAAGTGAAGCCTGCTTTTATTTTACAGAATATGCCAAGTCTGTGGAAAATCATAGTGGACTTATAATTAAATCCTTATGAAGTGATCATGGGTGTGAGTTTGAAAATCAAGAGTTTGAATCTTTTTTCTCACAAAATGGTTATAGTCATAATTTCTCAACCCCTAGAACACCTCAACAATATGGAGTTGTAGAAAGAATAAATAGAACCTTATAAGAGATTGATAGAACAATGCTTAGTGAATATGACCTACCTATTTATTTTTGGACTGAAACTATCAATACAGCATGCTACATAATCAATAGAGTGTTGATCAGACCTATTCTTAAAAGGAATCTTTATGAGTTATGGAATAATCAAAAACCCAAGATTAACTACTTCAAAGTTTTTGGTTTCAAATTATACCTCATTAATACTAAGTAAAATCATGAAAACTTTTCATCCAAGTGTGATGAAGGTATCTTTTTAGGATATACCATGTCCAGTAAAGCCTATAGAGTGTTCAATAAAAGAAGTAAATGTGTGAAAGAATCTGTCAATTTCAAATATGATGAAATAGATCCACATGAGCCTAAACCCATTCTAGAGAACCCGGAGGATGATGTATCAAATCAAAAAATTAATTAAAAACCCTCAAACCATTCTGTGAATGAATCAGTGAAAACTTCCAGTTTTGAAAATTCCTTAGACTCAAGTCATAATGAACCTGAACCCATTGATGAACCTAAAATCACTAGTCCCTCCTTTTCTAGATCTATTAAAATTCTGGAAAACCATCCCTTAGATGCTATTATAGAATACTTATCCAAAGTAACACAAACTAAAGATTCTCTTAAAAATTAGGTTGAACATCAAGTCATCTTGTCAGAACTTTAACCTAAAAACATTAATGATGTTGTCAATGATGAATTTTGGGTGATGTATATGAAAAGATAACTTAATCAGTTTGAAAGGAACAAAGTTTGGAAACTTTTTGAAAGACCCAAGGACACATTCACTATAGGCACTAAATGGGTGTTTAGAAATAAGGTAGATGAAGCTGGTAACATAGTTAAAAACAAGGCTAGATTGGTTGCACAGGGCTATAGTCAAGAAGAATGAATTGACTCTGTTGAGACCTTTGCGCCAGTAGCTAGACTTTAAGCTATCAGAATCCTGTTTCTTATGCTGTACATCTGAATTTCAAACTATATAAAATGGATTTTAAGATTGAGTTCTTAAATGGGTATAGGGATGAGGATGCCTTTGTTGAACAACCCCCTAGTTTTACAAACCCCCATTTTCCAAATCATATTTTTAAATTATCAAAAATATTTGTATGGTTTAAAATAATCTCCAAGAGCCTGGTATAATAGGTTGAGTACTTTTCATATTTTCAAAGGTTTTACAAAAGGAATAGATGATCCTACCTTTTTTATAAAATGAATTTCTAATGATGTTTTAGTTGTTCAAATCTATGTAGAGGAAATTATCATTGGATCTTCAAAAAATTATTTATGTGTTGATTTTTCTAAAATTATGCAAAATAAATTTGAAATGAGTTTAATGGGTGAACTAAAATTCTTTCTCGGATTCCAAATCTTTCAAAATAATTATCATATTAAATTAACTCAATGTAAATATACTAGATATATTATAAAATGTTTTGGATTGGATAACACTAAATGTATTGAAACTCCCAGGAGTACTACTTGTAAGTTGGATCTTTATGAAGATGGAAAATCTGTTGATCAAACAACTTATAGTGGAATGACTGGAATTTTACTCTACTTAACTGCTAGTCGACCTGACATTATGTTTAGTGTGTGTATGTGTTCTCATTTTCAAGAAAGTCCTAAGGACACTCATTTAAATGATGCAAAGAGAATTTTCAAATACCTCAAGCATACACCCAATCAAGGAATATTCTATCCTAGAGGAAAATAATTTGAATTAGTTATATATTCTGATGCTGACGTTGGTGGCTGTAAGTTAGATATAAAAACCACCTCTAAAACATCTCACTTTTTAAGCAAGTCACTAGTATCATGGTGTAGTAAGAAATAAAATTTTGTTGAATTATCTACTGTAGAAGTTGAATACATAGCTTCTGGCAGTTTTTGTGCAAAAATCATGTGGATGAAACACACATTACAAGATTATGGATATCAATTCATTCATGTACCTCTAAATTGTGACAACACAAGTTCTATTAACATCTCGAAAAAATATGTTTCACATTCTAGGACAAAGCATATTGATGTAAGACATCACTTTTTGAGAGATCATTATCATAAAGTTGATATCACTTTAGAATTCATTAGTATTTAATATCTACGTGCTGATATAATCATGAAACCACTAAATTTTGAAAGAATAGAAAACATCATACGTGGACTAGGAATGATGAACATTAAGTAAATGTCTTACTGTTTCATGTTTATGGTATCAAAGTTAGTATTTCTTGATTACAGTCTGCCAGTCACTATTTCACCGTAAATTTCAGTCATTGTCTCACTGTAATGTCCAGTCACTATCTCACTGTAAAGTTTAGTCACTGTCCCACCATAATGTTCAGTCACTGTCTCACAGTAAAGTTCAGTCACTGTCTCACCGTAATGTTTAGTCACTATCTCACTGTAAAATTCATTCATTGTCTCACCATAAAGACCTAATATGGTCTCAAAATAAATATTATTTATGGGTTTTATTTACAAATTAAAAACGGTATCACGGTACTTATTCATTTCACCTTTTTTACTTTCCTGAGAATTTATTTTTTGTGATGTTTAGTATTCCTAAATGATTGAATAATGGGAGTATCACTTTTTCTTCACTCGATATTTCTTCTATTCACTTAATTCATAACCCTTCTTCAACCCTTCAACCCTTCACTCTCTCGATCATTCAGTGAATGCCCAGAATGAAACACCCTTCATCATCGACTCTTGAGAAACGCAACTCAAAGAAGATGAAGATCGCACCCAAGATAGCACCCGAAGGTACTCTAAATCAAAATCTGGTTAACCAAGTAGTGGTAACTAAGAAAGAGATATTCCCAAAGTGGCTTCTATCAAGTAATTCTCTATCATTGAATGTTTTAAAAGATTCAGTCTGGTTAAAATGGTTTTTGAAGAATGATAGACCTATCTATCTTAAGATAGTGGCTCAATTTTATCATTATGTTCAGTTCTCCTTTGATTTTGAAAATGGTTATGCTATGAGAAGGTGGAAAAATGGACATAAATACACATTATTTTCAAGGTTATGAGATGCTTGACTTAGGATAACTCATGAAGGCATCTGTGGGGACTATCGGAGAGGACCTCCACCTTCTAGTGATTTTTTTTGGAAGACGCTTTGAAAAGATTAAATGGAAAAGGAACCAAGAGGACAGTCATCGATGCTGAACAGGATGGAGAATCTAGACTTCTATTTATGTTTATATTAGAAATGAGTAGCCCTAGAAAAGGAGATTTTTTTGTACTAAAATATAAAGATGTGTTTCTGATTCATCTTATGAAAAATGGGCACAAGATCAACCTTTGTAAGTATGCCATACACCATATGTGTGAGCTGATCAAAACCACTTCCAAGTCAACCTCCTTATTTTATTCTCGTCTTATCTCAGCCATGCTTCATGCCAAAGGTATGGTTGGACCTAATGAAGAAGATAACAATGATTACGAGTTTTTCCTTTTGAAAGTCATTTTCAAGAGGGTGAAAATCAATTAGAATCCTTGGAAAAAGGCATTGATGGAAGAAAATTATAGGATTTATGAAATGTTAAATCCAGTAGAACATCCTTCAAGACCAAAACATATTTTTGATACTGGTTTGGACTAGATGAAGTTGTTGATTATTCTAAAGAAAAAGAAGAAGAGGTTGTTGTGCCTTCTGGGGAAACCGTTTTTGATAATGAAGACAACACTCTTGTCCCTCATTTAGTGAGTGAAAAATATGTCCCTGCTTCAGAAGATGTTGTTAATCTGGAAGATCAACCTGAAGTTGAAACAGAATCTGTTTCCAAAGAAACCGAAAAGAATGTTATTGAATGTCTTATAGAAGAATAATTACCTATTATTCAAGAAGCTAACCTTGAGGAACTCTTAGTGAAAAAATCTGTTCTTGAATTCATTCCTTTAGACGAGGAGAGGTTGGATCTATATTTTCAGTTGGCTAAATAGGAAATGGGGGAGGAAATAAGAGATGAATTAATGAAAATAGATCAAGACCCTAAGCCTCTCAGTCCTGAGAAGGATGCAACTATTGAGGGGTACGAACCCCTAAATCTGGAATCTATTGAAGTACCAAAAATGATTGATCAAATCCTTGTAGACACTCAGTATAAGATCCCTAGTTTTTATGATGTGAATGACTCTCAAGAAGTCTCAGTAAAAGGCTTTGACCTTTCCACTATGTTCCAATTGAAATTTTTCTCTAATTTTTCCCTTGAAAATGAACCTGAGGTTGTCTTAGTCCCTATCTCTGAAACTTCACCAGAACAACCATCCTTAGTGAGTAAAGATGATCTGAAAAAATTTGGAGCTACCCATTTTGCCGGAGATGAAAAAATCTTGAATACCCAACCAGCTCCCCTAAAAAATATAAGTGAGAGAGATGACTCACTGTTGTTGGAAAAAGTTATTTTGATGATACAACCCATAATGATTCATGAGATATAGGAAGTCAGAGTTGAAAATAGACTGTTTAGTGATAAAGTGGAGACTCTAAGAGGTATTATTGAAGACATGCAAAAAGTGATGAATTCGAGATCAAATCTTGCTTCTCATCCTGTGGAGCCTGTTGTTTCTTAAACCCAACAGAATATTTCCTCTCAGATTCAACCTCATTTAGCTTCTAGAGCAGAAAAGGACACTAAAAGAAGCAAACAGATTTTAAAAGAAATTTGAGAGCTTGTTGTTAATCTTAACAAGATCACTGATGAGTAAAAAGGGTGCCTTCAAAAAGTGATAAATCAACTGAAATATCCTACCTCAGATGTCACTGCTTCTAAGGAATCTGGACAATCATATCAATATTCCTTAGACAGTGACCTTCTAAGAACGGTGGTCAAAGAAGAACTTTAGACTCTGCTTATTGGTTTCAATAATGATTCTCTATCTGAAGTTAACAAGAACGGTGATAGAGTTCTTGATCTGGTCCAAATCCATTCATAAATTTCTTATTATGATCATCAATAAATTTCCAAGAAATTTGATTTCTACTTCAACTAAATCTTTTCAAAGACTGACATGACCAATCATTTCAAATATATTTTATAAAATCTATAGATTCCTCTTCTTACTCAAGCTTTCAATACTCAATTCCAAAAGCTCATAGAGTTCACTCGTCTGTTGAATAAGTTTATGGAAAACAAGGATGGCTTTGAGAAATCTCTACAGTATGGTAGAGAGGTCATTTCTGATTTTATCATTCTTCTAAGTCCCTATCTTCATGTACAGATTATAGCAATTGATTCTCATGCGGCTGCACCTCTGAGACCTATTTTGTCTACATTCACATCTGCCTTAGCCTCCACTTCTATGTCTGTCGATCAGGAAATGAGTCAGATCATGCATGTGATCCTTGATCAACAACTGCCTCCGTCTTCTAATACACCTACATTGGCTCCCTCGGTCTTTGAATGTCTTCCTTTACCTTCTCTATCAACCAGCCTACACCCTTCTTCTACCTCAACCTCTGCTTCTATGGCTTCCTCTTCTGCTACTGCTGCTACTATGGGAAAAGAAAAGACCAGATAGTGAAAAATGATAGTGCTTACTCTCTTTTGAGAGGAATCTTGTTACATTTATTTTACTTTTTTCAGTTCCCCTATTTTTATCTAATTCATTATGCACTTTTCGGGTCTATTTTTTCATTCCTTTTCTAGATACTTTTTGATAATCCTAAAAGGGGGAGAAATCTTTATAAGAAAATAGAACTCTCACTCTATATATGTTATATGCACATTCGAACTATGTTATTAGAAAAAATAAACAATCTAAATCTACATGATTTGCGATCATAAAAAATACGGATATTTTTGGACTCCTCGTGTATTAATCATGATTTAATGATCATAAATCATGTTCAGTCTATAAACCTTGTTAACTCTATCTCACATCAAATGCATAGTTGTTTAATAAATTCTATCCAAAGCTCTTAAATGTAATACACTCAGTTTGGTTACTATATACTATATGTTGATCTAATTTATAATGACTTATCTGAAAAATGATTGAGTTTAATCCATTCCATAAATATATCTGCTTAAGTCTGAATATAGATATTTTCCTAAGTCGAAGACCCCGTGACCATGAGACACCGTGAACAAGAAAACACTGGGAACAACAAGACACTGTGATATCTAGACACCATGACCATGAGACACTATGAACAAGTATACACCATGACCACAAAACACCATGACTAATCCAGACACCGTCTGAAGGAGACATTGTTTCATGACATACCGTGACACCATTTCATAATCTATTTTCTTTGTCTTTCAATTTATCTCTCACGGTCATATTTGAATATTTTAAATGAACTTACATAATTAATATTTCTTTGTAGACATTTCATCTAATAGTATGAGGTACGAGGTTTAGAATACATCCAACATGTCAGCTCAAAAAACATGCAATCCAAGAAAAAAGAGTAGTGCGGCCCAGAAACAAAAATACTAAAAAGCGAAACAAGTGGGTCATCGTAAGCACGATAACGTAAAATACACTTAGAGAATTTTTAAAATAAATAAGTGTATCATGAAACTTGATGCTACTGAAGAACACACAAAGCATACTTGAATCCCAAAAATGAGAACATCTTCATCACAAAGAACACAATTCAGATCTGTCTGACTTGCGACACTCTATTTTCTATATGAGGACTTGATTTTTTGCATCTTCTTTATCTCAGGATACCAAAGCTTCAATGACTAACATTAAGAGAATTTCTAAACCTATCTCAATATTTATTCTCTATTGTGTACCATTTTACTTGCCTTCGAGCAGTGTGTGTATCTGTACAACAACACACTTTGTCTCCTGTATTGACCTAAACGATACAAGATATCCTTACTCGAAAATCTTTTTACACTTGTGTCTACCCACGGATAAGTGTGTAAGAGGTCCATGTGTGGCATGGTTGTTTGTACCCATGAAGAACTGCGGAAGAGGTCCCTGTGTGACCTGGACAGTCCTGTGTACTGTTGTTAACCCCGATCCAGGGTGTGGTTCAAGTTTATTTATATAAACTGCTTGGTGGTAGGTGATCACCAAGTGGAGTGGATTAGGTATCGGCTTGAGACTGAACCACTTGTTTCATATCTGTTGGGATGATTAATTTAGTCTTCTCTATTTTACTACTTTACTTTATATTTCATAAATCACTAAATTCACTTTGATAGTTAATCTAGGAAACAAGTTATCATTGTCTTGTCTTAGTATAATAGCTTTAAATGTAATATTAATAACTGACATTAATATTACGTAGAATTAATCAATCTTATAAGAAGTTATTTAAACATTCAAACCTTGATAACAGTATAATCCTGATTAAGTGGGTTGTACTTATCCTTTTGGGGAAACCTTTTATGAATACTTCTTAACCAGAAATTTTTATAGATACTCAATTCACCCCCCTCTTGAGTAATCTACTCCGACCAACAAATATATATTACACAATTATATTATACAACAATATTTTACAAATATATTATAAAAATATATTTCAATAATGTTCATTAAATATTTGAAATTCATCATCCAATTTTACTTTTGAGTATGGAGCTTCTAAAAATTGGGCATGATCTCTCTTATGAGGGATAATCAATGAATATAATGGAACATTGAGAAAATGTATGGTGAAACATGATCACACAACTTGTCAAAGTTTTCTTCCAAAATAATAAGCATTAGGAAGTGACATGGTAACCAGAAGATGTAATGAAAAAAAATTACTCTCATATGATCTCATTTTAGTAATGTAATTTTAAGGGTGATTTTTTTAATACCTGGAGAATGTATCATCTCATTTTTTAGTATTAATTTTATTTTTATATCTTTGATGTGTGTAATAATTGAATAACTTATTTCACATGAAATACAAATCTCAATAAATAATGGTTTATTTTCTTATAGTAGAATATTACAACATAAAATTAAATAACAATTATTATAGAGATATATTATAAGAAAAATTTAAAGAACCTGATTATTAAAACTATAAAAGGACAAAGTTTCAAGTTAATAAAAAAGATTAATAATTTTAATATTTTGTTCAATGGTTTCCCATTAAAATCATATCATCAAGTATAACTATATAAAGAATGAATGATTCTAGAAATATGATAAGTATTTTATAGGATAAATAATGAAATGGGATGAATAATTTTGAATGAATTATTCAAGGAAATATATGGGAATGTAAAAGGTTAAAGTGGTCATTATATGTTCATTTGATATATATATATATATATATATACTCATTGGGTATACATATAGACGGTGGGTCTATTAAAATTTTCATAAATGAAGTGTACTCGTTATATATAGGTCAGTAATTGATGATAAATAATATATCTTACAAGTATAAATAAATAAATATCATCCAATGAAAAAGGAATTTTTTTTTTCTAAAACAATTGGTTATCCTATATATTATTTTTTTTAATTTAAAACTTACATCCCAAATATTTTAGATTTAGAATTTAATTAAATGGATTTAATATTTTGAAATATAAATTTCATTTTATTTAAGATTATAAATATTATTTTTTGGTTAAAATTAGTTACTTTGATGAATATTGAAAGTACGTTGGTAAATAAGATAAATATGATATATATATATAGTAGTAATGATATGTATATTTATAAAAAATAATAAAATATTATAATAATATGTCCCTGATGAGACCCATTAAATCACATACAAGAATGTTTATTCCCAAAAAATATCACCTTCAATAGTCCATGAGTTAATAAATAGTATCAATGGTGTAATTCTCACAAATGAAAGACTTTACCCCATTCATTCCTTTATATACCAAAACATCCACAAAATTATTCTCCCTCAAATCCTTTTCCCACTTGAAGTGTAATAATTTATCACTTTTCTTTAGGTTTACTCCAGTTCTTAATCACAGAGGTACTCTTGATGTCTCCTTAGTAAAATCATTGTCTATACAATTAATGTATTGTTTAATATTTAGTATTAATCATATAATAATTGTTTCTTATGTAGGTGGATTATTTTTTTGAGTTGGGGTGGTTTTTTTGAATCTTCCCATGCTCATTAGAGATTGGACTTTGAGCCTACAATAGAGATAATAACAATAAATAAATATATTGAGAATTCATACAACCATCATAAAAAAATTGAATCCATACTAATTTAATTACTTCTGTCAACATTTTATCTATTATTGGTAATTTAATTTCATTCCCATTTTAATCTGATACTTATTTAGTTTTTTTCACAAATCTTTTGGGAAGTCATATTTTCATTCACGATATGCAACAAGCCATAATGGAGAAAAAATGTTTCCTTCTTCCAATGTTTCCAAGATTTCTATTTCTATTTCCTTTTTGTCAAAATTACATAATTTAATATTGATTCAATGCTTTTAAGTAAAAACCCATTCTTTTTTTCGAAAGATAGAAGAGTAGGGATCAAATGATCTTTCTCATCTCTTTTTTCCTTTCAACAACGAGAAAGGTTTTTTGGAAAATAACATCGAATTAATATACAGTGTTGGTTGTTTGAAATATTAAGGTAAGATAAATCGTGGTAACATTGGATTTTAGGAATTTTGTGAGACTTAGAGATGTGTAAGAATCAGTCGGACCTCAATATGATATACGGTGTGACTATTATGAATCCAGATGCCACTTTTTATTTAAAACTTACCTTAATTTTTGTAAAAAAAATACAACTAAAATAATCAAAACAAAGAAAATATAATCCGATTAATTTTATACATTAAGAAAAAAATAAATAATTAATTTCTTAAGTGTTTGAATTAGACTCACCTCAATCTGATACACAATTTCCCTGGCATGACTCCAAGTGTTCATTATCAGTTTAAAATCAATATTTTAGTTCAAAAAGTGTCACTCATTGAAAACTGAGAAAACATGCTAGGATTTTATTAATAATTTGGGAAATGGATTTATAAAAACTTTTTTATGTGTTGGAATTAGTATCACATAAACTGACACACAATGTCACATGTATGAGTCAAAGTGCATATTTCCATCTTAAAATGACATTTTAGGAAAAAATACAAGTGACATAATAAAAACCAAGAAAACGTATTCAAATTTTATTGATAATTTTGTAAAATGATACATAATTCATTTGGAATGTGTATGAATCATTTTTACCTCAATCTGATACACGTTTTGACTGGTTTGACTCCAAGTGCTTCTTTTTATTTTAAATTGACATTGATTTTTGTAAAAATTAAAACTAACATACTCAAAAACTAGGACAAAATATTCATATTGTTTTGATGAATTAGTAAAACAATTCATAAGTAATTTGGGGTGTGTATGAATCATCTTCACCAAATTGGATGCACAATGTGACTTATATGACTCCAACTGCGTCTTTTTAGTTAAAATTGACATCAATTTTAGTATAAATGGAAATTGTCCTAATCAAAACCATGAAAATTCATTATAGTTCTTTTGAAACTTCATGGAAATGATTAATAATTCATTTTTAGTGCTTGAGAATAATCATCACCTAAATCTGATACATGAAGTACATGATATGACTCAAACTGTCTGTTATTAGTTTAAAATTGATATTTTAGTTCAAAAATTACCACTCTTTGAAAACAGAGCAGACATGCTCATATTTTTTGATAATTTTTTATATAAATTCATAAAATTGTTTTGATGTGTAGGAATAATTTTCTTGTCAAACATAATCATGATGTGATCGGTATGATTCAATGTACATGTTTCCAATTTATAATGAAATTATAGTAAAAACAAAAGTGACATACTCAAAACCAAGAAAATGAATTTGGATAGTTTTGATGATTTATAAAGATAATCCATATTTTTTTTTGGTTGTTTAGGAATCATCTTCACCTCAATACTATGCATGGTGTGACCAGAATGACTCTAAGTGCTTGTTTTTATTTAAAATTTACATTAGTTTTAGATAAAAGTACAACTGACATACTAAAAATAGAGAAAACATATTATGGTTGAATTGATAATTTAAAAAATGATCTATAAGTAATTTTTTATGTGTATTAATCAGACTCGCCTCAATAGGATGCACAATGTGTCTAATTTGAGTCCAAGTGTGACTTTTTATTTAAAATTGACATCAATTTTAGTAAAAATGACAATTGACCTACTCAAAACCAAGAAAATGAATTCTGATTATTTTGATACTTTAGTAAAATGATCCATAATTCATTTTTGACATATAGGAATAATTCTCACCTCAATATGATACCCAATGTTCCCAGTATGATTCAACGTGCCCGCTATAAGTTTAAAATCGACATTTTAGTTCAAAAAGTTTCACTCACTGAAAACCAACCAAATATGATCATATTTTCTTGGTAATTTAGTAAATATATTAATAAGAAATTTTTGATGTGTAGTAATTTTTATCACCTCAAACCGATATATGATGTGATCATTATGTGTCATAGTGCGTGTTTCCATTTTAAAATGACATTTTAGTAAAAAAATAAAAGTGATGTACTTCAAACCAAGTAAACACATTCAGATTGTTTTTATATGTCATGAAAGTGATCCATAAGCCATCTAAGACATGTATGTATCATCCACACCTAAATCTAAAACATGGTGTGGCTGATATAACTTCAAGTGTGTTTTTTTTTAAATTGACATCAATTTTAGTAAAAAGGACAAATGACCTACAAAAAACAGAGAAAACACATTTGGATAGTATTGATACTATATAAAAATAATTTATAAGTCCTTTTTAATGTGTAGGAATCAACCGCACCACAGTCTGATGCATGATGTTCCTATTATGACTCAATGTGTTCGTTATTAGTTTTAAATCTACATTTCAGTTCAAAAAGTGTCACTCACTAAAAGCCAAGGAAATATACTTGAGATGTCTTCATATTTTTGGAAAATTATTCATGATACATTTTTTATATATAGAATCAATATCTCATCAAATTAATACATGATGTGATCGATATGAGTCAAAGTGTGTGTTTCTAGTTTAAAATAAAATTTTATTAAAAACGACATGCGACATACTCAAAATTAGGAAAACACATATATAATGTTTTTATACATTAAGAAAATGATTCATGTGTCATTTTAGACATGAAGAATTTAGACACACATCAAACTGACACATGATATGACCAGTCTGACTATAATTTTATGTTTTCAATATATAAGTGTCATTTTAGTTTAAAACATGCATCACATTTCCAAAACTGAGAAAATGATCCTAGATTGTTTTCTCATCATTCTATCTAATATTACTTTATCAATTTCTTTATTATTTTTATCTTATAATTTTTAGTTAATTTTTTCGTAGATAATGTTTAAAGATGAACAAGAAATGGTGTGTCATGCTTGAATCAACAGCAACTCAATCTGATACAGTGCTCCTTGTATGACTCAAAGTTTAGTTTAAAATGAAAACATTTTGATAACATTTATTTATATTATTGAAAAAATTATATTTTTTCTTATACATGGTTGTTTTTTACAAGAGTAGGGTTAAGGGTCAAGATACAAAGGAACATTGATGTTTTTTAATGTATTTAATAATTTATACATATTATAATTTTATAAACCAATGTTTTAAATGTCTATAATATAGTTTTTTTATTTTATTTCTATTTTACATTTTATTTAATTTAAATTCTTTTCTTTTTGCTTAATTTTTATGATTTTTTTTTGTTTTCTTGGTGTTGCGGTGTACTATTACCGCACACTTCCTATAGACACCCAAAGCTTAACGTACATGGACATTAAATTACTATTTCGGAATACTTAGTACATAACAGAAACACACACACAAGGATCGTAATAGTTTATTGTCTTAGGAAACTCAGAATATAATCTTCTAATCGTGGTGAAAGATCTTCAACATCTCCCATAAAGATCTCCTTTTTTTACCTAAAACCTTTCTTTATATCCTGGGGAAAAGAAAACATAAAAGGGTGAGCTCAAATTCTCAGTAAGGGTAAACAAAAGAAATATCAATCACATCATATTCTTAAGAACATATCATTTTGGAAATCTTAACCTGCAAAAGAGATCGTAATATCATAACATGGGATAAATCATAGTAGTGAAATGTAATCCCAATAATCATAACATAAAACATGAAACTTTGTGTCATACACACATAACCATAGAGAATAATTTCTTATTAGTCAAGACTCATTGACAAGACTATCTTAGTGGACAAAGTCCATTTCTGAACCGAGTTCACTCCTCATTTCAGTCCTGTTTCACTGAACCGGTTTAACCTGCCGTTCCAGCCATGTCTATCTCATGAGATATAAAATCTTTACCAAATTCATTGGAGGGAGATATAGGTACCACCCATCTCATAATTATACCATTCTTATGTGTTCCACAAAATCAAAAATCATACATCATTGCATAACCCATGTAATAAAAATGGGAATCTTAAACATCATGCCATCATAACATAATCCATATAAGATAAAAGGACATCATAAAAATATTTCCATCATAATAAAATCAATGTAAAAATAGGGATATAAACAGAACCCTATATTCTCTTAGATGGAAAATAATTTTGATAAAACACTTGAACTCCATTCTTGAGGAAAATATTCTTTCTACTTCAAAAAATACTTTTCCTTTATTAATATGTCATACAATTTTAAACTAAAAGAAGTTGATTAAAAAAAACTTGAAAACATGTAAAGGAATATTCTTGGAAATAATGTTTCCAAAATCCATTCATGCCGTATAAGTGAAAAAAACATTCCTCTCGTACTTTTGTCGGAAAAGTCAAAAAGTACCTCGTACGAAAAACGACAAAAGATTCCTTTCATATCTTTTACTAAAAACTCACCGAAGGGTAAAATTGGATATAAAATATTGGAGAAGGATATAAATATTACATATTGAGGAAACATGTATGTGGATGATAAAATACACCCCAGTAAATACCAAAGTATAAACAATCTCGGATAAAAATGAGATTATGATATTTTCCCTTACCTTAGGTCTGATTTTCTTCGTAAGTGTCTGAACCTCCTGTATAATGATTTAAATAATGTCATTTACTTATTCCAGAATCATAATCATTGTTATGATATCATATATGGTTCACTTATGACTTTATATTACCCGTTCTTTTGTAAATTCCATGTCAAAGTACGTTTTGGGTAAAATCGTTTCATTTGTCGTCCGTGTTTTGACTTGTAATTATTCATATGATTACTTAGATCATGATTACTTAATTCCAGAATATAAAACATGATTTATATATATATATTCAGAATATACATATATATAATAGATCAGTAAATGGAAAGAAATACGCCGTTCATGGAGACGGTAGGCCGTACGTACGCATGAACGCTATTTTTATTTCCTTATTGAGTTGAATGGAATTAAGTAGATGACATACATATATATACACATAAATCCGGTATCATTATTATGTCATATATTTCATGATTACTTATTATATATACTTTATAATCATTCAATAATGGTTAATGTGGAGAATGAATCTCATCGCGTCGTGGAGACGGTAGTCCGTACGTACGCATGAGCGATGATATCATTCTCATGATCATGGAATTGTATTGGAGTATATGTATACTATTTCAGAATCAATATAACTTTACAATAATCATATATAGTTATTATGTACACCATTATACCCATCCAAGTAAGGTGGTGGTGGAAAATAGATTACACCACGGCGTGGAGACGGTATTCCGTACGTACACCCGCGCGTTGATTCCATTTTCCGTAGGATGGATAAATGGTGAAATATGTTTGTTTCATAATTATAATAACATATCGGTATATGAGTGATACTGATGTTATTACTTCATAATGAAACAACCTAAGAAGAAGAAGTGGAAGAATAAAAAAAGTTGAAAGAATCGGTAACGGACATTACCTCTTCTTTGAAGCGCCTCTTTGAGTCCTCCTCATAGGGAAATAAAATTGGTCTTTTAAGAAGACCAGGACCTATAGAATTTTTCTAGGGAAGTGGATAAGAGAATTTGGAAGGTTTGTTCCGAGCATTAAGGCTCAAAGTGGTGTGAGGAAGAGAGGTACAAGGTGCCCTTTTATAAGGGAGGAGAGGGGCACCTTTGAAATAACTAAAAATATTATTTTATTAAAAATTCAAATTCGGTTTTAAATAGTTCAAAATTAATTTATTTCTAAGCTAAGGTGGGTATGGGTTGAAATAGTATCATACAATAGAATTTAGAGAATTTTAGGTTCCTATTGTAACCTTACCATTTAGATTTAACATTAAGTTATATAATTTTACTTTTACCATGTCTTTTTGTGTTCTTACACTATAAGGTTAATAAACATACAATAAGAATCCAAACGAACCCCAAGTTGTTTTTATTAACATATATAACCTTATCTAAGTCATCTGGAAGAACAATAGATTTTTAAGAATAAAATAACAATTAATAATATAATATTTGTTTTAAAAACTATTTTATGTCAATTTTGACACTATTTAGTAATTGATTTTTGTGGAAATCATAACAGAATGATTAGTTCGAAAAAAGTTAATTAAATCAATACTAACATGTCATATTAACCTATAAAATTAGTGTAATTCATAAAAAGTCTCAAATTTCATTTATTTTGGTATTTATAACATCAATTATGTCAATATTTCATTAATAAGATAATTACTGCATCATCTTTGTGTCATAAATAAATTACATTATTTAATGTCTAAAAATTACAAATAAAATACTATTATGTTGGAAATCGTATTATCTTTCTAATGAATATTTATAGTCGAAATTATCTTATTTATAACCATATATTAAAAATGATATACTTATTAAACTTTGATTTTAACTATTTTAACCCTTCTTTAAATAAATTAAT
The DNA here is from genome assembly GCA_963277665.1 of Viscum album. Classification (NCBI taxonomy): domain Eukaryota; kingdom Viridiplantae; phylum Streptophyta; class Magnoliopsida; order Santalales; family Viscaceae; genus Viscum; species Viscum album. The sequence goes on from CAUJRU010000654.1 coordinate 292,815, forward strand.
AATAAATGTCCTAATCTAATCCAAGAGGGCCTAAATGGTCATATTGTATTCCTAAGGTTGTTTTTGGTCGAATTACACTTATCCAATAGAATTAGGACATGTTTTAGGGTAATAATAATATCATTTTTACCCTTAATTACCCTATTTACTTTTAACCGTGGTAAAAAAAAGTACAAAGTTACGATTCACGAAAAATTATTTTCATCTCATTGAACCACATTTTACTTACTGAAATCAACCTTGTCTCTCAGATTTTTTAATTTCACTATTCATCAAAAAATGAAAGTTTCTAGAAAATACCAAAAATTAGGCCTAAGCTATATTTGATATTATGAACTGAAAAATGATGTCTATTTTACCAAATTCAAAACATATCATTTTCATTACTTAATTTAAAAATTAATTCTCGTCGTCAAAACAAATAGCGTGTTCTTAAAAGATAATAACTATCAAAAGATTGACACTTGTTTATGTCTGGTTTAAATGTGAAATTACATACAATGACCAACATTGTATTAGATTGTAAAAATATATTCTAAATATAATTTAAAACCACTCAAATTAATAATTTATCACTATTAATTATTTCTATTAAAAAGGTTGTTTTTAATTAAAATTTAGTAAGTTTCACTATTTATCAGAAAATGAAAGTTATATGAAAAGTACCAAAATTTCACCCTAATCTAATTTCGATATTCCGAATCCAAAAATGAAGTCCATTTTGAAAATTAAAATTTACAAAATTTCAAAAGTTGGTTATTACTATTCATAACGGCTAGTTTTAATAATATTGTAATAGCATATTGTTGTTTAGTGAAACTTGTTATTGCGTACTACACACGCTATCGAGGAAGGTCACGATTGCGTGTAATGCAAGGCAAGTAAAGGATGAATGTTTTTCAATCTCCTTTTAGTGTAGCGTACAACACAAGACATTAATGAAATTAAAAAGAATATTTTTCATAAAATCTCGGGGTGTTACATTCTACCCCCCTTGAAATGAATTTCTCCCTCAAAATTCGCCGGGGTTATAAGTGGTTTACTACTCAAAAGTTTCTTTAATAGAAACCACATCGTAAAAAGGAATACCAAGACCAATCTTTAAAAACAAAAGTATGAAACCTAATCGTTACCCAAATAAACTAATCATTGGGTTTCCACATATGTGAAAATATGGATATGGAAGAGAAATCTAACCATCATGTTCTGATGGAGAGTGGTAGAGAACATGGCTATGGAAAAGACAGAAATCACAAAGCCATAAATTTGTGATGATCTAAGGTACCATATGATTCATCAGATATAAGAACACTAGGACAACATTTTTGGTTTTCAAGATCATTTCCCTAAAGTTGATGAAATTGGAATTAGAAGAAATACTTTCGTGGTTTTGGTATAGTCTCGCCGTTGGTCGTTCTTTGGAAAATTTACACTTCATATCTTAATGAAATGAAGTTGAATTTTTCATTCATGATGTCTTAGCAGATCATGTGATAGAATGATGGGTCATTCCATCAGTCTCAAACAAAAAGTTGGAAAAGTTATCAAAACTTACATAAGTCCATCTATAGTGAGACTAAGCATATATGGTTCCTAAAATGGACTTATACTTCATATATCATACTTATTAATATAATAAAACTAGTTTCTACTAAACTGGGACTTCCTTTAGGCCAGTGGTAGGCGATAAAGGCCAGTCGCACTTCAGTTGTGGGTTTGATTACCACAGCCTTGTCCGACGCGATGGGTTGTCGCTCGTCCTGTAGGTTGTCCTTTTTCTAAAACTAAATTACAATAACATCCCATAAATAATATCAAAAAAAAGTTCTATCCTTAAACAATACTAACTTATGTCCAAAATAATCCATTCCAATCTTTAGGCTTATCTAAAATACTTTGGTCTAAGCTCATAGTATAAAGAAAATGATTACTTGAAATGTCATCAACCAAGCATGTGAATACCATCATTTATCCCCCATATATCTTGTTGGTCACATTCCAATCATGTGAATACCTTAATCATGTATTCTCTTGAAAAATTAATACCCATTAAACCTTTGTGAAAACATGAACTCTTTCCACATACCAAAATCCAAAAATTCTATATACTCAAACCATGATATAATCTTCTCCTTATATCAGTCATGAGCTCATGAATACTATCAAACGTTTAATTTTTTCCTTATCCTTTCATTATGTGCATATCATCTATATTCCAAAAATATCTGAATAACCTTTAATGGATACTAGTACCATTAATCATAAACTTTCAAAACTCAAGGAAAGACAACAGTGTAACAATCCTTAGTTGTTTCTCTCTTCCATAGTACCATGAGATTACTTATACAACAATACACTTGATAAACATGTAATCATTCCACTACCTTCTTAAACTATTGACCGAGCTTCAACAATTATTTCATCTCTCATATCATTTGTAGTCTCTTCATCATCATCAACATAAATACTACCCATACGGACGTACTGATTCTCTTCATGATACTTTCCCTTAGGGCATTGGTTTGAATAATGCCCGTACATTCCACATTTAAAACATTTAACCATTGTTGATGTCGTAGCAATACCATTATCCTCATCCATGGTGTTAACGGAACCTTTTACTTTGCACTTACTGGCTTTGTGTCCTTCTTTTCCACACCCAAAGCATCTTCCAGTTCCCTTGAAACAATATTCTCGATGCCTCTTCCCACATGATTTACATGAGGGAAATTGAACTTTCTTTCCTCTATGATCATCATGAAACTCCATCTTTCTCTTATTATCTGAGTCGGGAAACTTACCAAAGTTGATATTATTGATCATATTATGAGATTGCTAATTAGTCATAATAACGATGTTTGGACTTCCAAATCCCGTTTCATTTGGTTTCTCATGAAAAATATCATTCCATTGTCCGTCATATGCTCCATTATCATGAATCTTCCTGTTTCCAGCCATTTTCTAAAACCCAAAAAATAGTGTGAGAGGCAAAAATCATTCTAGGGAAAACAACATAGTAAAGGGGGAGCACCCTCAATATCTAACATCTTAGGTTAAATTCTAATATCGTTACCGTAGTTCTGGGACTATATCCTATACGTATACTTATCCTTAGGGACATCCATAGACATACCTTAGAAATATCTCTAGGGATCTCACTAACATTTTCACATCCTAGTTTCCAAAGGTTGACTAAACCTTTCCTCTGATACCAACTGTAGAGACCCGAAACGTAACGTACATGGACATTACATTACTTTTGCGGAATACTTAGTACATAATAGAAACACACACACAAGGACTGTAATAGTTTAGTGTCTTTGGAAACTCAGAATATAATCTTCTAATCGTGGTGAAAGATCTTCAACATCTCCCATAAAGATCTCTTTTTTTTTACCTAAAACCTTTCTTTATATCCTGGGGAAAAGAAAACATAAAAGGGTGAGATCAAATTCTCAGTAAGGGTAAACAAAAGAAATATCATTCACATCATATTCATAATAACATAACATTTTGGAAATCTTAACCTGCAAAAGATATCATAATATCATAACATGGGATAAATCATAGTAGTGAAATTTAATCCAAATAATCATAACATAAAACATGAAACTTTTTTTCATACACACATAATCATAGAGAATCATTTCTTATTAGTCAAGACTCATTTCCAAGACTATCTTATTGGACAAAGTCCATTTTTGAACCGAGTTCACTCCTCGTTTCAGTCCTGTTTCACTGAACCAGTTTAACCTGCCGTTCCAGCCATGTCTATCTCATGAGATATAAAATCTTTACCCAATGCATTGGAGGGAGATATAGGTCCCACCCATCTCATAATGATACAATTCTTATGTGTGACACAAAATCAAAAATCATACATCATTGCATAACCCATGTAATAAAAATGGGAATCTTAAACATCATGCCATCATAACATAATCCATCTAAGATAAAAGGACATCATAAAAATAATTCCATCATAATCAAATCAATGTAAAAATAGGGATAGAAATAGAACACTATATTATCTTAGATGGAAAATAATTTTGATAAAACACTTGAACTCCATTCCTGAGGAAAATATCCTTTCTACTTCAAAAAACACTTTTCCTTTCTTAATATGTCATAAAATTTTAAACTAAAAGAAGTTGATTAGAAATAAACTTGAAAACCAGTAAAGGAAGATTCTTGGAAATAATGTTTTCAAAATCCATTCATGCTGTATAAGTTAAAAAACCATTCTTCTCGTACTTTTGTCAGAAAAGTCAAAAACTACCTCGTACGAAAAACGACAAAAGATTCCTTTCATATCTTTTACTAAAAATTCACAGAAGGGTAAAATTGGATATAAACTATTGTAAAAGGATATAAATATTAAATATTGAGTAAACATGGATGTGGATGATAAAATACACCCTAGTAAATACCAAAGTATAAACAATGTCGGATAAAAATGAGATTGTGATATTTTCCCTTACCTTAGGTCCGATTAGCTTCGTAAGTGTACGAAACTCCTGTATAATGATTTAAATAATGTCATTTACTTATTCCAGAATCATAATCATTGTTATGATATCATATATGGTTCACTTATGACTTTATATTACCCGTTCTTTTGTAAATTCCATGTCAAAGTACGTTTTGGGTAAAATCGTTTCATTTGTCGTCCGTGTTTTGACTTGTAATTATTCATATGATTACTTAGATCATGATTACTTAATTCCAGAATATAAAACATGATTTATATATATATATTCAGAATATACATATATATAATAGATCGGTAAATGGAAAGAAATACACCGTTCATGGAGACGGTAGGCCGTACGTACGCATGAACGCTATTTTTATTTCCTTATTGAGTTGAATGGAATTAAGTAGATGACATACATATATATACACATAAATACAGTATAATTATTATGTCATATATTTAATGATTACTTATTATATATACTTTATAATCATTCATGAATGGTTAACGTGGAGAATGAATCTCATCGCGTCATGGAGACGGTAGTCCGTACGTACGCACGAGCGATGATATCGTTCTCATGATCGTGGAATTGTATTGGAGTGTATGTATAATATTTCAAAATAAATATCAATTTAAAATAATCATATATATTTATTATGTACACCATTATACCCATCCAAGTAAGGTGGTGGTGGAAAATAGATTACACCACGGCGTGGAGACGGTATTCCGTACGTACGCACGTGCGGTGATTCCGTTTTCCGTAGGATGGATAAATGGTGAAATAGGTTTGTTTCATAATTATAATAACATATGAGTATATTAGTGATACTGATGTTATTACTTAATAATGAAACAATCTAATAAGAAGACGTGGAACAAGAAATAAAGTTGAAAGAATCGGTAACAGACATTACCTCTTCTCTGAAGCGCCTCTTTGAGTCCTCCCTCTTAGGGAACTAAAATTGGTCTTTGAAGCAGACCAGGACCTCTAGAATGTTACTAGGGAAGTGGAGAAAAGAATTTTTCAGGGGTTGGCCGAGATTGAAGGCTCAAAGTGGTGTGAGGAAGTCAGGGAGGAGGTTCCCTTTTATAAGGGAGGAGAGGGGCACCTTTGGAAAAACTAAAAATATTATTTTATTATAAAGTCAAATTCGGTTTTAAATAGCTCCAAATTGATTTATTTAGAAGCTAAGGTGGGTATGGGTCTAAATCCTCTCATCCAATAGAATTTAGACAAGTTTAGGTTCCTATTTTAACCTTATCATTTAGATTTAACATTAAGTTAGATAGTTTTACTGTTACCGTGTCTTTTTTTGTTCTTACACTATAGGTTAATAAACTTACAATAAGAAGCCAAACGAACCCCAAGTTGGTTATTATTAATATATATAACCTTATCTAAGTCATTTGGAAGAACCGTAGATTTTTAGGAATAAAATAACAATTAATAATATAATATTTGTTTTAAAAACTATTTTATGTCAATTTTGACACTATTTAGTAACTGATTTTTGTGAAAATCATAACAGGATTATTAGTTCCAAAAATGGTAATTAAACCAATAATAACATGTCATATTGACCTATAAAATTAGTGGAATTCATAAAAAGTCTCAAATTACATTTATTTTGATATTTATAACATCAATTATGTCAATATTTCATCAATAAGATAATTACTGCATCATCTTTGTGTCATAAATAAATTAAATTATTTAATGTATAAAAATTACAAGTAAAATACCATTATGTAGGAAATAGTTTTAGCTTTATAATTAATGTTTATAGTCTAATTTATCTTATGTATAACCATATATTAAAAATGATATACTTATTAAACCTTGATTTTAACTATTTTAACCATTCTTTAAATAAATTAATAATAAATGCCCTAATCTAATCCAAGTGGGCCTAAATGGTCATATTTTATTCCTAAGGATGTTTTGGGTCGAATTACACTTATCCAATAGAATTAGGACATGTTTTAGGGTAATAATAATATCATTTTTACCCTCAATTACCCTATTTACTTTTAACTGTGGTAAAAAAAGTAAAAAGTTACTATTCACCAAAAATTATTTTCATCTCATTGAACCACATTTTACTTACTGAAATCAACCGTGTCTCTCAGATTTTTGAAATTCCACTCACAGAAGCGGTAAAATTAAGTTTTATGAAAAATTCATTTTTTTTAACTATCACTTAGTGGTTTCACTATTCATCAAAAAATGAAAGTTTCCAGAAAAATACCAAAAAATAGGCCTAAGCTATATTTGATATTATGAACTGAAAAATGATTTCTATTTTAACAAATACAAAACATATCAGTTGCATTACTTAATTTGAAAATTAATTCCCGTCGTCAAAACAAATAGCGTGTTCATAAGAGATAATAACTATCAAAAGATTGACACTTGTTTATGTCTGGTTTAAATGTGAAATTACATCCAATGACCAACATTGTATTAAATTGTAAAAATATATTCTAAATATACTTTAAAACAACTCAAATTAATAATTTATAACTATTAATTATTTCGATTAAAAAGGTTGTTTTTAATTAAAATTTAGTAATTGTCATTATTCATCAGAAAATTAAAGTTATCCAAAAAGTACCAAAATTTCACCCTAAGCTAATTTCGGTATTCCGAATCCAAAAATGATGTCCACTTTGAAAAATAAAATATTCCAAATTTCAAAAAGTGGTTATTACTATTCATAACGGCTAGTTTTAATAATATTTTAATAGCATATTGTTGTTTAGTGAAACTCGTTATTGCGTACTACACACGCTATCGAGGAAGGTCGTGATTGCGTGTAATGCAAGGAAAGTCAAGTATGCGTGTTGTGCAAGCTCCTTTTAGTGTAGCGTACAACACAAGACATTAATGAAATTAAAAAGAATATTTTTCATAAAATCTCGGGGTGTTACACTTCCCTCGTGATGTAGTGTGCTGTTACAGCACCCTACAGTATACCCCTTTATAATCATTGATATATGAGTCCTTTATCAGTTCTTTTCTAAGTTATCCAAAAGGTTACATCATTCGATGTTTTTAAAAGCACTGATAAATGGTTCTTTTATCAACTCTTTTCAACACACTGATAAAGGTAACCTCTATCATCACTTTTTTAGCACTGATGAAAGGCTACATCTTTTAATCTAACTCTGATAGTTAGTGATTCTCTAGTGCTAAAAAATCCATTTTTATCACAGTAAATGGCATGTTTTGTAGTAGTTAATATTTTTTTACTAGAACGCATTTTTTGGGAAACTCATTTTCATCCTATTTTAGAAGTTTATTTTAAAATTAATTTATACCACATATAAGGATTTAAGTTTATAAAATGGATTAAAAATTTTGAATAAAAATTTTCATATTTTATAAATAGCTCAAAATTATTTCTGATTATAATGAATAATAATCTCGATAAAAATGTTGGCACAACTGTAAGGGTAAAACATATAGGATATGGTTTAAAATGTGAAATAAGAACTCAAAATCATCCATAAACAAACATATATTTCATTAGATGAGTTTAATTCAACAAATCATATATATATTTTATGATATGACATTTTGGAGATATATCTCTTTGATAAAGACCGCTACATTATTTTAAGTAAATGAAAATTTCAAAATATCTCTTTTTCATCTCATATCTATAATATTTTGTGATATGGATAAAAAATAATTATATATGGTTATAAAATTTTATTTTTAAAATTAATAAATTTACATTTCGAGTTTAATTTTTTTTAATTTTTGTTGAGTATCTAATTACAATAAATGATTACACAATGTCGATACAGTGCTCGTGCAAGAAGTAGAAAAATGAAATATCTGATACAAAAACTCTAAAATTAATTTTTTGGGTATGTTATGGAGCTTTGAGAATTATTTAGAAAAATATAATTTATTATTTGTGTATTCAAATTTTATATTCTAATTACATCACCTTCTTGATATTTTTTAATTTAAATTATGTGAATAGTCCATAAAATGAAATTAATCGTATTTTATGTTAATTAATATTTTATAAAATAATTTAAAATTCATAAAAGTATTATATTTGGAGAATAAAATGATATATGGTCTATAATAGAAAAAAATCACTTTTATGGGTCACTTTTACTTATATAGTAACTTTCTTGACCCATAAATAGTAAATAAGAATTGTTACTATGGTAATCGTTAAAAAGGATAACATTATGATAAAACTAAGAGAGAATGGTGAAACAATCACCTAAAATTTTCTAAATTTTATTATATAAAATTATTACAACTTATACCAATACTTGATTTTATATATATTTATTTTTTTCTACTTGAATATGAAAATTAATTTACATTAATTTAATACTTTAAGAAGTTACAAGGGTTCCCCCCTCCTCTCTAATATAAGTACACCATATCTTCTCTCTTCCCCACCATTATTGAGCCACTTATCTCTCTAACCCTTTCAAAAAACTCTTAATAACTTCTTTACACACATTATATAGGTTATTTCATTCATAAAACACCATATCTAGGGTCATTAAGGAGATATCCAAAGGAACTTCTTCAAAGAGGAGGTAATCTTCCCAAAGGAGCAATTTCATTTTATATATTCTTATGACTATATAAATTCTCTACAAAATGTTATGATATAATATCATCTATATACATCATATAAATATATTTTACTAATTTAATGTAAAAACCCTTTTCAACTCATTTTTCATCAAATAGAAATTGAAGCCATCATTCGTGCATACATACAGACTATCGACTTGGGAACTGTTATATATTTTTTCTCATCATCACCATTCGTGGATTGTTTTTATGATATATTTAATGAATATATATGATGTTAATGGAATTATTTTAATTATTTAAATATATTTTATCATTTACCTTCATACCCTTCTACCCGTTGAAAATTGATAACGTTGTTCGTGCATACGTGTGGAATACCACATCTATAAAGCGATATGATTCATTTTTCATGTATAATTTTTAGTGATGATTATAAATAAGTACATAATGATAATATACTATTTTTCATTTACGATTAAAAGTATATATTTTATGAAAGTAATATTAATGTTCAAGGAACATAACTACTGAATCAAGACATAATAGAAAAATTGAGTAGTTAACGCCCCAAATAACAATGATAATGAAATATTTTTATTGAGAAGGTGATAAGATGTTTTAATAAAACCAGGTATAGTGTCATAATTATGGATATTATTTTTTTAATGTAATTATAATAAATTTAAATTTATTATTTAGTATTTTAAAATAACTTTAGAAGCAATTCGGGTCTGAGGTAAGGGGTTTCTTAAAACAATTTCATTTCATTAGGTTATATTACCTCTTCATTGACCATGTTATTCCAAGATTATGTGTGTAATGGAATGTAATTTTTTATGTTTTTTTATACTTTTGTATGTGGATTTAATTTTTCTACACATAATCACTTCATTGATTAGTTCTCACTTGAGTGTTACAATCATTGTAATTGTTTGTCATATCAAATTTTAGTGATATGTATTCTATATTCACCATCTATTTATTGTATGTTAAATTTATGATAAAAATGTTATATATTATATCATGAATCTCTTTATATTAATGGTTTTTAAATTTTTATGTTAATTTATTTCTCTCTTGGAGGTTGTGATTAAAAATTGACCAAAGTAGTAAGGGTTTGTTTCACAATCTCAAACTTATTCAAGATTATTTATGTACAAGTTTACATTGGAGGATTCATATGATATTTATATCTTAAAACCCATATATTTTATTCCACTATATTAATTTAGATGGTTTTAAATATTTTTTTTATTTTTATCTTCTTTTTGTCAAAAACAATGACCAACAATATTCTATTAAGGAAACCAGACTTTCATTTTCTATTTAACGGATATTCTTTTTCTCGCATTCCCATTTTTTATTAAACATTTTTGAAAAATATTTTTTTTAATATTATATATTTATTTATTAAATTATTCTTTACCCATATTTTAATTACTATATAATGTTTTAAAAAATGAATCTTCTTGTATTTTTCAAAATGATGTATTTTTTACTAAAGATGGGAACAAAATATTTTTTTATCATATAATATGTGAATGGATTGTCCCACTATCATGAAAACACTTTTTTTAAGATTAACTGATAATTTTCCTTGTTTATTTTTAAATTAAATGTTTTTCTTAGTACTCTAGAAATTTTTATATTTGAAATAGGTGATTTCAATATGAAATTCGTATTTGTAAAGACCTCATCCCTATAATCCTAGAGATGCTTCCCTACTTTATTACATTGGTATAATAAATCAGTAAGTATCATACATATGTAATGAATATTTTAATAGCATTGAAGAAATAGATACAATAATCAAAAGTACATTACAACTTGAAATGAAATAAAACACAGTAACTCCATTGGAGACATCCCCATACTCCTTGATTGTCACTACATATCAATCATAATATACATCTTGGAACCCTAGGGAAAAATAAAATATTATAACGTGGTGAGATAAAATTCTAAGTAAGGATACATATATAGAATAAGATATCATAAATAAATATAAACAGTAAGGAAAGGTGAATGACACAAAATGCATGCCATTAAAACATGATCTTGAGCATAATATGGAAGGAAAATGATCTGATCAAATAATTCCATATAAATAATAACTTGAGAATGATAATTACACATGGATGTTATACTAGTTGAATAATCACATGGATTATCAATAAAAATTATCATAATAAGTTAATTCATAATGTGGTACATCATAAACGTACCATCAAAGCCTTGTCCAAGAAGTATAATTAAATGGTTAAGGCCTTAACCAAAACCTAGTCTAGTTTGCCTCATGAGACTTACTGATGAATCAAGGGGAATTTATGGGACTCACACAAAACGTAATAATTCTAATTCATTCCTAATATAAAATTGTTGAAACATAATCAACATATAAATTCATATTGAAAAATAGCATATGAAATGTAAATAATTTCACTAACTAGAAAACATAATCATAAACTAACCAAAGTTATACGAGTAATGGTATTAAGGTAGTATATACCCATTCAAAATGACTATAAAACATTCAATAAAATATGGTAGATGGTATCATAAGATATCAAACTCAATTAATAATAAAATTCAACATATAATGTTGACATGGGTGAAATTAATCTCACAAAATCATTGAATATTTCTTGAGAGAAATTCCCTTTTTTTCTTTGGAATCATTTATTTAAAAAGTCATGCAGTTATAAAATAAACAATTTTATTTGGAAATAAACTTTTAAACTTGTAAATTATTCCTAAAAACATTAAGGCGTAATTAAATTGGGAAAAATTATATAGTATAAGTTTAAAAACATTTCTTTTATAATTTTAAAACAAAAAACATTTAAAAGATTATGTATAAAATAATGTGTGGGTGTTAACCAAATGAATCAGTTATGGGTATTAGCTATAAATACACTTTAAAAAGTGTAAATAAAAATTAATAAAATAAATAATAATTTGACACATAATCAGATCATGACATAATCATTTTAATATATATTTAACCCAAAAAGTGAATATTGGGTTAAGAATTAGCTTCCTCCTTTGTAATCTATCGAACTGCATGCCCCATAAAAGTAATAATTAACAAATGAAACATTGAATACCTTGAAGAAAATGGATTAATGATATGATATATCAAATAGAAGTATAAATAAACCATTCACAAGTAATAAGTGTTGATTAAGTAATATCTCACAGAAATAAATGTAAGATGAGAAAACCCTTAAAAATATCGTATCATTGGAGTGAGGATAACATAATTAAATAATTATTTCTGAAAAATTTAACTCTAAAAAAATAAAATTGGATATCAAGTATAAAATAATCATATTTCATTTCACACATATTCTTGGCACAATAGAGCCAATGATATAGAATTTTAACCCAATGATTGAAAATTGAGTTAAGAAGCCCCTTACCTTAGGTCTAAACGTGTTCTGCATGTGTATTTAATGCCCAGGATAATCGATTTAGATTTATTAATTACATAACTAATAAAATTTTAAATATTTATTTTATATTTAATATAATTTTATTAATTTTCTGTATATTCTTTTTAATGAGTTATAAGATTAAATTTCATCATTCTTGGAGTGTTCATTTTCTTGGTTTCATGATTGTTTTGCTTTTGAAAAAGTATGTATGTTCGTGAAAAATGGGAATAGTTCTCCAGAATTGAAATTAATATGTTATTAAGAAACTTACATAAGTTTAAATTATCATTTATAAAATTTATTTATATATTATGAGAGTGATTAATTAAATAAAATGTTAATGAAAATGATTTAATTTATTTTGCATATTTTTTCGACCATCATGAACTTATATCATTTTATTTAATATCATGTTTAGATATTGGATATAAAACATTATATAACTTATAATATGTATAATAAAATCTTTCTTAACCATAAAAATGGTTTTGTGACTAGATTTGACGAATTTAATGGAAAATGAAAATGAATCGTCCACTATGGCGGTAAATCGACACATCACAGACGATATTTTCGTTTATAGAATTAAAGTGAGACGAGAATGGGTATGATGATGGATATTCCAATAAATTTTAAAAATAACATTATATATAATATAATTGAGTTATCATGAATTTTTAGAAAGAGGAGGTATGAATATAATAATAATATAAAATAAATTAAAAGAAAACAAAAGAGGATTTTACCTCTTGTATAGTGTCTCCATGAGAACCTCCTTAAAGAACATGAGATTGGTATTTTGGTGATAGAAAAGAAAACAGAACATGGGGAAGAGGTTTTGGAGACTAATTAAGGATAATTTAATAAATCTAAAAAACATAGATGGTGTGAGGAGAAGGGGTGGTGAGGGGTGGTATTTATAGTGGAGGAGGGGTGTTTTTTTATTATTTTATTCATTATTTTACTATTTTGGATCAAGACTATCAATAATATTGATTATTGTGACTAAATAAAGTAAATAGACCATTTTAGTATGGATTAGTGGGTCACTAACTCATTCTTACATTATCCATGACTCAATAAATCATTTATTTACTTATAATGTTAATTACCATAAATTATTGTATTTCACTATTCACCAAAAATTCAACTATTTTTTAAAAATCCCAAAAACATCACCCTAAACATTTTCAATGTCTATATTTTAAAAATGGATACCATGTTATGAAAAATATTTTAAAAATATGATTAATTTAATTTTATAATAAAATAATTATTTATTTAAAAAGTATCGATTTCAATATTATAACTGATATTAAGACACTTTAAAAAATAAATTATGATGTAATTATAATGAAACAAAATATTAGTTTATGAATCTAGTTTATGGAAATAAATTTTATTTTAAATCATTTCCTTAATTATAAAATTGTAAATAAACAATTTTGTTTCAAAAAAATATCAACACTTAATTTATCATTTTAAAAATATTTATTTACTTATTCCATGATATAAATATATCATGTTTTTATTTATGAGTTACCTAAATTTTATTTATAATTTCCTAGGTGAGGACATTATTCTAATGTCCAGATTACTGTTCCAAGTAGTCACATTATTATTCCAATGGTCGTGTTAGTTTTTTATAAAATGTTGGGGGTTGATCCCTCTTGATTGAAATAAAAACAATGAACCAATTTTAATAGGAATGGGGGAAGATGAAACCCATATCAAGATAGAGAAAACCCATAAGGAAAATGAACTGGAAGTCCAAACAAGGAAAGCAAGGTCTAAAGGGAAGAAAATAGACATGTTTGTATTTAATAGTATATCATGGTTTTAAACATGGTGTTGAGTGTAAAACAAACTATCAAATATGTTATATTTAATATATAAATACCCTAAAAATCGTGGTGTTACATTCTCCCCTACATTAAAATTTTCATCCTCAAAATTTCATGAATGTCACCTTATAAAATTATTTGGGTAGTTCTGTATTATAATTTTCATTAGTTCTCACTTCACCACTTCTGTTTTATGATTTTTTTCAAATTACCTTTACCTACTGAGTCATACTATTCCAAAACACATGTTCTCTAGTGTCCAGAATCTGGATAGGCTCTTCATAGTAAGAAAAATCAAGTTCAACTTCTATTTCTTCATATGTGAGTACATTAATTGGGTCTAGTATGTACTTTCTTAAAAAAGATATGTTGAATACATCATGTAATTTATAAATGCTTGGTGGCATCACCAAATGATAAGATAAAACACCAATTATTTCTAGAATTTCAAATGGTCTAATTTACCCGGTGCTCAGTTTCCCTTTCTTACCAAACCTTATGACACCCTTCCATGGATATACATTCTAAAATACATGATCTCCCACTTGAAACTTCAAATCTTATCTCTAGTTGTTTTCATTACTCTTTTCATTATTTTTTTCTTCTTTAATATGAGCCTGAAAAGTCTTTATCTTTGTTGTTGTTTCTTCGACATGTTCTTGGCCTACAAGCTTCATTTCACCAACATCATCCCAACAAGTTGGAGTATGAAATATTTTTCTATATAATTCTTTATATGGTGTCATTTGAATACAGGAATTGAAACTATTGTTATTGGAAAATTCTAACAAAGGTAAATACTAATCCCACATACCATGAAGGTCAAGTGAGTATGATCTCAAAATGTATTTTAATATTTCAATATTACTTCCAGACTATATATCAGTTTAAGGGTTATAATAAATAATCAAATGAATATTGGAATCCAAATAATTTTGAAGTCCTTTTTCAAAATTTTGATGTAAATGTGGATCTCGATTAGACATAATTGATAGAGGTGCACCATGATCTCTTAAAAAAATTTAAGTATAGATTCATTCAAGGTGATCTTATGGTAAATCCCCCCTTATTATGAGTAAATGTTTGGATTTGGTATGTCTATCAACAAATAACCATATTTCATCATTCTTTCCTGAAGTCATTGGTAATCCAGTAAAAAAATCCATAGTAATGTCATCACATTTCTATATTAGAATAGGTAGAGGATGCATGACTCTTATAGGATTTTGTCTTTAAAACTTCACTTATCGACAACCTAAACATCTTGATACATAATCAGTAATTTCCCACATCATATTATCCCATAGAAAACGTTCCTTAAAATCTCTATACATCTTAGTGCTACCATGGTGTTTCTTTCCACAATTATCACCTGTGTCAAAATCCATCTTTCACTTCTTCCATTTATATATCATTTTTTTGATCTTATTCTTATCTTTAATCCTTTATAATTATATGACAATGAGAATTATTTTTATTAATTTACAGAACATGATATTGTATCCTTATATAATGATAATTTTTGGGTTACTAGTGCCCTTAAAAGTACCAGTTTAATCCAATAAAATAAACTATAAATATTAATCTTTGGATTCTGTACGTTGTCTATAATTTTCTTGGATATACTTGTAATGTTATCTTCATACTAATTAAAATTTTACTCTCCCTTTTGTCTCAGACTTAAAATTTTCCTCTCCATATCTTCCCATTGTTCTCTAAGAAAATATTTTTCCAAGAAAAATTCCTTTAAATTCTTTGATTCCATGTTTTTAATTTCCCCACCCTCTTTAGTGTTTTGAATCAACAACCACCATTGATCGACACCACTTGAGATATGGTAAACTATAATGATAACCTTCTCCCTTTCATTACTTCCAAAAATGAGAAATATCTTCTGTAAAGAACTTATCAATTTCCAACCTACAAATAGATTTGTAGTTCCGCTGAATGATAGAGGTTTTTGTCACATGGAGCGATCTAACTTTGTTATACTGCATTATGGATCAGGATGCACCATGTGAGTAAGGTAATTTCTCATAACATGGGTCAGTTATCCCAATAATGTTTTAAGTTGTTTAGATTAAGCTACAGTTTCATCTTCATCATCATAATCTTTCATTGGAGTGAAATCCGTACATGTATTATGTGCATTGATATAGTTTCCATTCCTTTTACTATGTTCTATTTCTAAAAAATTTCATACACTAGATTAGATTATAGAATTTTAAAATAATTTAAACACTTAAAGTATAACTAATCTCAAAATAATAATCTTGGATACCTTGGGAATGTTACAAAAGACAGTTATAGGGTTATATTTCCCTAATTTATGTTTTCTAAAACCTTGTTTCCAATGTTTCTACTAAAATTCCTTTTATACCAACTATAATGACCTGGACCCAAAAGCTCGGAGCCATTGAATTGCTTTATTATAATGGAATAATAATCAAGGAATTCACATCATGAAGGACCAAAAAGTTTATTTTCTTTGGAAAACATGATACAATCAAAATCATTACATTACAAATTGAAATGAAATACAACGTAGTTACTCCATTGGAGACATCCATATTCTCCTAGATTATCACAGAATGTCAATCATAATATACATAATAGAATTATCGAGAAAAATAAAACATAACAAAGGGGTGAGCTCAGATGCATAGTAAGGGTAAGAATACACCAGAAGATATTATAAAGAAAATATAAATAATAAGGTAAGGTGAATAAATAAAAACACATTCCATTAAACATAATCTTCGGATGAATGGTATAAATAAAATCTGATCAAATAATTCCATATAAATAATCACATGAGAATGATACTTACCCATAGATATTCTAAAAGATAACTATTCATAAGGATTATTAATAACTAATCTCATAATGAGGAAATGCATAATGTGGTAAAACATAAAAATATTTCAAGGCCTCAGCCAAGAAGCCTACATAAATGGGTAAGTCCTTACCCAAAACTATGTCTAGTTTGTCTCATGAGTCCTACTAATGCATCAAGGGTCTATAGTGGGAACTGCCCAATACATACTAATTCTAATTCATTAATTATATAATAGGGTTGAAACATAATAAATATATATATTTATATTAAAATTCGAATATGAAATATAAATAACCTCCCAAATCAATAAACCTAATCATAAACTAATCGAAGTAATATGGGCAATGGTATCAAGACAGTATATCCCCAGTAAAAATGATCAACACCAATTCAATTAAATATGGTATATGGTATCATAATAGATCAACCTAAATTAATAATAATATTTAATAAGGAGTTCTGATATAGATGAAAATAATCTAACAACATCATTGAATTTTTTTTGACAGAAGTACACTTTTTTAATTTGGATTCATTTATTTATAAAGGCATAAATTTATAAAAGAAAAAAATTTCATTATAAATAACCCTGTTGAATTTTAAATTATTCTTAGAAAACTTAAAGCATCTTGAATGTGGGAAAATATGCTCTTATCTTATATGTTTTAAAAAATATTTCTTTTAGATTTTGAAAAAAAAAAGAAACATCTAAAAGAGTATTTTTAAAAGAAAGTGTGAGCATTAACCAAATGAATAATTTGTGTGTATTAGATTTAAATAAACATAAAACAAGTGTAAATAAAATGTAATATAATCAAAATTAATTTGACACATAATAATAGCATTACATATTCATTGGAATTGTTGTTTAACCCAAATAATGGAAATTGGGTTAATAATTCCCCTACCACTTAGTAATCAGTAGAACCATATTCCATATAAAAGGAATGATTATCAAATTAAACATTAAACAACATAAATATAATAGGATTAATGATATGAAATATCAACGGTAATTAAACATACACCATGAACAAGAAATAATTGGGGAATAAAGAATATCTTTCAAAAATAAAAGTGAGATGAGAAAACCCTTTCAATGATTGTATCATTGGAGTGAGGATAAATCAATGAAATAATTATGTATGATAAATGTAAATCCAAAAAAATTATAGTTTAAATATAATATAAAATAATCAGATTATATTTGACACATATTTTTGGAATAACATAACCAATAACATAGATGTTTAACTTAATGAACTAAAATTGAGTTAAGAAGTCCCTTACCTTATGTACGAACACATTCTAAAAATGTATTTAATTTCCTATAAAATAAAATTATATTAGTTAATTAATTAATTCGAAAACTTTTCAACATGTATTTTATGTAGTATAAATTTATTAAGTTTATCTTTTGATTTTTAATGAGTTATAAGATTCAATTTATTCATTCCAAGAGTGTTTATTTTCTTTATTTGTATGATTGGTTTGCTTTTGTACAAGTATTGAAGTTCATGTAAAATGGGAATAGTTCTCCAAAATTTAAATTATAAGTTATTGATAATCTTATATAAGTTTTAGTTATCTTACATGTCATTTGGTTATATGGTATGATAATGATTCATTAGATAAAATGTTAATGAAAATGATTTAGTTTATTTTGGAGGTTTTTACAACCATCACATACTTATATCATTTTATTTAATATCATGTTTAAAATGTAGTTATAGAACATTATATAAGTTATAATATGTATAATAAAATATTATTTAAGAAGAATAATGGTTTTATGACCAGCATTTAAAGTGGTAATGTATAATTAAAATGCATCTTCCATGATGGTGGTAAATAGATACATCATGGGCAATGTTTTCATTTTTAGAATAAAAGGGAGATGAGGTGGATATTCCATTAACATAATGACATTAAAGTATATATAAGATACTAGAGTTATCATGAATATTTTGATATAGGAGATAAATATAAGATATGAATATAATTGAAATGAAATTAAATTAAATGAAAATGAAAGAGGAATTTACATCTTGTATAGTGTCTCCTAGATAACCTTCTTAAGACACTTAGGATTGAAATTTTTGTGAGACCAGAAAGACCAAAACGTGGGTAAGAGTATTGAGAGAGTAATTGGGAATAATATAATCAATATACAAATTTTATAAGGTGTTATGAGAAGGATGGTGAGTGGTGGTATTTATAGTAGAGGAGAGGGGTGTTTTTTTATTATGTCATTCATTAGTTTATTATTTTTCCTTAATAATATCAATATTATTGATTCTTTCAGTAAATATAGTTACTTGAATAGGTTAGTTAGAACTAATATTTTCTTACCTAACCACTACAAAAACCATGATTCAATAATTCATTTATTTACTTATAATGTTAAATACTGTAAATTAATGTAATTCACTATTCAACAAAAAAATCATCCATTTTTGAAATATCCCAAAAAAATAACCCTAACAATTTTTTGACATGTTGATTTTAAAACTAGACTACATTTTATGAAAATAATTTTATAGATATGATAATTTCTTTAAATAAAAACATCATTTATTCCAAGAATTCCAATTTTAATATTATAATTGATTATACGACACTTGGATAAATTAATTATGGTCTAATAAATTTATCATATAGTTATAATGAAGAAAAATATTAATTTATGAATATATTTTTTGAAAATAAATTTTATATTAATTCAATAAATTAAATATAAATTATTAAATACATATTTATGTTTCACAAAAATACCAACAACTAATTTATCATTTTTAAAATATTTATTTTCTTATTCCATTATATAAATATATCATATTTTAATTTATGAGTTAACTAAATTTTATTTATAATTTTATCAGTGAAGTTATTATTCTAATGTCCAGATTACTATTCCCAATGTTCACATTACTACCCCAGCGGCCATGTTAATATTTAATAGCATAACATGATTTAAAACTTGGTGTTGTGTGAAACATAAGCTATCAAAGATGTTAAATTTAGATGACATATTCCATAAAATCTTGGGGACTTCCATTATTTTCCTCGAGAAATGTTTTTGGTGATCTTTTAAAATTATTTTCAACTATATCAATATTATTTTATGAATCTAATTATTTATTATGGATAAACCAAAATGATACCATTAACTATATTACTTTGTATGGACTATGATCTTGATGATATGTTTTCGAATGGAAAGAATATTAACATTTTATTTTAAATTTTTCAAATATAGATACTTATATTGATAATATATCATATTTATTTCTCACCAATTTTATATGATGAATGAATTAGACATATTATGTGATGATCAGGACCTGTTATATCCCCTTGATGAATTTGTAGGTCTCATGAGACAATCTACCCTGAGTATTTAGTGGTTGACTACCCAATTGTTTGTGATGTATTGGAACAAAATGTTGATAGTTTGTTTATGATGGATATGAACAATGATTAATGATATGGTTATGATGTATGGTATTATGTATTCCATCATTATGAAATCATTTATTTTTTTCCATGTTATTATTTTTTTGTTATTTCATCCATGTATACATTCCATATTAATGATATAATTTATATGGTATATTAGATTATTTTTTATCTCCGCTATATTATTATGTCTTTATATAACTAATATGAATTATATTTTATACAGTACCTTACTGAGCATATGAACTCACCTTTTACTATGTTTTCCTTTCACTAGTTTACTAATAAATGATTTATTAATGATTTTAGGGATATACTAGAAGAAATGATTATGTTCTAACTATAATTTTTTTTTTCTTATTTTAAAATGTGATTTGAGAATAATTTGTATATATAGAAGCCCGATAATACTAAAATATTTTATCCTTTGGGGTAAGATATATACCATCTTGTCCTAATTTATTTAAATAATGAGTTTCCCTAGGTTAATAAAGTTGCAGTGTTACAATTTTTATTAAAGTATGTTTAGTAGGACCCTGGGGAAATAGATTATTGAAAAAATAAATAGAGAACATATTCCTATGATAGATTCTTATGATAAGTCATATCATAGGGTAATATCATAAATCTTGGGTAATGTAGATATTGTGTGGTTTTCCTAGAAAATACATCCATGTATGGATATTGAAAAGTGCATATAGTTGTGGAATACATGCACCTAGGGATAAAAAATCTGAAAGTGGTGGTTTGGGTATTAACTTGATCATCATCAGTGCATGAAGAGTGGGGCTATAACAGCACACATGGATAGACACAAGATATTTTTAGGTTAATTCACATTTTTTTATGAACTATTATGATTAATGATATGATGGAACCTATGGAAATATATTATATTTCATAGTGATATGATATTAAATTAAAGTGTCATGGGTTGAAAAATCTAAGGTTGATCATATGTTTAAACTTATAAATACCCCTTTCAGGTTTTATAAGATTTGATTTTAACAAGATTATGGATATTTTTGTAGTCATTCATGGGATAAAAAAACTCCACTTTAGTATTTGTTTTAGTGAGAAATTTATTTGAGAAAGAGTGTGTTCTTTTTTATTTTTTGGACATAATTTGAAACATAATGATAATATTTATGGTTAATATGATCTTTTATATTGAGGTAATTATGAATAATTAGAAAAAAAGGGATATTATATTTTTGAAACATTTTTTTGTATCAGTTTGATATCCACGGTATTGAAAATACATTAGGTGATTATGATAAGTGATTAATATTATATTGGAAGTATTTCACTATATTTTTTGGGGAATATTTTCTGATTAATTTAAAAAAAATATTATTTTATAGGATGGTATTTCATTTTAGGAATAAATATTGAATTAGCTTGTTGAAGAATATATATATTTTATAGTGTTTAAATGTTGATTCTGGTTATCTATGGAAAAGATTATTATATTTTGGAAAATATAAGGTTAGGTTCTGTACATTTTGGTATTTGAATAATTTTTTTAGAGGTAAATTTAATGTTGATCTTGAAATAATAGGTTATGAAAATAGTCTAATCTTTGTGATTCAATTTGGTATGGAATATTTTATATATATTTTAATTTATTTTTGTATGGAATGTGTTTTTTAAACTTTGGTTGTAATTGCTGATGTATTTGAGATTTATATTGTATTTTTTTATGTGAAGTGTTGTTCATATTTTATATTATATAAACATTTTGTAACTGTTTTTTTATCTTAATGATATGAGGAATTTATATTTATCATTTAATGTATATTATAATTTATTGAAAGCTAATTTTTTTCCTTCAAATATAAAAAATGAATCTTGAATATTCATTTCTTAGAGTAGGAGATGAAATTGATGTAGTAATTTATTGATTCAAAACAAAGGATAAACTTTTTCATAAGAAATAAAAAAATAAAGAAAGTATATTTTATCATATTATTTATATTGATTTAAAAATAATCCATAAACTCTAGGAAAATGATCTTGAAAAAAATATATATCTTATTACCTTCATTTTAGATGAATTGATGGTATTCTTTATCCAATACTGATATATGATTTTATGTTCAATAACATTCATAGGATTATATTCTATATCACTCACTATTATTATTTAGATATTAACTTTCTCCTCTATGTCAATATTTAGACTTATATATAATTTTCATCTTATCTAGAAACCCGATCTTGTGTTATTTCCGGTAACAATTCTATATCCAACATTCTCTTTTCAAAGGAGTTTTTCTTATCCCTTTATACAATGTGGGTTTTTAACAAAGGTATATATAAATATTGAACCATTTATTACCAATATTGAGATAAATTGTAATGATGAAATTTATTTGGAGTGGGTAGAATGTAATAACCTAATATTTAATTGAATATTATATTCGATAATGTACATTACACATAACATCGATCATTAATGACAGGGAAATACTATTATTTATATATGACAATTATAAAATATCTATTTAATTGGTAAATATTAATGAGAGTAACCAAATTATGAAATATATATTTATATTTCATACACAATAAAAATGTATTTATTAATTCTTAAGAAATGATCACTTATATTTTTGTAAACTCCCTTCATGATTCAAAAATAAGTTTTCTTCATACATATTTTTTATTGATTTTTTTGAGTGAATAATATGATAAATTTATATAAATTTTAGAAATATCATTTTATAAAAATTATTTCTTTTTTAAAATCAAAATACCATAATTTTCTTAGGATGAAATTTTGAGATATTCTCAAAAAATATTTTTTGGTGAATAGTGAAAAATACTGATTTTAGAGAAACTATCTTTTCTATTAAAATTTGTACAAAGTAAAATTTTTTGAATTGGTTTAAAATTTTAATTAGTTTATTTTGGTAAAAAAATAAAAAAAAAATCATTATACTCTATATTATTCTTAATTTTTTAATAAAAATATTTTTATTCATAATAATGCATTGTTTTGGAAAACAAATTTTGTTCTTGTTTAATGTGATAATTTAAAAAAACTATTTCCACTTATAGGTATTAAATTTGATAAAATTGATTACATATTTGTAATTATAATTTAAATATATAGTGAACATGTGAAATTTATTTTTGGTTATAATGAATAGTAACCTTGGTAAAAATTGCACCACTACAATAAGGGTAAACTGGTAGAATAAGGTTAAAAAATGAAATAAATCTTAAAAATCATCCATAAAGTTTTATATATTTCATTTTATGAGTTTAATTTTACCAAAAACAACATATATTGTAAAATCTATCATTTTGGTGCCATATTCTTTAATGAAGACCATTATATTATTTTAAGTAAAGTAAAATTGAAAATGTCTCTTTCTTGTTTTAATATCTGTTATATTTTGTGACATGGATAAAAAAATTCAAATAGGGTTATAAAAGTTTCATTTTAATATGAATAAATTTAATTTAATATGTTAAATTATTTTTTATTTTCAGTGATTAAATAATTATGTTAAATGCTTAGGCAATGTTTACATAGTCCATATTCAGACAGTAGAAAAATATAGTAAATGGTTTTAAAAAAAAACTTAATGCAATATTTTTTGTATACTATGGAATATATATGATTTATTAGTGATTTTTAAAAATTTAAAATTTGAATCGCATTACTATGTTGATATTTTTTAAATTAAAATTATGTGAATAATCACAAAATCTCATTTATTGTATTTTATGTTAAAATAATAAATATATTATATTTGGACAATGTAATTAGATCTGTTATATAATATCAAAAAAATTCCATTTCTTGGTCACTTTTCATTATATATTAACTTTCTTTACCCCTAAATAGTAAAAAAAATTATGTTAATTGTTAAAAAGGTTAATATGGGGTTAAAACTAAGAGATAAGAGTTTAAAAATCACCTAAACTGGTCTAAATTTTATTATATGCGATTATTTTTATCTATATTCATACTATATTCTAACTATATCAATTTTTTCACTTTAAGATGAAAATAAATTATATATATATATATATATAATAATTTTGGTAATTCTAAGGGTGTCCCTCTCCTCTGTATTTAAGGACACTGCCTCTCATCTATTCCTCACACTTCTTTAGAAACATAACTCAACCAAAACATAAAATAAAAATCCTATAAACGTACATATATACATTATATATTATCTTTTATTCATAAAATGAAATCCCAAGTGTCCTTAATGAGAGATCCAAAACAGCTTCTTTAAAGAAGACATAATCATCTCAACTGATATTTTTCATTTTAATTCTTCTTCTACCTCCTTCAATTATTTTTTAATCATTACAATAAAATTAAATTAGTATCTAGAATATACTTATATATTTTTATGTTGATTTAATAACCTTATTCATCTCCTTTTTTATCAAATAGTAACTGAAATGATCATTCATGCATATGTGTAGACTACCGCCACACGAACCGATGATATTCCTTTCTCACAAACCTCTTTTATGGATGGTTGTTATGATGGATTTAATGTGTGTATTTGTATATATGTTATTTGTGAAATAATTATTATAAAATAAATACACTACTGGAAATACAATATATACCAACGGTTTCAAACCTTTGGTATAGGCATCAAAATCATTGGTATACAATATACCAATGGTTTTGCAAACCGTTGGTTAGTAAGCCGTTGTGAAAGGCTTATACCAATGGTTCTTCTCTAACCATTGGTTTATGGAAGTTCAATATTCAGTATGACAATGGTTTTCTTAAAACTATTGGTATATATTTATAACAAAAGTTTATTAAATATTGGGATATAGAGTTTATTTGTTGTTAACTAATGATTTAAGAACTATTAGTATATATTATCGCCAACGGCTCTTACAACGGTTGTTATAAATATTCTATAAATACAATTACAACAATTCAAAACTGTTGGTATACTGTTTTACCAATAGTTTATTCAAACCTTTGGTAAAAAAATTCTCAAAATACACTTTTCCAATCGTTTATAATTGATGGTATAGTACATTTCATGAAATCAGAAAAGCATCCATTACAAAAACTAGCCATTCCTTCCATTGCATACACCTGCAAACACACCTCAAAAAACACTTATAATAGAACAAAAAAACACCTAAAATAGCACAAAAAAACACCACACTCTTTCAACCATGACATGTACCAAAACATAGTTTTCCCCATTTTAATCTTCACATGATAATAGAGTTACATACACCATTAACAGAATTAACACATAATTCATAAGGTAATTATAACAAGTATACACATAAAACAAGTATACCCATACAAAAAGTATACCCATACCCTATTAACACATAATTCATAAGTTAATTAAATACATAAAGAATTCAATTCAGTGGTTGGGGGATGTTCTGGGGTTTGGGGTGGCTGTCCAAGTGGGGTAGGGGTGTTCGGGGGTGGGGTGTCTAGGGGGATGGTGGTGTCCGGGAGGATATGGGTGTCCAGGGGGGTGGGGGGCTATCCACGGGTGTGTCCTAGGGGTGGGGTGGTGTCCAGTGGGTGGGGGTGTCAGGAGGGGTGGGGGTTTCTAGGGGGTGGGGTGGTTTCCAGGGGGGTTGGGAGGCTATCTACGGGGGTAGAGAGTGTCAAGGGGGTGGGGCTGTTCAGGGGGAGGGGTGTGTCCAGGGGGTTGGGGGGCTCTACACGGGGGTAGGGGGTGTACAGGGGGTGGGGGTGCTATCCACGGAGGTGAAGGCTGTCTAGGGGGGTCGAGGGTGTCCAGGGGGTGGGTGGGGATGTCCAGGGGGTACAGGGTGTCCAATCGGGTGGGCGGGAAGTCCACGGGGGTAGAAGGGGTATGTAGTGGGTTGGGAGGGCTGTCCACGGGGTGGTAGGGCTGTCCTGGGGGTAGGGCGTGTCTAGGGGATGGGTGGGCTGTCCATGGGGGGTAGGGGTGTCCAGGGGGATGGGCGGGCTGTCCAAGGGGGTGGGCGGGCTGTCCACGGGGGTGGGGGCTATCTAGGGGGTTAGGCGGGGTTGTCTAGGGGTAAGGGCAGTCCACGAGGTGGGGGATGTCCATGGGGGGTGGGTGGGGCTTTCCAGGGGTACGAGGTGTGAGTGGGGTGGGTGGAGCTGTCTATAGGGGTGCAAGGCTATTTGGGGGGGGTCGGGGTGTCCAGGGGTGGATGGGGATGTCTAGGGGGAAAGGGGTGTCTAGTGGGCTGGGGGTTGTCCACAGGTGTGGCAGGGCTATCTAGGGGGATAGGGGGTTTTCAGGGGGTTGGTGGGCTGTCCAAGGGGGTGGGGGCTGCTATAATGGGAGGGGGTGTCTGGGGGGTGAGCAGGATGTCCACAGGGGTGGGCGGGCTATCCATGGGGGTGGGAGGGGGGTTGTCCACGAGGTTAGGGGTTGTCTATGAGGGTGGGGAAATCTACGGGGGTAAGGGGTGTCGAGGGGGTGGGTGGGGCTGTCCACGGTGGTGGGGGCTGTCCAGGGGGGGTCGGGGTGTCCAGGGGAGTGGGTGGGGTTGTCTAGGGGGTACAGGGTGTTCATTGGGGTGGGCGGGCTATCCACGGGGGTGGGTGGGCTGTCCACGGGGGTGGGTGGGTTGTCCATGGGGTAGGGGTGGCTGTCCATGGGGGTGAGGGTGTCCAAGGGGGTGGGGTGTCTAGGTGGTGGGGTGGTGTCTAGGAGGGGTGGGGTCATCCAGGGGGTTAGGGGTGTTCAGGGGGTAGGGGGTTGTCCAGGGTGGTGTGGGGGGTGTCCATGGTGGTGTCCATGGGGGTGGGGTTGTGTCCAGGGTGTTGGGGGGGGGGGGGGGGGGCTATCCACGGGGTGGGGTGTCCAGGGTTAGCGTGGTGTCCAGAAGTGGTGGGGGTGGTTCATGGGGTTGGGGGATGTCCAGGGGGTGGGTGGTGTCCAGGGGTGGGGGTGGCTGTCCATGGGGGTGGGGTGTCCAGGGGTGGGGGTGTCTAGGTGGTGGAGTAGTGTCTATGAGGGGTGGGGGTCATCCAGGGGGTTGGGGGATATCAAGGGGGTAGGGTTTGTCCATGGGGGTGGGGTGTCCTGGGGGTGGGGGTGGTCCAGGGATTTGGAGGGGTTGTCCATGGGGGTGGGGTGGTGTTCAGGTGGGTGGCGGTTTTTCATAGGGGTGGGGGTGTCCAGGGGTGGGGGTGTACAAGTGGTGGGGTGGTGTCTAGGAGGGTTGGGGGATGTAATGGATTTAATGGAATGAATTTTTTGAATTTTATGATCATTGGAATTTTTAAAATGGTTTTGGAATAGTATTTATTTCAATAGTATGTGTTTCTTTAGGAAAAAATGAATGCTTTGGGTGTGTATGGTAGGAAGGGGGATTTGGTTATTAGGAAAAGAGATTTCGTTTTTATTGAGAAAAAAAATACTATATTATTTTTGAAATGGAACCTTAAAAGATATTTTTATAAACAATTGGAGAGTTTTAAATATAAATAAGTCTCTATTATGTGATTTTTAAATGGTTTTATGAAGAATTATTTATGATGTGTCTTTATGGGATTTCGGATTTTGTGTCCCTTGTTTTAGAACATCATATTATTTTACTAAAGGTTTTTTATTTGATAATACTTTAAAATATTACCTCTATAAATGAATCAAAAATTCCATAAGGGGATATCTCATGTAGTCATTCTTGTGTCTTGGTCTCTACTCAAACTCTTGTGGAAGTTGAAAAATCATGTTTTTCTCAGATCATTTATTGTGCATGGGTGTTTCTAAAATACCACCCACTATTTTTTTATGATCAGGGATCCTAGAAGGAAACCAAGTGGGTATCTATGGTTAAAAGGATCTTAGAGTTTTTAGAAACCCTATAATCCACAGGGGTGGGGGCTATCCTGGGGGGGTTGTCCGCAGGGGTGGGGGGCTGTCCACAGGGGTAGGGGGTGTCCAGGGGGTGGGGGTTCTTTCCACGAGGGTGCGGGAAATTTAGGGTTCAGGGGTGTCTAGGGTGTTGGGTGGGCCCATCCAGGGGGTAGAGGGTGTCCAGGGTGGTGGACAGGCTGTCCACGGGGGGTAGGGGTGTCCACGGGGGTGGGCGGGTTGTCCACCGGGGTGGGGGTGGAGGCTTTCCATGAGGGGAGGGGGTGTTTAGGGGGTGGGCGGGCTGTCCATGAGGTTGGGGGTTGTACAGGGGGTGGTCGGGGCTGTCCACGGGGGTGTGGGCTGTCTAGGGGGTTCGAGGGTGTCTAGGTGGGTGGGAAGGGCTATCCACAGGGGTACGGGGTTTTAGTGGGGTGGGCAGGCTGTCTGTAACACCCCGAGATTTTATGAAAAATATTCTTTTTAATTTCATTAATGTCTTTTGTTTTACTCTACACCAAAAGAATCTTGCACAACACGCATCCATAACTTGGCTCGGATTACACACAATCGCGACATTCCACGATAGCGTGTGTTGTACGCAATACCGAGTTTCTCTAAACAATGATATGTTATATAAACTAGCCGTTATTAATAGTAATACCCACTTTTTGAAATTTTATAAATTTTATAATTCTAAATGGACTTCATTTTTGGATTCGTAATATCGAAATTATCCTAGGGTGAATATTTGGTATTTTTCTGAAAACTTTCAATTTTTTATGAATAGTGAAAACACTGGGTTACTATTCAAAACCCGACTTTTTATTTAAATAATTATTTATTTTATTTAAATTTATTTTAGGTAAAAATTGATACATAATACCTATATAAGTTCAATGTAATTCATTGGAGTCATTTTATAATAATTTTAGATATTTAAAAATTTTATTGAACTTTTCACTGTCTTTTACCCACCTCCTAGGATAATTAGAAAATTCATATAAAACCTAATTTTACCGCTTCTGTGAGTGGAATTTCAAAATTCCTAGAGACATGGTTAATATCAAGGACTAAAATGTGGTTCAATGAGATGAAAATAATTTTTGGTGAATGGCAACTTTTTACTTTTTTTACCACGGTTAAAAGTAAATAGGGTAATTATGTGTAAAAATGATATTATTATTACCCTAACACATGTCCAAATTCTATTGGATAAGTTTAATTCGACCGAAAACAACCTTAGGAATGAAATATGACCATTTATACCCACGTGGATTACATTAGGACATTTAATATTATTTTATTTAAAGAATAGTTAAAATAGTTAAAATCAAAGTTTAATAACTAAAGAATTTTTAATATAGGGTTATACATAAGATAAATTCGACTATAAATATTCATTATAAAGATAAAATGGTTTCATACATCATAGTATTTTATTTATAATTTTTAGACGTTAAATAATTTAATTTATGTATGACACAATGACGATGCAGTAATTATCTTATTAATGAAATATTGACATAATTAATGTTATAAATACCAAAATAAATGTAATTTGAGACTTTTTATGAATTACATTAATTTTATAGGTTAATATGACATGTTAGTATTTATATAGTTAACGTTTTTGGAACTAATCATTATGTTATTATTTTCACAAAAATCAATTTCCAAATAGTGTCAAAATTGACATAAAATAGTTTTTAAAACAAATATTATATTATTAATTGTTATTTTATTCTTAAAAATCTAAGGTTCTTGAAAATGACTTAGATAAGGTTATATGTATTAATAATAAACATATTGGGGTTTTTTTGGCTTTTTATAGTAAGTTTATTAATATTATAGTGTAATAAAACAAGAAGACATGATAAAAGAACAATTATTTAACTTAAAGTTAAATCTAAATGATAAGGTTAAAATAGAAACCTAAACATGTATAAATTCTATTATATGAGAGGATTTTGACCCATACCCACCTTATCTTCTAAATAACTCAATTTGGAGCTATTAAAAACTGAATATGACTTTAAAATAAAATAATATTTTTAGTTATTCCAAAGGTGCCCCTCTCCTCCCTTATAAAAGGGAACCACCTCCCTCTCTTCCTCACACCACTTTGAGCCTTAAAACTCGGAAAAACCCTTCCAATTTCTCTTCTCCACTTCCATAGAAACATATTAGAGGTTTTGGTCTTCTTCAAAGACCAATCATAGTGCCCTAAGAGGAGGTTTCAAAAAGGCGTGTCGAAAGAAGAGGTAATATCTGTTACCGATTCTTTCAACTTTATTTCTTCTTCTACTTCTTCTTATTTATTTGTTTCAATATGAAGTAATAAAATCAGTATCACTCATATACTTATATTTTATTATAAATATGAAACAAACCTATTTCACCTTCTATCCATCCTACGGAAAACAAAATCATTGCGCGTGTGTACGTACGGAATACCGTCTCCACGCCGTAGTGTAATATGTTTTTCCACCAACACCATACATGGATGGGTATAATGGTGTAAAGAATAACTATATATGGTTATTATAACATCATACTGATTCTGATATATTATACCATCCACTACAATTCTATTCAACAATTATTTGAACGATATCATCGCTCGTGCGTACGTACGGATTACCGTCTCCACGACGCGATGAGATTCATTCTCCATGTTAACCATACATGAATGATTATAAAGTTTATAAAATGAATAATAATGAAATATATGAAATAATAATTATACTGGATTTATGTATATATATATATATATTTATTTATTTCATCTATTTAGTTTCATTCAATTCAATAAGGAAACGAAAGCAGCATTCATGCGTACGTACGACCGACTGTCTCCATGAACGGTGTATTTCATTCCTTTTATCGATCTATAATATATATGTATATGATGAATATATATTATATATCATTCATGTTTTACATTCTGGAATTATGTAAATAAGGATATAAGTAATAAAACCAAGAACGACAAGTCGAAACACATACGATAAATGAAATGATTTTACCCAAAACGCTGCTTTAACATGGAATTTACAAAAAACCTGTAATATAAAGTCATAAGTGAAACATGTATGATATCATAACAATGAATATGATTATTTAATAAGTCAATGAAATTATTTATATCATTATATAGGAGGTTCGGATCCATACGAAGCATATCAGACCTAAGGTAAGGGATAAATTTTCAATCTCATTTTTATCCGAGATTGCTTATACGTAAGTATTTACTGGGGTTATGTTTATCATCCATGACCATGTTTTCTAAAAATGTCTTCATAAAATGTTTACTATTCTTCCATGAATATTTAAAGTCATTTTTACCCTTTATTTACTTTTTACCACATTGTATGAATGGAATCTTTCCTTTGGTTACCATATAAGGTACTTTTTGACTTTTTCGACAAAAGTACGAGGAGAATGTTATTTTTAAATTATACGGCATGAAAGGATTTTTAAGGTTTCATAACGCCTCATTTTCAAGAAGCTTCCTCTACAATATTGGATGATTATTTTCAACAAATCCCTTTTCTTTTAAAATTGCATGGAATTTTGTAAAAAAAATGATTTTAAAGAAGAAAGGATATTTTCCTAAAGAATTCATTCCATGTGTTTTGTCAAAACTATTTTCCATCTAAGATGACATTATTTCATATGTGTATGTTTAAAGTAAAATGTCTCTATGATTAAAATGGTTTCAATTTTCTTATGATGAAATGATATCAAATTTTTATGGATTATGTTATGATGGCATGATGTTTAAGAATCCCATTTTGTTACATGGGTTATGTTATGATGTATGACTTATGATTTTGTGGCACATGAAAGAATGATTTCATTATGAGATGGGTGGGACCTATATCTCCCTCCAATGCATTGGGTAAAGATGTATATCTCATGAGATAGACATGGATGGAAAGGTAAGTTAATCGGGTTCAGTGTTACAGGACTGAAACGAAGAGTGAACTCGATTCAGAAAGGGACTTTGTCCACTAAGATGGTCTGGGAAGAAATTCCTTGGCTACTATGGAAATCATAACAAGTTCTGAATGTTTTTCCACAATTACATGTTTTATTTCCATTCTATTTTATCATTATTGATGTTCCTTTATGATATATGCCTTACGTACTTCCAAGATTTATGTCTTTGCTCAAGATTTTGATGTTTAGATTTTATGTTCAAGCTTTCGCATTAAAATGTTTATGGATTGTTTTATGTTATCTATGATTACCCTTACTGATAATTTGAGCTCACCCTTTTTATGTTTTATTTTCCCCAGGATATAAAGAAAGAATTTAGGTAAAGAAACAAAAAGGGTAAGATCTTTGTGGGAGATGTTGAAGATCTTTCACCACGATTAGAAGATTATTTTTCCGAGTTTCCAAAGACACTAAACTATTACGGTCTTTGTGTGTCTATTTTCATTATGTATTAAGTATTCTGAATAATTAATGTAATGTCCATGTACGTCAAGCTTTGGGTCTCTATATTTGGTATCAGAGCAAAGGTTTAGTCAACCTTTGGAAACTAGGATGCGAAAAAATTAGTGAGATCCCTAGATATATTTCTATGGTATGTCTGGGGATGTCCCTAAGGATAAGTATACGTATATGTTATAGTCCTATAATTATGGTAATTCTCTTATAATTAAACCTAAGATGTTAGATATTTAAGGTAATTCCCCTTTATAATGTTGTTTTCCCTAGCATCATTTTTGCCTCTCACACTATTCTTTTTGGGTTTTAAACGATGGATGGAACCCGAAGGAACCGTGTTGATCAATGTAATGGACAATGCAATGATTGTCCTCTTGAACAAACAAATGTTATGGGAGATAGAGTGAAAAATCTTATTTCTATACTTACACAATCTATGAATCATTCTGGACTTCCAAATGAGCAGAGAAGGGAACAATATTCTATTGAGTCTGTCATGAGGAAACATCCACCTTATTTCAGTGGGTCTTCTAATCCACTTGTTGCTGAACAATGGATCAGTACCACTGAAAAGATATTTTTAGTTCTTCAATGTTCTGAAGATGATAGATTCATCTTAGCAGTATATCGTTTGGAAGGTGAAGCTGATCAATGGTGGAATCTTATCAAGAATACGAGGCCAAGAGATGAAATTGATTCCATGGAATGGGACGAGTTCAAGAACTTATTTTTCAATAAGTACTTCCCTCGTATTCTTCGAACAAAGATGGAGAAATAATTTCTTGAACTAAAGAAAAAGGATGATGAATCTGTTGGTATATACGAAGCGAATTTTACAAGGCTTGCAAGGTATGCATCTGGCTTTATCATCCAACCTACAAGTAAAGTTGATCGATTCTTCAGTGGCTTAAAACCAAATCTTCGAAGGGCATTAGCTTTAAAAAACTTCAGTAGCTATGAAGAAATTGTGTGTTGTTCTATCAAAGTAGAAATAGAAGTTGGTGTTACATATCCATCTCATGGTTTTGACAAGAAATGAAAGATGGAGTTCAAGGAGAAATCTCAGAACAATGGTGAAAAGAAGAAGAATGTTTCTTTATGCTCAAAGTGTGGAAAAAAGCATGGTGTAGATTTCCTAAAAGGTACTAGAAAATGTTTCAAGTGTGGAAAATAAGTTCATCAAGCAGCTGAGTGTCGAAGTAATGGAAAAAGGGTTTCAAATGATGTGAATAAAGAAATGACTACAAAGAACGCACCACCAACACTTCAATGCTTAAAGTGCAATGAAATGGGGCATTATGTTAATCAATGCCCTAATACAAGGGTTAATGATGATCAGCAAGAGCAACCACTTATGGAAAACGACAAAGGGAAGTCACATGCGATCACTATTGCTGATGTTGAATATGACAATGATGTGCTGGAATGATTAAGTGTTTATGTAATGGGATTACAAAATAATGTTGTATATAGTATCGTGGAATATTGGAATATTTATGTATTGGTATATTGTGGTTTTCAATAATTTTATGGTACTGGTAACCATGGAAAGTGATTGAGATGTTTTTGGAAAGAAGATGATATGCACATAATGAAGGGATAAGGAGAAAATGAAATGTTTGACAATATTCAAGAGCTCAGGACTGATATAAGGAAATAGTTATATCATGGTTTGAATATATAGAATTTTGGGGTTTTGGTATGTGGAAAGAGTTAACTTTTGACAACACTCATGTTTTCACTAAGATTCAATGGGTATTCATTTTTCAATAGAATACATGATTAAGGCCTTTGAATGTTTTGAATGTGACCAACAAGACATATCTTATGATATATGGGGATCAATGATGGTATTAACATGCTCTCTGGTAATCGTTTTCACTATAATATGAGAATGGACTGCATTATTTTGGATAATCCTAAAGATTGGAATGGATTATGTTGGACATAAGTTAGTATTTTTTAAGGCTAGAACTTTTTCAATATTATTGATGGAAAGTTATAATATTTTATTTTTAGAAAAAAAAGGACAACCTACAGAACGAGCGATAACCCATCACGTCGGACAAGGCTGTGGGAATCTGACCCACAACCAAAGTGCGGCAGGCCTTTATTGCTTACCACTAGCCAACAAGAAGACCCTGGTTAGTATAATCTAGTTTTATTTTAATATACAGGATGATAGATGAAGTATAAGTCCATTTTCGAACCATATATGATTAATCTCACCATAGATGGAATTATGTATATAACGTTTGCTAACTTATGTTTGAGATAGATGGAATGACCTATCATTCTATCACATGATCTGCTAAAACTTTGCGAAAGAAAAATTCAACTTCATCTCTTAAAGAGATGAAGTGGAAATTGTTCAAGGCACGAACAACGGTGAGATTATACCAAAATAAAGTAAGTATTTATTATAATTCAAATTCTTCAACTTTAGGGAAATGATCTTGAAAACCAAAATTGTTGTCCTAGTGCCCTTATATCCGATGAATCAGATAATACCTTAGATCATCACAAATTTATGGCTTTGTGATTGATAGATTTTTCATATCCATGTTCTCTACCACTCTCTTTCAGAACATGATGGTTAGATTTTTCTTCCATATACATATTTTCACCTATGTTCTCCTTTGTGAAAACCCAGTGATCAGTTAATTTGGGCAACAGTTACATTTCATACTTTAGTTTTTAAAGTCAAGTTTTGGCATTACTTTTTACGATGTGGGTTTCTATTAAAGAATCTTTTGAGTAGTAAAGCATTTATAACCCCGACGAAATTCAAGAGCGAAATTCATTTTAAGGGGGGTAGAATGTAACACCCCGAGATTTTATGAAAAATATTCTTTTTAATTTCATTAATTTCTTGTATTTTACTCTACACCAAAATGAGTTTGCACAACACGCATCCCTAACTTGGCTTGTATTACACGCAATCGTGACCTTCCACGATAGCGTGTGTTGTACGCAATACCGAGTTTTGCTAAACAACGATATTTTATATAAACTAGCCATTATGAATAGTAATACCCACTTTTTAAAATTTTATAAATTTTATATTTCTAAATGGACTTCATTTTTGAATTAGGAACATCGAAATTAGCCAAGGGTAATTTTTAGAATTATTCTTAGAACTTTCAATTTTTGATGAATAGTGAAAACACTATGATACTATTCAAAAACCGACTTATTATTTAAATAATTATTTATTTTATTTAAATTTATTTTAGGTCAAAATTGATACATAATACCTATATAAGTTCAATGTAATTCATTGGAGTCAATTTATAATAATTTTAGATATATAAAAATTTTATTGAACTTTTCACCGTCTTTTACCCACCTCCTAAGAGAATATGCAAATTCACATAAAAATTAATTTTACCACTTATATGAGTGGAATTTCGAAAATCCGAGAGACACGGTTAATATCGAGGACTAAAATTGGGTTCAATGAGATGAAAATAATTTTTGGTGAATAGTAACGTTTTACTTTTTTTCCACGGTTAATAGTAAATAGGGTAATTTAAGGTAAAACTGATATTATTATTACCCTAACACATGTATTAATTCTATTGGATAAGTGTAATTCGACAGAAAACAACCTTAGGAATAAAATATTACCATTTAGGCCCACTTGGATTAGATTAGGACATTTAATATTATTTTATTTAAAGAATAGTTAAAATAGTTAAAATCAATGTTTAATAACTAAAACATTTTTAATATAGGGTTATAGATAAGATAAATTCGACTATAAATATTCATTATAAAGATTTAATTATTTCCTACATAATTTTATTTTATTTATAATTTTTATACATTAAATAATGTAATTTATTTATGACACAATGATGATACAGTAATTATCTTATTAATGAAATATTGACATAATTGATGTTATAAATACCAAAAT
Organism: Viscum album; assembly: GCA_963277665.1. Lineage (NCBI taxonomy): Eukaryota > Viridiplantae > Streptophyta > Magnoliopsida > Santalales > Viscaceae > Viscum > Viscum album. The sequence continues at coordinate 329,668 of CAUJRU010000654.1, forward strand.
AAATGTAATTGGAGACTTTTTATGAATTCAATTAATTTTATAGGTTACTATGAAATTTTAGTATTGATTTACCTAACTTTTTTCGAACTAATAATTCTGTTATGATTTTCACAAAAATCAATTACCAAATAGTGTCAAAATTGACATAAAATAGTTTTTAAAACAAATATTACATTATTAATTTTTATTTTATTCCTAAAAATCTAAGGTTAGCCCAAATGACTTAGATAAGGTTATATATATTAATAATAAACATATTTGGGTTCTTTTGTCTTGTTATAGTAAGTTTATTAACCTTATAGTGTAAGAAAACAAGAAGACACGGTAAAAGAAAAATTATTTAACTTAAAGTTAAATCTAAATGATAAGGTTAAAATAGAAACATAAACTTGTCTAAATTCTATTGGATGTACGTATTTATACCCATACCCACCTTAGCTTCTAAATAACTCAATTTGGAGCTATTAAAAACCGAATATGACTTTATAATAAAAAAATATGTTTAGTTATTCCAAAGGTGCCCCTCTCCTCCCTTATAAAAGGACACCTCCTCCCTCTCTTCCTCACCCCACTTTGAGCCTTCAAGCTCGGAAAACCCCTGACAATTTATCTTCTCCACTTCCCTAGAAACATCCTAGAGGTTCTGGTCATCTTAATTGACCAATATTAGTTCCCTAAGAGGTGGTTTCAAAAAGGTGTGTCGAAAGAAGATGTAATATCCGTTACCGATTCTTTCAACGTTATTTCTTCTTATAATTATTCCTATTTAGTTGTTTCAATATGATTTAATAAAATCAGTATCACTCATATACTAATATGTTATTATAAATATGAAACAACCGTATTTCACCTTCTATCCATTTTACGGAAAACAAAATCACTTGGCGTGTGTACGTACAGAATATCGTCTCCACCTCGTGGTGTAATCTGTTTTTCCACCAACACCTTACATGGATGGGTATAATGGTGTAAAGAATAACTATATATGGTTATTATAACATCATACTAATTCTGATATATTATACCATCCACTCCAATTCTATTCAACAATTATTGGAACGATATCATCGCTCATGCGTACGTACGGATTACTGTCTCCACGACGCGATGAGATTCATTCTCCATGTTAACCATACATGAATGATTATAAAGTTTATAAAATTAATAATAATGAAATATATGAAATAATAATTCTACTGGATATATGTCTATATATATATATATTTATTTATTTCATCTATTTAGTTTCATTAAATTCAATAAGGAAACGAAAACAGCGTTCATGCGTATGTACGGCCGACCATCTCCATGAACGGTATATTTCATTCCTTTTATCGATCTATAATATATTTGTATATGATGAATATATATTATATATAATTCATTTTTTACATTCTGGAATTATGTAAATCAGGATATAAGTAATAAAATCAAGAACGACAAGTCGAAACACATACGATAAATGAAATGATTTTACCCAAAACGCTGCTTTAACATGGAATTTACAAAAAAAAACGGGTAATATAAAGTCATAAGTGAAACATATATGATATCATAACAATGAATATAATTATTTAATAATTCAATGACATTATGTAAATCATTATATAGGAGGTTAGGATCCATACGAAGCATATCGGACCTAAGGTAAGGGATAAATTTTCAATCTCATTTTTATCCGAGATTGCTTATACGTAAGTATTTACTGGGGTTATGTTTATCATCCATGACCATGTTTTCTAAAAATGTCTTCATAAAATGTTTACTATTCTTCCATGAATATTTAAAGTCATTTTTACCCTTTATTTACTTTTTACCACATTGTATGAATGGAATCTTTCCTTTGGTTACCATATAAGGTACTTTTTGACTTTTCCGAAAAAAGTACGAGGTGAATGTTATTTGTAATTTATATGGCATGAATGGATTTTTACGGTTTCATAACGCCTCATTTTCAAGAAGCTTCCTCTACAAGATTGGATGATTATTTTCAAAAAAACCCATTTCTTTTAAAATTGCATGGAATTTTGTGAAAAGAAAATGATTTTAAAGAAGAAAGGATATTTTCCTCAAGAATTTATTTCAAGTGTTTTGTCAAAACTATTTTCCATATAAGATGACATTATTTAATATGTGTATGTTTAAAGTAAAATTCCTCTATGATTTAAATGGTTTCAATTTTATTATGATGAAATGATATCAAATTTTTATGGATTATGTTATGATGGAATGATGTTTAAGAATCCCATTTATTTACATGGGTTATGTTATGATGTATGATTTATGATTTTGTGGAACATGAAATAATGATTTCATTATGAGATGGGTGGGACCTATATATCCCTCTAATGCATTGGGTAAAGATTTATATCTCATGAGATAGACATGGCTGGAAAGGTAAGTTAATCGGGTTCAGTGTTACAAGACTGAAACAAGGAGTGAACTCGATTCAGAAAGGGACTTTGTCCACTAAGATGGTCTTGGAAGAAATGCCTTGGCTACTATGGAAATCATAACAAGTTCTGAATGTTTGTCCACAATTACATGTTTTATTCCCATGCTATTTTATCAAGATTGGTGTTCCTTTATGATATATGCCTTACGTAATTCCAAGATTTATGTCTTTGCTCAAGATTTTGATGTTTATATTTTATGTTCAAGCTTTCGCATTCAAATGTTTATGGATTGTTTTATGTTCTCTATGATTACCCTTACTGAGCATTTGAGCTCACCCTTTTTATGTTTTCTTTTCCCCAGGATATAAAGAAAGAATTTAGGTAAAGAAAAAAAGGGGAAGATCTTTGTGGGAGATGTTGAAGGTCTTTCACCACGATTAGAAGATTATTTTTCCGAGTTTCCAAAGACACTAAACTATTACGGTCTTTGTGTGTCTGTTTTTGTTATGTATTAAGTATTCCGAAAAATTAATGTAATTTCCATGTACGTCAAGCTTCGGGTCTCTATAGTTGGTATCAGAGCAAAGGTTTAGTCAACCTTTGGAAACTAGGATGCGAAAACATTAGTGAGATCCCTAGACATATTTCTATGGTATGTCTAGGGAAGTCCCTAAGGATAAGTATAAATATATTTTATAGTCCTATAATTATGGTAATGCTCTTAGAATTAAACCTAAGATGTTAGATATTGAAGGTACTTCCCCTTTATTATGTTGTTTTCCCTAGCATGATTTTTGCCTCTCACACTATTTTTTTGGGTTTTAGACGATGGATGGAACCCGAATGAACCATGTTGATCAATGTAATGGAAAATTCAATGATTTTCCTCCTGGACAAACAAATGTTATGGTAGATGGAGTGAAAAATCATATTTCTATACTTACACAAGATATGAATCATTCTGGACTTCCAAATGAGCAAAGAAGGGAACAATATTCTATTGAGTCCTTCATGAGGCAACGTCCACCTTCTTTCAGTGGGTCTTCTGATCCACTTGTTGCTGAACAATAGATCAGTACCACTGAAAAGATATTTTTAGTTCTTCAATGTTCTGAACATTATAGAGTCATCTTAGAAGTATATCGTTTGGAAGGTGAAGCTGATCAATGGTGGAATCTTATCAAGAATACGAGGCCAAGAGATGAAATCAAGTCCATGGAATGGGATGAGTTCAAAAACATATTTTTCATTAAGTACTTCCATTATATTCTTTGAACAAAGTTGGAGAGGGAATTTCTTGAACTAAAGAAAAAGGATGATGAATCTGTTGGTATATACGAAACTAATTTTACAAGGCTTCCAATGTATGCATCTGGCTTTATCATCCAACCTGAAAGTGAAGTTGATCGATTCTTCATTGGATTAAAACCAAATCTTTGAAGGGAATTAGCTATAAGAGACTTCAGTAGCTATGAAGAAATTGTACATTGTGCTATTAAGGTAGAAATGGAAGTTGGTGTTACATATCCATCTCATGGTTTTGACAAGAAATGAAAGATGGAGTTCAAAGAAATATCTCAGAACAATGGTGAAAAAAAAAATGAATGTTTCTGTATGCTCATTGTGTGGAAAGAAGTATGGTGGAGATTTCTTAAAAGGTACCAGAAAATGTTTTATGTGTGGATAAGAAGTTCATCGAGCAGCTGATTGTCGAAGTAATGGAAAAAGGGTTGCAAATGATGTGAATAAAGAAAAGACTACACAGAATGCACCACCAACACTTCAATGCTTCAAGTGAAATGAAATGGGGCATTATGTTAATCAATTCTCTAATCCAAGGGTTAATGATGATCGATGGGAGAAACTTCTTAAGGCAAAGGAAAAAATGGAAGTCACATTTGATCACTATTGGTGATGTTGAATATGACAATGATGTGGTGGAATGATTAAGTGTTTATGTAATGGGATTCCAAAAATAATGTTTTATATAGTGTCGTGGAATATTGGAATATTTATATATTGGTATATTGTGGTTTTCAATAATTTTATGGTACCAGTAACCATGGAAAGTGATTGAGATATTTTTAGAAAGAAGATGATATGTTCATAATGAAGGGATAAGGAGAAAATGAAATGTTTGACAGTATTCATGAGCTCATGACTGATATATGGAAATAGTTATATCATGGTTTGAGTATATAGACTTTTGGGGTTTTGGTATGTGGAAAGAGTTAACTTTTGACAGCACTCATGTTTTCACTAAGATTCAATGGGTATTCATTTTTCAAGAGAATACATGATTAAGGCCTTCGAATGTTTGGAATGTGACCAACAAGACATATCTTATGATATATGGGGATCAATGATGGTATTAACATGCCCTTTGGTAAACATTTTCACTATAATATGAGAATGGACTGCAGTATTTTGGATAAGCCTAAAGATTGGAATGGATTATGTTGGACATAATTTAGTATTGTTTAAGGATATAACTTTTTCAATATTATTGATGGAAAGTTATAATATTTTATTTTTAGAAAAAAAAAGGACAACCTACAGAACGAGCGATAACCCATCGCGTCGGACAAGGCTGTGGGAATCTGACCCACAACCAAAGTGCGGCAGGCCTTTATTGCTTACCACTAGCCAACAAGAATACCCTGGTTAGTATAATCTAGTTTTATTTTAATATACAGGATGATAGATGAAGTATAAGTCCATTTTCGAACCATATATGATTAATCTCACCATAGATGGAATTATGTATATAACGTTTGCTAAATCCTGTTTGAGACAGATGGAATGACCTATCATTCTATCACATGATCTGCTAAAACTTCGCAAAAGACAAATTCAACTTCATCTCTTAAAGAGATGAAGTGGAAATTGTTCAAGGCATAAACAAGGGTGAAATTATACCAAAATAAATTAATTATTTATTCTAATTCAAATTCTTCAACTTTAGGGAAATGATCTTGAAAACCAAAAATGTTGTCCTTGTGCCCTTATATCCGATGAATCAGATGATACCTTAGATCATCAAAAATTTATTTCTTTGTTATTGATGGCTTTTTCATATACATGTTCTCTACCACTCTCCATTAGAACATCATGGTTATATTTTTCTTCCATATCCGTATTTTCACCTATGTTCTCCTATGTGGAAACCCGGTGATCAGTTAATTTGTGTAATAGTTATGTTTCATACATTAGTTTTTAAAGTCAAGTTTGGGTATTCCTTTTTACGATGTGGGTTTCTACTAAAGAAACTTTCGAGTAGTAAACCATTTATAACCCTGACGAATTTCGAGGGCGAAATTAATTTTAAGGGGGGTAGATTGTAACACCCTGAGATTTTATGAAAAATATTCTTTTTAATTTCATTAATGTCTTGTTTTGTACTCTACACCAAAAGGATCTTTCACAACACGCATCCCTAACTTGGCATTCATTACACGCAATTGCGACCTTCCACGATAGCATGTGTTGTACACAATACCGAGTTTCACTAAACAACGATATGTTATATAAACTAGCCATTATGAATAGTAATACCCACTTTTTGAAATTTTATAAATTTTATCTTTGGAAATGGACTTCATTTTTGGATTCGGAATATCGAAATTATCCTAGGGTGAATTTTTAGTATTTTTCTGAAAACTTTCAATTTTTGATGAATAATGAAAACACTAGGTTACTATTCAAAAACTGACTTTTTATTTAAATAAATATTTATTTTATTTAAATTTATTTTAGGTCAAAATTGATACATAATACCTATATATGTTCATTGTAATTCATTGGAGTCATTTTATAATAATTTTAGATATATAAAAATTTTATTAAACTTTTCACAGTCTTTTACCCACCTCCTAGAAGAATTTGAAAATTCACATAAAACTTAATTTTACCACTACTGTGAGTGGAATTTATAAAATCTGAGAGATACGGTTAATATCAAGGACTAAAATGTGGTTCAATGAGATGAAAATAATTTTAGATGAATAGTAACTTTTTACTTTTTTACCACGGTTAAAAGTAAATAGGGTAATTAAGGGTAAAAATGATATTATTATTACCCTAACACATGTACTAGTTCTATTGGATAAGTGTAATTCGACCAAAAACAACCTTAGTAATAACATATGACCATTTACGCCCACTTGGATTAGATTAGGACATTTAATATTATTTTATTTAAAGAATAGTTAAAATATTTAAAATCAAAGTTTAATAACTAAAACATTTTTAATATTGGGGTATACATAAGATAGATTCGACTATAAATATTCATTATAAATCTAAAATTATTTCATACATAATGGTATTTTATTTATAATTTTTAGACATTAAATAATTTATTTTATTTATGACACAATGATGATGCAGTAATTATCTTATTAATGAAATATTGACATAAGTGATGTTATAAATACCCAAATAAAAATGAAATTTGAAACTTTTTATGAATTCCATTAATTTTCTAGGTTACTATGACATGTTTGTATTTATTTAGTTATCTTTTTGCGAACTAATCATTCTGTTGTGATTTTCAAAAAAATCAATTACCAAATAGTGTCAAAATTGACATAAAATGGTTTTTAAAAAAAATATTTTATTATTAATTGTTATTTTATTACTAAAAATCTAAGGTTAGGACAAATGACTTAGATAAGGTTATATATATTAATAATAAACATCATGGGGTTCGTTTGGCTTGTTATAGTAAGTTTATCAACCTTATAGTGTAAGAAAACAAGAAGACATGGTAAAAGAAAGATTATTTAACATAAAGTTAAATCTAAATGATAAGGTTAAAATAGAAACCTAAACTTGTCTAAATTATATTGGATGAGAGTATTTCGACCCATACCCACCTTAGCTTCGAAATAACTCAATTTGGAGATATTAAAAACCGACTATGACTTTATAATAAAATAATATTTTTAGTTATTCCAAAGGTGCCCCTCTCCTCCCTTATAAAAGGGCACCTCCTTCCTCTCCTCCTCACACAACATTGAGCGTTCAAGCTCGGAAAAACCCTGCCAATTTCTCTTCTCCACTTCCCTAGAAACATCATATAGGTTCTGGTCTTTTTCAAAGACCAATTGTAGTGCCCTAATAGGAGGTTTTAAAAAGGCGTGTCGAAAGAAGAGGTAATATCCGTTACTGATTCTTTCAAATTTATTTCTTCCTCTACTTCTTATTATTTAGTTGTTTTATTATGAAGTAATAACATCAGTATCAATAATATACTGATATGTTATTATAAATATGAAACAAATCTATTTCACCTTCTATCCATCCTACGGAAAACAAAATCACTGTGCGTGTGTACGTACGGAATACCGTCTCCACGCTGTTGTGTAATCAGTTTTTTCCAACAACACCTTACATGGATAGGTATAATGGTGTAAATAATAACTATATATGGTTATTATAACATCATACTGATTCTGATATATTATACCATCCAATCCAATTCTATTCAACAATTATTGGAATGATATCATCGCTCGTGCGTACGTACGGATTACCGTCTCCACGACGCGATGAGATTCATTCTCTATGTTAACCATACATGAATGATTATAAAGTTTATATAATGAATAATAATGAAATATATTAAATAATAATTCTACTGGATTTATTTATATATATATATTTATTCCATCTATTTAGTTTCATTCAATTCAATAAGGAAACGAAAACAACGTTCATGCGTACGTACGGCCTACCGTCTCCATGAACGGTGTATTTAATTCCTTTTATCGATCTATAAATATATATGTATATGATGAATATATATTATATATAAATCATATTTCACATTCTGTAATTATGTAAATCATGATATAAGTAATAATATCAAGAACGACAAGTCGAAACACATACGATAAAATGAAATGATTTTACCCAAAACGTTGCTTTAACATGGAATTTACAAAAGAACGGGTAATATAAAGTCATAAGTGAAACATATATGATATCATCACAATGAATATGATTATGTAATAAGTCAAATGACATTATTTAAATCATTATACAGGAGTTTTGTATCCATACGAACCATATCGGACCTAAGGTAAGGGATAAATTTTCAATCTCATTTTTATCCGAGATTGCTTATACGTAATTATTTACTGGGGTTACATTTATCATCCATGACCATGTTTTCTAAAAATGTTTTAATAAAATGTTTAACTATTCTTCCATGAATGTTTAATGTCATTTTTACCCTTTATTTACTTTTTACCACATTGTATGAATGGAATCTTTCCTTTTGGTTACCATATAAGGTACTTTTTGACTTTTCCAACAAAAGTACGAGAAGAATGTTATTTTTAACTTATACGGCGTGAACGGATTATTATTGTTTCATAACGCCCCATTTTTTAGAAGATTACTCTACAAGATTTCATGATTATTTTAAAAAAAACTTTTTCTTTTAAAATTGCATGGAATTTTGTGGAAAGAAAATGATTTTAAAGAAGAAAGAATATTTTTCTCAAGAATTCATTTCAAGTGTTTTGTCAAAACTATTTTTCATCTAAGATGAAATTATTTCATATGTGTATGTTTCAAGTAAAATTTCTCTATGATTTAAATGGTTTCAATTTTCTTATGATGAAATGATATCAAATTTTTATGGATTATGTTATGATGGCATGATGTTTAAGAATCCCATTTTGTTACATTGGTTATGCTATGAGGTATGATTTATGATTTTGTGGCACATGAAAAAATGATTTCATTATGAGATGGGTGGGACCTATATCTCCCACCAATTCATTGGGTAAAGATTTATATCTCATGAGATAGACATGGCTGGAATGGTAAGTTAATCTGGTTCAGTGTTACAGGACTAAAACGGGGAGTGAACTCGATTCAGAAAGGGACTTTGTCCACTAAGATGGTCTTGGCAGCAATGCCTTGGCTACTATGGAAATAATAACAAGTGATGAATGTTTTTACACAATTAAATGTTTTATTCCCATGCTATTTTATCAAGATTTATGTTCCTTTATGATATATACCTTACGTACTTCCATGATTTATGTCTTTGCTCAAGATTTTGATGTTTAGATTTTATGTTCAGGCTTTCACATTCAAATGATTATGGATTGTTTTATGTTCTCTATGCTTACCCTTACTGAGCATTTGAGCTCACCCTTTTTATGTTTTCTTTTCCCCAGGATATGAAGAAAGAATTTAGGTAAAGAATCAAAAAGGGGAAGATCTTTATGAGAGATGTTGAAGATCTTTCACCACGATTAGAAGATTATTTTTCCGAGTTTTCTAAGACACTAAACTATTACGGTCCTTGTGTGTCTGTTTTCGTTATTTATTAAGTATTCCACAAAATTAATGTAATTTCCATGTATTCCAATATTAGGGTCTCTACATTGTCCACAGGGGGTGGGGTGTCCAGGGGTGGTGTGCGGGCTTTCCACGAGGGTGGGGGGGCTGTCCATAGGGGGAGGGGTGTCCAGGGGTGGGCGGGCTCTCCACGGGGGGTGGCGGGCTGTCCACGGGGGTGGGGCTGTTCAGGGGGTGGGGGTCCATGGGGGTGGTCGGGGTTGTCCACGGGGGTGGGGGATGTCCAGGGGGGTCGGGGTGTCCAGGGGTGGGTAGGGCTATCCAGGGGGTACAGGGTGTCCAGTGGGGTGGGCGGGCTGTCCACGGGGGTGGTCGAGCTGTCCATGGGTGTGGGCGGGCTGTCCGCTGGGGTGGGTGGGCTGTCCAAGGGGTAGGGGTTGTCCAAGGGGGTTGGAGGGCTGTCCAAAGGGGTGGGTGGGATGTCCACGGGGGTTGGTCGGGCTGTCCATGGGAGTTGGGGCTGTCTAGGGCGGTTGGAAGGCAGTACACGGGGGTGGTGGGGCTATCAATGGGGGTACGGGGTGTCCGAGGGGTGGGTGGGCTGTCCACGAGGGTGGGGGGTTTGTCTAGGGGAGGGGTGAATCAGTCACAAAAAATCATCAAGTCAGGTTTTATTATTTATAGACAAAATAATAAAGATAATATGACCTATCTAATCACGCATATATTCAGGTACAACCCATCAATAAGCATCGAAAGGTCGGTAATATCAGTCAAAAAGGTAAATGACCAATCTATCCTTCATCACCATTAATATCATCACTGTCATCATCATCCTCACCCTCTTTCTTATCGTCATCCTCATCATCATCCCTACCCTCCTCAATGCCCTCCTCCTCTCCCTCGTAATTAGCCTCAGCTTCCTCATCGCCCTCCTCCTCCACCTCGCTGTCATCCTCGCCGTCCTCCTCCAACTCGGTCTCCTCCTCTCCCTCCTCCTCCTTCACCTCAGCTGGATGGGGATGGCTGGCCGAATTCTAGATGGGGAGTGGTAATCATCATCGAATATAGTACAGATGGGTGAGGAGGCTCAGATGTAAAGGGTGGTGAAAACATGGGAGGCCTAAATATCCTGTGTGTCCCAAACAGCACACTGGGATCCAAATGTGGGATGGGTGGTATGTCAGTGGGAGGGGAAAGTTCTATTCGAGTACACCAACCATATTGTCTAGCTCTTATACCCCCCCCCCCCTCATACGAACACCCTAAATTCTGGGACCACTACTAGGTTTTTCATCAAATAATTGTCGCCTAATAGATGGATCCTGAAAAAAAAAATTAATCACATTCCATTATATATTATTTAAATATATATATATATATTTGAAATAAAATACTCACTACAGGAACTAGTGGTGGAATTCCCAGCTCAGTCATGTGACACTTTTTTCTGCACAATCTATTTTCATCACCTCTCTTTAGTTGGTTTCATTTCCTATATTTTAACACTAATATGGAAGTAAATAGAAAAGGATAACTAAGGTGTAACCCAAAAAAATGGGAGGGAATAGGGGGATTCATGGATAATTTTACAATGCATTGTCTTAGGTGAGCTTGAATAGATATATAATGAAGTTAATAATTCATTCAAGATGTAATAACAAAATTAAATTTTTATTAGGATGGTTATTTACTAAGATTTTTCAGTCTATTAAAATAATGGAACATTGATACTACAGGATTCATAAGGGGTAAAGCAGTTGTCAAAATTAAGGGAAAATATAATTTATTTAGTGGCGGTGGTACTTTGTGGGTACTGTAGTAGGCAGGTTACTATTCAAAGAATGTGAATTGGGCCATATATATTGGCCTACGGGCTATATAATGGGATACAAGACCACTGGGCCTTCGAGATATGTAATGGGTTTCCCTCTACCTAGTTAAAAGTGGTCTTTGCATTGATTTAATAATAAAAATGAGGCTTCGACCCCAACCTTAAAAAAACAAATTTTATAAAAATCACAGTTGAAGCATTGAAATGTTCACCAAGTTAGACATGTTGGTTTCTTAGGTTTTAATATAGTTTGATTCCAAATTATAAAATGCAATTCAAATAAAATTGCAACCAATAAACAATGAAAATTCACATAATGGTCTAGTTGGATACAACATATTTGTAATCAATATTAAATCAATTTGAATAGTACTAACCTTATCAACCCTAGTCAAGGTAAACCAAAATAATTGAGAACATGAATGGATGATTTTATATATTTCCCACCACAACTTCAGGTTCACAGTAAACTTCGACAATTGAGCTATTGGAGTCATCAAAAGTAATAAATGGATCATTTCCAATGGTAATTGGGATGGTGTCAATTCCATCATCACCATCATCAAAAAAATTTCTTGGAATTACTTCAATAATGACACAAAATTTAGGTTGAAGATGGTCTTTGGCATAAAAAACTTGTTTCACCATTGATGTCAATACATATGGTTCATCAGTAGAAAGAGTGTGAGTCATATCAATTAATAGAAATCCACAATCATCAATAAATTTTCCCTACCTCCTCATTGAATCAAACCACTGACATTTCATCATCGTTACTCGTCCATGAGAATAATAATCCAATATTATTTTTTATTTCAATAACTTGATAATAACCTACATTTTCAAAACACGGTCTACTATATCATGCACTAGCATAACAATCTATTGTGGCAGTAACCATAACACCATCATGTTGTGTCCTTATGTTCTTTTCTCGTTTAGTGATAATAAATCTATACCCATTGATTACAATTGATTTACAACCACGAACCACGGTATTTGGACCAAAAGAGAAATCCCTTATTTCCTCTAAGACAGAGTAAGCAGACAAACTCAATACCTAGAATATAAATCAATATAAATCTTAAATGAATATTTTTTTAATTATTTTAATCAATAATATTATTACCTTCAATTTTAACCAAGCAGAAATCTCTTTTCTATGTGAAGTCTCCCTCTTTCTCAAAGATAAAGAACGGTGCTTTCTATTTATCATTTATTTATGTCCCATGTAGATAAAAACCGGAATAGATTAATATATATATATATATTACATATTCAATTTACATACAAGATGTAGTCATCGAACAGTTCACAATTAAACAAAACTGTGCGATGTGCCATCTCCCGCTCTTCACGGTTTAATATCGTCAATGTATATGATCTAGGAATTCCTCTAATTTTAGAAAGTGATGGAAAAGTGGGTTCAATTTTCTCATATTATTCTTCTTTATTTCTCATTCGTCTGTTTATTCTTTTAGTAAGATTAGACAAATACATAGAGTAGAAATACATAAATTCTTGAGTCAAGTAACTGTTCCCGATATAACCTTCAACATGATTCCTATTATGGACAAAAGACTTTAATGTGTACATATTTCATTCAGTTGGATATATCAAATGAAAAAAAGGTCCTCTGAGAAATATTTCAGTTTGAATATGGACAATCAGATGTAGCATGCATGTGAAAAATGATGGAGGAAATATTTTCTCTAACCCACACAAAATTAATGGGGCATCTTCCAACATTTTTTTACAATAAATAGTTGGACAACATCTTAACACAAAGATATATAAACAAATGACACAACAGAATACTATCCACCTTTACATTATTGGTAAAAAGATGATGAATTGTTATTGGAATCAACTCATGCAGAAGAATGTGATATTCATGAGTCTTCAAAGATATTAGCTTCAACTCTCTTCTGTTGACAAAATTAGATATGTTTATTGAATAGCCATCAAGAACTTTAATAGTATCTAGTACCTCTATAAATTTCTTTTTTCCTATAGGTGTCATCACATAAGAATCACATGGAACTTGCCATTTATTTTCACTGATAGGCATATAATGAAATTATGGTCTGATGATCCAATCCACCAAGTCATGCCAAGACCATAAATCATCTTTTTTCTTTCCCTTAACAATTATAAGAATTGAAAGCAATATTTTACATATATTTTTTTCAATGGGAATTACGTCTAAGCAATGATGTAACCAATTGGTTGAACAATAAGGAAAATCAAAGAAGTTACTTCTCTTCTTCCAATTGTAACAGGTTTCAGTGGAAACATTCTTTCTCTTTACAGATTTCATTTGACCCTTCCTGAATGAAAAAATGAAATCATTCAATTCATTAAGCACATCAGTTTCAGACATATGCTGAGGTGGATCTTCAGTCTCCATGGTATTTTCAAATATTCGACGATTATTTCTATATGGATGGTTCATTGGAAATCATTCCCAATGTCTCATAAAACTGAAACTACGATGATGTTTCAGTCTTCTGGATCATGTATTCTTTATAAAAATAGGACTTGATAGTTTTCCCTTTGTGCTACATCCAGAAATCATTTCATAAGCAGCAAAATCATTGATTTTCCACATAAGCGCAACACGCATCTGAAATATGTCTTTCGAACATGCATTGTATGTGCGCACAGCCATGTTGCAAAGAATTTTCAACTCTTTTATTAAAGGTTTCATGTATACGTCAATATCATTTCTGGGTTCAGAAGGGCCAGATATGAGTATACTCATGAAAGTGAAATATTTATTCATACAAAACCATGGGGGGAGATTATTAATGTGTATAAAAACCAGCCATGTGTTGTGAGACGTAAGAATCTTCCCAAACGGATTAAAACCTTAACATGAAATTCCCAACCTCACATTACGCATGTCAACTACAAAATCAGGATATCAGGCATCAAATCTTTGCCATAAAAATCCATCGGTAGGGTGAACCAACTCATCATTAGCCTTCTTTCTATCGGTATCATTTCATCGCATTTTTATTGATATTTCATCAAACATAAAATGATTTTGGAGTCTGGGGATCAATGAAAAGTTACACCTAACTTCTTGTGGCACACGGAATGGTGTTCCACAAGCTTTTGGCTTCTAGAGGTATGTGCCACATTTTATAAAATCATTTTATTTAGTAGTTTCCTCCCACAATAAACTGCAAAATTTCAGGCAAGCATGAATTTTGTTTCTTAAAAATCCAAGTTTCTCAATAAACTTCTATGCCATATAGTGGTTTGAGGGAATATCTACATAATCTAGAAGTATGTACTTCAAGAAGGTAAGAATGAAATTGATGTTAGTATTAGAAATACCATACATAGTCTTCCCATGAAACAATCAGATTAAAAAATCCAGATTTTTCATTTTACCACTTAGTCGATATACTGGAGTCATTGAAGCATCATTCAATTTTTTCACCCTGAAAACATCATCATTTTCATTAGACACATCATGTCTGCTAATATCCAAATCTTCTTGGATCGGAGTCATTTATTTTTCATGATGAAGAATAAACAGAAACCAATCATATAACAAATTCTCCAATCAAGTCCTCTCATTTTGATCATCAGCAATTTGAGATTTCATTTTCTCCCCATTGTGATACCACACAAATTAGTTTTCATGAAAAAAAATTTTGGATATGTGGTATCTTACTTCTTCACGGCTCAACCATGGTCTTCCAACACAATTGTAATAGGGTCAGTGTATGTGACCATTATCTAAAGCATTATGAAATGAAAAATCTAAAAATCTCTCAAAATTGTTTTGAAAATCACTTTAGATCTGATCAGTTTCATATATCCAACTTCTATCCATTCTGTATAAAATATTTTTATAAGTCATTTCATCAAAATCAATTCTATAATATTGAAGTTCCATTTAAAATATATTTATGTAAACGATAATTGTTCACATTATATGAAACCATTACTAACACACTACTCTATTTGATAACAATAATATAAAAAACAACAAAATATTGCATTTATAACAAAATATCTTTGAATAACTGTACGTGAGTGTACAAGATCATGTACACTTGTGAAGAAGAATTATTCAGGGGTTGGGTAAATTTTAGATCGAAAAATTTTAATATTTTAGTAGATTATTTGAGTGATCACATACACTACCCAAAGGGGTGGGGGTGTCCAGGGGTGGGGGTGTCCAGAAGTGGGGGGCTATCTCGGGGGGTGGGGGTCTATCCCTACAAGTGGTGGGCTTTCCATGGGGGTCGGGGTTTCTAGGGGTTGGGTGGGTTGTCCACGGGGGATTTGGGGCTATCCACAAGGGTGGAGAGGATATCTAGGGGTGGGCGGGCTATTGACGGGGGTGGGGGGTTGTCCAGGGGGTACGGGGTTTCTAGGGTTGGGGTGTCTAGGGGGTGGCGTTGGAACTGGGCGCACAACAGAATTTCCAAGAAAGCGGGCTTTTAAATTTTTTTTACCAACGATCGACGTAAACTTTCCTACATTGGTGAAGATCAGCCCGATCAAAGCTGAGGATCTCGTGTGAAGGGTTTTAAGCACAAAACATAAACTATAAAGATACCTGGTTTAATTCTGATGTCACGCATGATGGTAGCTCGTTGTTAGAGATCACTAATCAATGAATATAAATTCGAATTCCACTATATCATCCACATGTGCTTCAAGAAATTTTAGGGAGCACCATTCGTTGTAATCTGGGTGATAGTGTGTATTTGCGACAACGCCTTCGACGCTCCAACGATCACTACATCACTTCGCTAGTGATACCTGAGAGAGAGATCCATCCAATCTCCTTGGATTTAGAGACCCTCTATTTAGATTATGGTACAGAAGAGAAGAGAATGAATCACAATGAATAGTGTTTAGCAAAATACCATCCTCTTCTATTTGTAGTGCTCAATTAAAATACCTGGTATCGCCTCGCCGGCCCCGAATACTTAACTCACTATCAACGAAATTTATGACTACTAAACTGAGTCATAAATATTATTATCATTTACTTGTAATATATTAAAATATATTACGTGATAATAATTGAGTCATTAACTCGACTCATCGCTCCAGTAAATATTAAATGAACCTTGAATAATTTAGTATTTGTCAAATAATATTTTTTTCATGTATTTACTTATAACTCGTTGTTTCCGACTCTTTCTCCGGGGCGCACGCATCCGTCCGTCCGCAGAGGAGGACGTGCTATGCTATTGCCCCGCATTCCTGCTTTCCAAAGGCGGGCAGCATTCGCTCCTTATTCAGGGACGTCTGCTCCTTGATCGAAACGGGATGATGGGATGTCGGTTCTTCCTTCCACGGATTCCTCCTCGGAACTCGTCACCTAGTTCAGGTCTCCCTCATAGATTTAATATGTTGTTTATGAAACTCTTCCTAGTGCCATGTTTCCTTGGATGCCGGTTAATTACACTGCTTCTGTCGGGACATTCCAAAGGGTCCGGTCAGGGCAGCAACCTTCAGTCGGGGGAGTAGTCACGTTGAGACATCAGTAGCGTGTCTGGATACTGGGGAACCAGCATGTCTTTCTATTATCCCTGGTCATAGGGCTTCTCGAGGGGGTGGAAGCCCGAGGCGTCCCACATCGATCGCGGGGAATTATATGCCATAGACGCATATCTGAGGTTTTCCTCAGCTTCCTGTGTTTAACACAGGGTTTGCCGTGAGTTTAACGTCCAACGGAGGCGGATCAGCCCGATCAGATCATTAACTAGAATGGATCGGATTGAGGGATTTCCCTTGAAGAGGTGTTGATAACGGGACCATCCCATGGGCGGCTGTGAAGAGGAGCGTACCGACATGGTCTCACCGGGATAGGACAGTCCGGGTGAGAATCAGGGAGGATGTTGGATGGATGAATGAAGTGGAGGGGGGAATGGAAAGGGACCATCGCAAGGGCGATGGTGAAGTTGGGCTTGAGCCTCGAAGAGACCTCCTACGTATGCCCGTGGCAGGGAATCAAAGTACATGTAGTTTGGGATGGTACCGGTGAACCGGCGTGAAATTGGACCATGGTCCAAATTATGTGGGGCTTACACACTAGGTTTCCCGGGTGTGTATGAACCGATGTGAAGAAGGTCGAAGTGACCAACAGGTGGTGGACTTGAACCTCTAAGAGGCTTCCTACGTACCATGTAGTGACATGGATCAAAGACCACGTACTTCAGGATGGACATCGGAAGGCCGACGTGAATGAGGAGGACCAGGAGGGCCCTAGTGGTGGTGGTCTTGGACCTCGTGGAGGCTTCCTACGTACCATGTCATGACACGGATAAAAGACCACGTAGTTCAGAGAGGCTTCGTCGGCGAACCGACGTGAAGGTGGACCTTGGTCCGATGGGTGGTGGGCTTGAACCTCTGGAAGGCTTCCTACGTACCATGCCTTAACATTGATCAAAGACCACATAGTTCAAATGATGGAATTCATCAGTGAACCGACATGAAGGTGGACCTTGGTCCAATGAAATATGGGCTTGAACCTCAGGGAGGCTTCCTACATACCATGCCTTTACATGGATCAAAGACCTCGTAGTTCAAAGGGTTTCATCGGTGAACCGACGTGAAAGTAGACCCAGGGGTCCACTAGTGGTGGGCTTGAACCTCGTGAAGGCTTCCTACGTACCATGCCTTGACATGGATCAAAGTCCATGTAGTTCAAATGGTGAGTGTCGGCGAACCGACGTGAATAAGGAGGGACCTTGGTCCAAAGGGGGGTGGGCATGAACCTCAGGGAGGCTTCCTATGTACCGCGCCTTGGCATGGATCAAAGTCCTCGTAGTTCTGATTGAAAATGGGGACTTCGCACACCGACAAGGAGAAGGTTTGGGCCAATGATTGTTGGGCTTGAACCTCAGGGAGGCTTCCTACGTACCATGCCTTGACATGGATCAAAGTCCTCGTAGTTCAGGTGGTGACAACGGCTTGCTGTCGAACTGGAATGTAGTTTAACGTCATACTGGACGAAGGTAGAACATGACGTGTATTGGATGACGGGTGGGATTGATCCTCGTGGAGGCTTCCTACGTACCATGCCTTGACATGGATCAAAGACCTCGTAGTTCAAATGGGTGTGCAGTTTAATGTCATGTTGGATGGGGAAATACAGTTTAACGTCATGCTGGACGAGGGCATGCAGTTTAACGTCATGTTGGACGAGGTATTGTCATGGCCAATGCCAACTCTAAGCCCGCGTGAGTCATGCTCGATGTGAGAAACAAGAGACAGCAAGGACCTGACGATCACGCCGTGAAGGGTGCATCCGTGAGAAGCGAAGAGGGTCTTACGCGTTATGCGGCCCATTAGTGCTGGGACTTACTCTAGGATGGAGGCCTGAAGTGCGACAAAGTGCAGCGAAAGAGGGATTTGGGACCAATGATGGGAGGTGCCTCGTTCCCTATCACGCCCTCCACTGACCTTGGTAGTGGGGAAGTACAGAGATGCAGGGGTGCAGCCATCCATTGGGGAACTAGGGTCGCCCTTCTCCTGAGAACATACACCGCTCCAATAAGGAGGATATCATCCCTTGTGGATGGGTGATTCCACTATCGTGGAGACGAGTGGCGTAAAAAATGTTCGAGATGGGGGGACCCTTCGTGCGATGCATGAGGTCGGGTCACATTTTAACGTCATGTGTTGAGGACGTGGTGCTTGGTAGTTTAACGTCCTGCAGCTCGGACGAGGCGGGTTCACTCCACACCCTTAGGACTTACATAACCGGTACCCTTTGCTCCTTGGGGGAGGGAAGGTACCAGTAAGGTCGTGGTCAAGGGGGGTTGTGGAGAGAAACATCGAGGGGTCCACATTAGCGTGGCTATGTGAAGAAGCAATAGCCGTTAGCATGCCTATGCGAAGAAGCATTAGGCAAAGCAACGCTACGAGTGGTATTGTCCGTGGGACTTTGAAATCACATCATGCATACCTGGAGGGTCGCATGGGAAGCGGAATTGCTAAGAAAAGGAGTGTGCTTCGCGAAGTGGAGTGCCTTAGCCTTAGCATGGGGCATAGGTGTGAGTGGAGGGTGCTTCACGAAGTGGAACAGTATTCGCGGAGCACTGTCTCATGAAGAAGAGGTGTCTCGCGAAGCGGGGTGCTGCGAATCGGTGTGCTTCGCGATGTGTAGCGATCCTGCCTTAGCATAGAGATCACTAGTACAGTTTGGGTGTTTCGTGAAGCATAAACGCTCCGCGGCTGCCCGGGTTTCCTTGGGAATCCCCCTCCTTCGCGAATGCCCTTGAGCTTCGTGAAGGGCATCCCTCTCGGAAGAGGGGCTCAAAATGAGACAAAGAGAAGGCGTCACGCGAAGTAGAAGTACCTCACGGAGCTCATGATTTCCAGGGGCAAAGGGTGCTTCGCGATTTGGGAGAGGAGAAGCCGAAAGGTAGGATTCTCTACCCCTGGGACTCAGGGGGAGCCCAGTATTTATAGGCAAGGGGCACCGCGAAGCAGCATTCCCACGCCGCCTCCGGGGCTTCGCAGCGCGCTCGCGAACATCAAATTCGTTCGCGGGGAGTTACCGCCTCTGGAGCTTCACGGCGGTCTCGCGAACTTCAAATTCATTTGCGGAGAGTTACCGCCTCATGAGCTTCTCGAGACCACGATGCTCGGGGTGCTTCGCTTTGCGGCTTCGCGATGCAGCGTGCCGGACTTCTTTTTCGTCCCTTCCTTTCGTGCAATATTTTGGCGCCAACAAATGCCCCCCCTCAGAATTGGAGCCGCGGAGGGTGAAGGGTTGAAGTTTGAGGGAAAATCGCCAAAATTGTCGGCGGTTCGCGATGCGGCGTCGCGAAGGGGGCCCGCGGTGCTGACGGGGGCCCTAGATCCGGATGCGACGCGATGCTCCGTGGGGCGGGGCGCGCCGCGATGCTCCGGGGTTTTCGACTATAAATAGGGGGGTCAAACTCTTTTTTCTTCACGCGCTTTTCTTGTCTTTTTGTGCTCCTGATTTCACAAAGCTCCGCGTACTCCGCGCCTACTCTCCGCGAATCGAGCTTCGCGGTGAATTTGCGGGTCTCTGACTCCACGACCACGCCAAGAGAACTCTTGTTTGCCGGCCTAGGCCAGACTCCGCAGCTTCGTCTCGCGGCTGACCTTCGTGAGCCGGCTTCATGATCCAGCTTCGCGATCCATTCTGAAACAATCCTTTTCTGAGTGCCGGAACTGAAATGGTCCACCAAGAAGCTATAGTGGGGGTGCTTGCGGATTCCGCCCATCGAGATGAGATATCCAACTGTCCAGGCCTTGGGGAGATGGTCCGAATAAGGGGCACGAAAAGTGTGGAATATGGAGTGATTTTTTGTCCGAACAGAATCCAACAAATAGGTAGTTACACCACCGTGGTGGGAGTATTCCAGATGGGCGCATTGGTTTGGTCATGGATCCTTCTTTCTTTGGGACAGGGCCTCTCTAGCGAGGGGTCCGGCCAGGGGGCCGGAAAGGGGAAGGATGGGATTAATGATTTCTGTGGGCTGGACCCTGGGCAAAATACCAGGGTGTCTCTACGTATCCCATGAGGATGGGAATCAAGCCATACGTAGTTCTAGAAGCGTAGTTTAACGTCATGCGGGACGATGAGAAGCCCGGACGTGTTGGTACACATCCCGCCAAAACTACTAAGCCCACGTGATCCATGCTCGGTGTGGGAAACAAGAAGTAGTGGTGGGACTTTCCCGACACAGAAAAGGGCTGGTTAGGGAAAAGGGACGCTCGGTGAATACCGGCCCAATGACACTATCACGATCGTGTAGTGCACCTAGATGTGCGAAGAGAAAGAGCCGAGTATGATGGAATTCCACTTGAACATGAGGAAGTGGAAATGTGTGAATCGTGTCGCTCGAGAGTTGGATCGCGATGATGGCGGTGTGACGATAGAGGATAACTGTTAACCGTGATGGAAACGCAGCATCCATATCGCATTAGCCTAGAATGGGGACAAACAAATGAGGTTTTACCATTGACCATGTTAGAAACACGGGACCATGTCGCAAATGTTGTCAAAGATCCTTAGGGACGTTGGCCTGAAACGATTGGAGGTCCCTTAGGTCCAGCATCCATGGAGATCCCTTAAGCCTAGTATCCATGTCGTCCGAGGGTCCTTTCGGATGTGGAAGAGGATGAGGATCCAAATAGCGAGCTCACGAAGCTTGGTCATGGGACGAAGGGAATGTCCCCATGAAAATTCCACACTTCGGGCTTTGTCAAAACACATCTGAGTAAGGCAATAAGACGCATTAGATAGAGGGAGAAAACATAAGAGGCACATGGTGGAGTAACTCAAACGCCTGGCATGAATGGGAATAGGGGGTGTGTGCGGTGCGATGAACAACTCGATGTAAATGAGAGAATAATCTCATATCACACCGCACGGCCTCCTTGGGGGAGGTTTTTGGTCAAGGGACCGAAAGCGAAAGTTAGGCTGGGCTCGCGGGGAAGTTCCCGGGCGCTCCTACGTATCTCATGAGGATGAGAATCAAGCCATACGTAGTTCTAAAGGGTGCCTTTTAATGTCATGCGGGACAAAGAGTAGGAGGGATAACTCTCAGAACGGGGTGCGTGTGGTGTAGTTATTTCAAACCCGACGCGAATGAGGACAAAATCCCGCACTACGCCACGCGGTCCCGTAGTCGGGGTCCCAATGGTAGGACCAGAGAGGTGAATTTGCTGAACTCAAGCTGGACCCAAAGACAGGAGGTATGGGAATTCCTACGTATCCCATGAGGATGGGAATCAAGCTGAACGTAGTTCTAGATGGATCTTAGACCATAAATGGGTAAAGGGAGTAGGGAACACATGGCAACAAAACCCGACGTTAATGAGGACCTAATCCCTACTTACCATGCGTCCTCTGGGGATATGCTCGAGTCGAGGGACTGAACACAAAGGTTAGGCTGGGCCCGCGGGGAAGTGCTCAGACGCTCCTACGTATCTCATGAGGATGAGAATCAAGCCATACGTAGTTCTGAAGGGTGACATGGTACGATACCAGTGTCAGGGTAAAAGGGGATTGCGGGCGTGGCCCTTGCACTAAAAGAAGCGGAATTTGATAAATCTTGTTTGTTCTTTAAGGTGAGTGGTATTTTCTGTGAAACGACAAGCCTAGAGTAATAGGTCGTGGTGTCGCCACAAGAATCAAGCCGTGATAGGCATTGACAAATGGCATGGCACGTGACCAATACCCAATGTGATGTCCTCTACAACGAGTTCATCACAATGTAGTTCCGTTTTTTGTCGTGTGGCCAGGACGATAATGTCACAGCTTAGGGTCGTGTGACAGGACCAAGTCTGCATTTTATCGTCATGCAGCGTAGACGTAGCAGAGGCGATGCTAGGTGGGGAATGTGCGCAGTGTTATAAAACACAATTGATGGAGACATGATCCCACATCACTTTGTATGCCACTCGGAGAGGGAGACCTTAGGCCGAGGGGCCTATATAGAGGTAAGAGGTGAGAGACTGGCTCCCTAAATGGTTTGAACCTGAAGACAAGGTGTTCGGGCGGTCCTACGTATCCCATGAGGATGGGAATCAAGATGAACGTAGTTCTAGATGTATCTTAGTTTATGGTCATAGAGCTTGGACCATGAATGGTAACAACTTCCCAAGCTAGCGCAGACGTCAACCCAATCCCTAAGCCCACATGAGTTAAACTCGGTGTGGGAAACAAGGGGGGCATCCTTATCGCAATACTTGGGGCACCCATCAAATGGGAGTTGGTAGAGAGCCCCGAAGGACACCTTTGACGCGGCTTGTTTCCTCAACGCGCAGACATGCACGGGGGAAAAGTACTAAGAGTTCCGAGACTCTACTTGGACACGATGAAGTGATGAAGGGTGTGAATTGTGTACCCGACATTTTGGGATCAATGGGCTGGCGTGGCGATAGAGGAAAAATGTTAACCACGGTGGAAACACAGCGTCCATATCGCGTTAGCTTGAGGTGGGAACAAAAAACGAGCATCGACCGCTGACCATATTCGCAATGTGGATTTTATCGATTTGTTGTCTGAAACCCTCGGGCGCGTTGGCCCGTAACGGTATGAGAGCCCTTGGGCGTAGTATCCAGGCCGTTCATGGGGGTCCCTCCGGGTTTGAAAGATGATGGAAGCCCTGATTCTGGGATACACAAAGCCTGGAAATCGGGTGCGGACGTGTCCGAGTAAATCTTGGAATTCCAGGTAATAAACCAGAGTCCCCTTGGGCACATTGGTGAACCACCGAAAAGGGGTCGAAGAAACAGCTCAGGAAGGAGAGGTACATGGCGTGGTCATTACGAGACCGACGGGATTGAGGAAATAATCACACACCACACCATATAATCCTCTCATGGAGGAAGGGTAGACCAAGGGGCCAAGGTGGGACGAAGATTCCTAAGAGGTGGGGCTGGACCTGAATCCTAGACATTCAGGTGGTCCTACGTATCCCATGAGGATGGGAATCAAGCCACACGTAGTTCTCTAGATGTAGTTTAACGTCATATGGGACGAGGGGGGAGTAATATACCCCCAAACAAGGGAGGTGTATGGTACGGCGAATAAACCGACGTGAATGAGAAAAATAATCTCACGCCACACCATACACTCCTATAAGAGAGGACCTGGGCCGGGGCCCGGAAAGGCCAAGGGGCCTGAGGCTGGGCCTCATAAGGGAAGGCGTACGGCATGGTACATGATCCCTACATAAATGAGGATATAGTCCCATGACACACCGTACACCCTGGGTAAGAGGTTGGGTGGAGGGGCCCGAGAAGGCCAAGGGGCCTAAGGTCAGGCATCAGTCAGGAAGGCCTGACCGGTTTGCAGTTTAACTTCTTACATGAGGATGACGAAAGATATAACTGTATCTAATTCGGGGGTGTGTATGGCATGGCGAGTAACCTAACGTGAATGAGGATGTAATCCTACACCACGTCGTAAATTCCTTATAGGGGAATCGGGGCCGTGGGCCTGACCGCTAGCACCACCCAGAGGGAAGTTTGTCACTTCGAGATGGGGTAGAACAAATCACTACACTCGATGTTTGGGACATCTCAGGGTGGACCCGAAGATCCAGGACACTGTTGACCATGTTCAAAACACAGCGTTCCTATGGTGACCTAATATGGGAACAACAAATGAGCGTCGACCGTTGACCAAATTGGCAACGCGGGACTTGTATCGGCTTGTTGCTTGAAAACCCTCGGGGGCGTTGGCCTGTATCGGTAGGAGAACCCTTGGGCGTAGTATCTAGGCCGTTCTTGGGGGTCACTCCGGGTGTGAAAAAATGATGGAATACCAATCAAGGAGTGGGTGAAGCATAGCTGTATCCATCCACGAAAGAGGCAAACATCTCCAGGGGGATGTGCAGTCAGGTCGAGGCTTGCCCGATGAGAGTTGGGTAAAAAGTGTGCACCCTTCCATATATTTTGACCCGAGGGGAATATTTTGGCTTTTGGGCTGGGCCAACAGACAAAATGCCCGGGCGTTCCTACGTATCCCTATTAGGATGGGAATCAATCCATACGTAGTTCTTGAAGGCCATGCAGTTTAGCGTCATGCGGTGAGGACGTGGGAGGATGGAATAACGGGAGTGGTCACAAGGTGAAACCCTTCCAATCCTTATATAATCGGGGTTGTATGAGTGGGGATAATAAAGCCTACTCCTCGTTACACAAGGATCCTCCAAGGAAACTATTACCAGGGGGGATAGTGGAAGAGAAAAGCTTAGGGCTGGGCTCAAGACGAGGTGTCCGAGCGTTCCTACGTATCCCATTAAGATGGGAATCAAGCCATACATAGATCTTGAGATGCAGTTTAACGTCATGTGGGATGAGGATTCCTCTCATTTGGGGATATGTAAGGTACGGCAAGTAATCTGACGTGAATGAGGACGTAGTCCCACACCATACCATACAATCCTGCAAGAGGGTGAGTCGGGGAGAACCAAGGGGCCTGAGGCCGGGCCGCGGTCAGGGAGACATGACCAACTTTCGGTTTAACATCTGGCAGTGAAGACGGGGTCGTGGGCCCGAGGATGCCAAGGGGCCTGAGGCTGAGCCTCGGTTAGGAAGGCGGGACTGGTTTGTAGTTTAACGTCTTACAGTAAGGATGGGGGAGATCTTAGTTTAAGGTCATAGAGCTCAGACCATTTTGCAGTTTATCATCTTGCTGGACGAAGATGCAGTTTAAGGTCATGCAGGACCTTACATTTTAAGGCCGTGTTGGACCATAACGTGCAGTTTAAGGTCATGAGGGACCCTTTAAGATCAGGTGAAGTACCTCTTTAGTAACCTGGCATTGGTGGGAGGGGTTATGCATTCACCATCCGTAGTCACCAAGGAGTATGCTCCATTGGGGTAAACCTTATGGATGATATAAGGCCCTTCCCATTTGGGTTCTAACTTCGGCGGTTTCCTACCGGGGATCATTAGTGCTCGAAGGGCCAGTACTAGGTCTCCCTGTAGAAAATAATGGAGATGAACCTTCTTGTTGAAGGCCCTTGCTATCTTATCCTGATGCCTTTCCAGATTGTGCAGGGCGAGAAGCTGGTTCTCGTCCAGTTCTTCTAATTCATCTAGATGGATTTCGACTACCTCATCTGATGTCTGGTGATCATATATTGTAGTCCGTAACGATGGAAGCTGTATCTCAATGGGTAGGACGGCCTCAGCTCCATACACCGGGGAATATGGGGTCACCTGGGTAGAGTTGCGAGTCGTCGTCCGATAAGCCCAGAGGGCATTGGGGAGCTTGTCCAGCCAACTTTTCTTGTTCTGACCAACCATCTTCTACAGAATGTTAGAGAGGGTTTTGTTGAATGCCTCGATCTGCCCATTTTCCTGCGCATGGTAGCAGGAGGTATGGTTCGAACGGATGTCGTACTTGGCGTACAATTTCTTCAGTTCAGCCGCTCGGATGTTGGTGCCGTTATCAGTGAGGACAGCGTGAGGGACCCCAAACTGGTGGATAATATTGGAGATCACAAAGTTGACGATGGAACGGGCCTTGACATCTTTGAGTGGAACTGCCTCTACCCACTTGGAGAAGAAGTCTGTAGCAGTCAGGATGAACCTAAACTGGCAGGATGTTGCCGGTGGATATGGTCCCACTACATCAAGTCCCCATACCGCAAATGAGTAAGAGTACTTGGTGGGGTGGAGGGGCTCCGGCGGCCGATGCAGGAAGTTGGCGTGAACTTGTCACGCGTGGAATCTCTTGGCATACTCAATACAATCATGGATCATAGAGGGCCATAAGTACCCCAACCTCCATATTTTATGGGACAGCTTCGGCCCAGCTTGATGGGCACCACAGGAACTGGCGTGAACCTCTTGCATAACTTGAGGAATCTCTACTCCTTGAATGCAACGGAGGAGGACGCCATCGAAGCACCATTTATAAAGTATCTGTTCAAGACGGGGGCCGCTCTGGAGAGTAAATTGCAGTCTGCGGCATTGGATTCGCTCGCGCTCGGCCCGGTCGTCTGGAAGGTGGCCATTTTGGAGATACTCGAAAAAAAGGTGCCCTCCATTCGGGAGTGGCTTCAACCATTGTGTCTGACGAACCCAGGACCCCTGACGTAGAGGGTCCGGCGGTGAGATTACTTACCCGCAGGCCATCATTTTCCTCTTGGGTGACGGGGGAAATGACTCTCTGTTGTGCCACATGTATGATCAAATCATCTTGCTTGGGTTCTATGAGCGACACGGCTAAACCAGCCAAGGCGTCTGCTTGACCGTTCTGTGGCCTTAGGACATGGGTAATCTCTGGTCGAGAAGAGAACCGGGCCATTAGGCAGAGGTTGTACACCAGCAATGGTACAAGCTCCGGCTTCCTGACGACGTAGTCACCATTAACCTGTTTGATTAACACCTCAGAATATCCTTTCACATGTAGATGGGGCACATTGATCTCAAGGGCCAACTTGAGGCTGGTGATGAGAGCCTGGTACTCTGCCTCATTGTTCATACAGCCTTCTTACAATAGGAACGAGTATGGCAGGACGTCTTGCGCTGGGGTAATGAAGAAAATACCCAGGCCCACTCTGTTGAGCTTGGGATCGTTGAGCCTCCTACCGGTGGGGCTCCGGGAGGCACCATCGAAATGCATTCGCCAACACGGGACGACAAGATCGACTGAGAGGATCGTCTCATCAGGAAAATCTAGGTCTAGGGATTGATCCGCGGAGGTTGGATGGGCAGCTAAAAAGTCTTCCAACACCTGTCCCTTGATGGCCTTCTGAGGTACGAACCTGATATCAAACTGCTGGAGAATCACCGCCCACCGTTCTAGTCGGCCAGTCAGCATGGGGCGGTTCAGGATGTACTTCAGTGGGTCTACCCGATAGACTAATTGCACCTCATGGTGCTGCAGGTAATGTCACAACTTCTGTATAGCGAAGACGAGCGCAAGGCAGCTCTTTTCGATAGGGGAGTATCTGACCTCCATATCGAGAAGCATGTGGCTGAGATAATAGAGACTGTTCTCGGTACCCTCGTTATTCTTCTGGGCGAGCAGTGCACCGAGGGATCTTTCCAAGGTGGTCACGTAAAGGACCAGCGGCTTTCCGGAGACGGTTGGCATCAAAAATGGAGGTTGGAGCAGATACTGCTTGATTTCCTCGAAGGCGGTCCGACACTCCTCATCCCATTCGTAGGCGGCACCCTTCTTCATGAGCCGGGAAAAGGGCATACACTTGCCGGCCAGATTCTCGATGAATCGGCGTATATAGGCTTTGTGGCCTTGGAGGCCTTGAAGTTCCAGAATGTTGGTCGGGGGAGGCATTTGGTTGATGGCCTTGATCTTCTCTGGGTCAATCTCAATGCCTCGGTATCTAACAAAAAAGCCCAGAAACTTCCCAAAGGTGACCCTGAAGGCACACTTTAATGGGTTCATCTTTAGGTGACGGGAACAGAGGAAACCGAACACCTTCTCAAGGTCTTTGAGATGGTCTTGGCGCTGACATGATTTGACCACTATGTCATCCACGTAGCATTCCACCAGCGTCCCGAGAATCATCTTGAATATGCGGTGCACAACCCTCTGATAAGTGGCACCAGCATTTTTCAAGCCGAATGGAATAACCTGGTAGCAAAAGGTACCTTGGGTAGCCCTGAAGGCGGTGGACTCCTCGTCCTCAGGGGCCATCCGGATCTGGTTGTACTCGGAATACCCATCCATGAAAGAGAGAGCTTGGAACCCGGCCGTGGCGTCAATCAATAACTCTGTCACTGGGAGTGGGAAGTCATCCATTTGGAAGTGGCGATTAAGGTCGCGGAAGTCAATGTAGACTTTGATCATCCCATTCTTCTTCTTGAATGGCACAATGTTGGAAAGCCACTTGGGGTACTGGACTTCCTTAACAATGTTGGCTTTGATAAGCTTGTCAACTTCGGCCTCAACCATAGCACCATGAGAAGGGTGTATCTTCATGGGAGGTTGCTTAAACCCACGATGGTTTTCCGAGAGGCCCAGACGGTGAACGGCTACCTAGGGATCTAGTCCTGGCATCTCGTTGTAACTCCAGGAAAACATGTCACGGTGTTGTTTGAGGAAGTCAACGTACTGTTGCCGCTCCTCGAGGGACATGGCTGCACTGATCAACTTGGGTTTCGGATCTGCCTCGCTACCAAGGTTCACCTGTACTAGTTCATCAACTGTGGTAGAGACGCCCTCCTCAAAGGTGGGGGGAGCATCCTCTAGGTCTTCCTCTCCACCCATGGGGGGATTTCCCACGACGGGGGATATTTATGGGCTATCAAAGCCTGAGGGGTAGCTGGTGCCGTCTTGGGCAGCAATGGTCATCATATCAAGAGACTCACTCGCCATTGAGACCATAGCAATGAAGGCAGTCGACCCTATCTCATCTAGCCTTCGGCCTAAGGGGCCACGTTTGATGGTATCAAAGCAGTGGTGATGTGTCGGCCTGAGTCGGTTGATTCTAGCCCGGCGGAAGAGACACGTATGGTGCACCGCCGTTGTCATAAGCTTGAAATTCCGATACTGTACAGGGGTAGGAGGTTCCGGGATCACCTGAGCCTGGTTGATGTAGGAGTACGAGGTGATTTTCCACCGTCGCTTGGACACAGGAACATGCCTTCCTTGTGTACCCGAAACAACAAAACATTGCCCCATGTCGGGGGTCGTGGCCTCCAATCAGTAGATCGGGAGTATGTAGGTGTCATCAATGCTTTCCCATGGATCACTTGTGACCGGGGTGGGTTTATCCTCACTTACTAGGATTTTCTTATCCTTACTCTTGTAATAACCAGCATCTAGATAGCATGCCTCACAAGAGACAAAAGGAGACGCATCTCCTTGGATCATTCCTACTCGAACTTTGAGTGAGTATTTGAGCCACTGGTGATACGATGAACGGACTACTGCATGCAGATGGAGCCACGACCTACCCATCAATGCGTTGTAGGCAGTGTCCTAAGAGACGACCATAAACTCGGTGCTGGCAATTAAGCCACTGAAATGAGTCTTCAGGGGGATCTTGCGGACTGGGGTTTGCTTGGTCCTGTCGTACCCCTTGATTCTGTGGTCAGAGGGAGTTAAATCACCTTCCTACAGACCCAGCTTTCGCAACGTCCGAGTCAAAATTAGGTTGATTCCGGAACCCGTGTCAACGAGGCAACGACGGACTTCCACACCATTGAAGTGGCTAGTGATGTACAGCGGGCAAATATGCCCCTGTATAGGAGGGTCCTCATCTTCACCGGAGAAGGAGATAACCGCCTGACATTCGGTGTTCTCAGTTTTATCGGCATGGAAGGCTTTTGTAGCTGCTACCTCCATCTAAAACTGGAGGGGGGGTCCTAAGGGCCTCGGCAAGTGCCTTGCGCATTTCAGATGACAACCGGTGGGCCTCAAGGATAGAAAGCATTGCTGAAATTCCTGCCAGGTGCTTCAAGATGTCATACTTTCATGCCAAACGCGAACCTCTGCCTACAGAAGGTTGTTCGGCAGTTGGAGGCATAGCGGGTCCTGCCGGTTGAACCGGCGGTTGGCTAGTACTGGGTACATCCTGCTGCCCACTTGTTTAGGCCTGGAGAGTAGTCGTCAGACTAGGATCGGACAGTGGAGGCTGGCCTGTACCCGGGCAAGACTGACTCTGATATGAACGATGTAGCTCTCCCTGATCTAGTAGCACAAACGGCGGTGGAGGTAGAGATAAGGGTGTCAGATGGTGTTGCGCGTGCTGAGCTCTGCGCTGAGCCGTCTGTCTGGTCTTAGTAGTGTGCACGGCTTGGCTGAATGTTCCCACTGACGTACCTCGATGACTGGCGTGGTTTTGGTTCCGCTGATATTGACGTCGGCTGGAAACGTTGGGGAGGTTCGCCTGACGTTCCCCCTCGTCGGGAGTCATATAGTGCTTTACCAGCTCCACGGTGTTAACCGAAGCGTACCCCTAGCTTTCACTCGATGAGACATCCACCACCGGGCGGATTCTGGGAGGAATATCAATTTCAGGGGACATAAAGTCGCCGAGAGTGCGGGATGATGACGTCACCGGCGGAGCACGTTGCTTCTTCTTACGTCGTTGCTGCTTTCCCTTTTGGGAAGAGGTCGACTGTGAAGGCGATACAGGGATACTTGCTACTTCTTATGAAGGTTATGGCTGCTTCAAGTGCGCCCAGATGATACCATGGGCACGGACAACGGTTTTTCGAGCCATCCAGTCGTCGTATTTCCGGGATCCGCGGCTGGGAATCTGCTGCCACTCGACTTTTCTGTCGCTACCGATCTCTGACCCTGCAAAGACACCCGCCACTTGTGTTGGTGGCGGGCCCAACCTGACTATGTTGTTGTTGACCTGGTCTTGAATCCAGTCTTTAAACACATAGCATTTCTTGAGGGTGTGCCCCAGAATCCGATGATAAGGACAGTAGTTGGGGTGATCAGTGAGATTCGACTCTGCCGGCCTTTTGCACTCGTGCAGGCGCACAATCCCTTGCTCTAGAGCACTTCAGATGTATCCAGGGACCTGATTTTCATTGAATGAATAAGTCTGGTGCCTTCTTTCCGGACAGGGGGCCCTGGGGGCCTGGCCCTGACGAGGGGCCGGAGGGGCCTGCCGAGGAGGCGGCGCCTGATTGTCTTTCCTATGTGGATGTGGTGCATTGTGCGGGGGAACCTGTCGATTCTGAGGCGGTCACTGCTGGGTAGGAGCCTGTGCTTGAGGTGGAGTACCTCTGCGGGGTTGCAGGGATGGTGCCGCTGGCAGTAATTATAGCTTCCTAGGGGCTTCTATTTGGGCCACCGCGGCGGGTTCAGCTCTGGCAGTCCTCCTGGATGGGATCATAGGGGGCAACGAACGTGTCTGACTAGCCTGTTGCAGAGCCTCCTCAAGGTTCTGAGCCTTATCTGAGAAATATCTGAACCCTCCAGGGTAGTTTTGGGTAATTAGGGAGGGTACCAGCTCCGTTTTGACATTCCCCACACACATCATCATTAATTGCTCCTAAGTTAGTGGAAAATCGAGGGAATACGTAAGTCCCTTCCACCGGGCGATGAAATCTGCGACTTGCTCATCAGGCATTTTCTTGCACTTGAAGAGGTCTGCAATACTGGTCTTCCGCGTGGTGGAGCTGAACTGGTATAGGAACTGCCGGCGGAGATCCTTCAAACTGGTCACCAATCTGATAGGGAGCTGGTTGTACCAGGCGAATGCGGGACCTTCCAATGTATGTACGAATCATCGGAGCTTGGCGGCTTCTTGCTGGGCCGGGGTCCCCAGCATGGTGCAAAACCTGGATGAAAAATGAGCCAAGTGCTGCGGCGGGTCCCCTGTCCCATTGAAGGGTGAGAAAGTGGGGTTTTGAAAACCCACTGGTGCTGGAATATCATCCACCCACGCGGGATATGGCTTGCCATCCGGTGGGACCGCCACCTACCGCGTTTCCAACGCTTCGAGGTGGGCTGTGAGTGCCGCTATAAGATCATCCGGGTGGGGGTCCCTGTCTTGACAGGGATCCCTAATCACAAGTGCGTTTCTAGGTTCTTCAACACGGTAGATGGCTTCGGTACCTCGTGGATCGACTGGCGGAATGACCTGTGGGGCGACTGGGGGAAGCAGGACTGGATTCTTCAGATTTCCCCATCGTTTGGGAGGGTTTGGCGAGACGTATCATTCCCTCTTGCCGTAAGTTCCGGCTTCTGCCCTGTCTGCGGAAGTAGCATGCTCAGGGTTTCCCGGAGGCATCTCACCGGGGGGAAATTCTTCCTGCCCCTGCTGCCCCGGCCTAGGATTACAATAGTTGGGTCACCGCTCTGCAGTGCGCTCAGCCAAGAGTTCTTCAACCAGCCTCATCTGCTCAGCAAGCTGCTGGCGTAACGTGGCCTTCTCAGGATCTTCGTCCATTTTCTGCATAGAGGCAGACGGGTCGGAGTGCTTGACAGTTCCGACGTGCTCCTTACCCTTGCCGGTATTTCGACCGAGTACCAGTGACTCAGTGGGTACAGGGAGGCCTAGTAGGTTTCTCTTCTCACGTGTAACCCTCCCTGATGGGTCTAGTAGTGGCGATATGACCTCGGGGGGTAGGTCTCCATCAAGGAATTCAAGATCGTCTTCCTTGTCCACTACGTCATCCATGTGGACCGCGACCCCTCTCGATGGCATGTCCTCAATGTCGCATAACGAATCGGGCTATTGTCAGATAGGTTTGAAGAGGAGAGCGGTATAGTGTCCCCAACCATGGACTTGTACATGGGGGGGTAGCTTCCCTGATGACTCTGCGGAGTACATTGAAACTCTAAATGCATTTCCGTTGAAGGGCGCTCTGACGGCCTGGCGACTCAGGGTGCTGGGCCACAAGGAGTGCGGCCAAATCGATCAGTCGGCATTGCTCACCGATCTCTTCAAAGTGCTCTCGACATCTGGGGTACACCACCCGCTCGTAACGAAGGTGGAAGTGTGTTTCCATAGGGTTTGACAAAATCACCCCACTTCTACAGGGGTAAGGGACTCTGGTGCGCGAAAGTTCAGCACCGCCATCGGCCAGAACTTCTCCGGGAAGTAATCTGCTGCGAGAATGCTCCAGAAGCTCCTGGGTTCGGACTCGGGATCTAGCCCTGTATTGCCCCACTCGTCAACTGGGGGCGGCTGAGGGACTGGTAGCAGTACCAAGGCGGACCTCTGGGATAGTAAACTCGGCAGCGGAGAATACGACGAACGAGCTGACTGGCCGCTGAATTCCGGTTCATCCTCTGAAGAGAGAGGTGACTTGGCCACAATGTCACGATACGATGGGATGATAGCCACAGCTTCCGGCATAGGAGTCACGGTTTCTGGCGATAGGTCATGTCGTCGCTCTACCGTCTTTGGCCCCAAAAATAGCTCTTTATGATCTCTGGTAGAGGTAGAGGGCGCTTCTGGTGACAATGGTGGCGATTTCACGGTCAAGACCTGCGGAATTTCCACGATTTATTCCTCGTGGATGTACCTTTGGAGAGAGATGGGAATCTGGTGGACCTCACATTCCAGGAGAATGAGGCTAACGTGCCTGGTTCCCGCCCCAGTCCCTGATATGGAGGAGTGGGGAGAAGGTTCAATCGCTGATTTGCATTCCGCTTCAGAATCCGAGAAACGATCCGGTTTGATCTCCACCCGGGCTTTCCCGGGACTCTTCTTGTGGCGGTGACGACCCGCTCTCTTGCCCCGGGGTGGCTCTTCGGGATGGGGTTGATCCTCATCATGTAGTCTCGGGGCGGCGCTGGCACCGTGGCGGAGAGGGCCCCCGCTCGAGATAGCCGAGGTACTAGGGGAACTAGGGAAAATGTCGAAGGGTACATGGGGAGGACCTCCATGGACAACAACCATGTGGGTGGAGCCTCTGTTGGAATTGGTAGAATCATGGGGAGGACCTCCATGGTCGATGCGGGCGGAGCGAAGCTAACCTTTACTCCTCGAGTTGCTGGGGCGAGGAGGACCTTCGTCGGTTGCAGAGAGGATGTAGGGAGGGCCCCCACGTTGGAGAAGCACCGGATGGACAGTGCCTTCAGATCGATAGTCGTTGAGTGGAGGAGAGACTTCATCCCATGTATAGTGGGCGCGAGAAAGGTTTCCACGCCGAGCGTCACTGTCGTGGGGCAGGTCTTCCTTTGGGATGGGGGTAGCACGAGGCATACCTCCATAACGAGCTTCAGAGCGGGGAAGTCCCACGCTCTGTGGAGAAGTGGTACGTGGAGGGCCTCTGTACGGGGTGACATCACCGCGAGTTTGTTCGCGGCGATCAACACTCACGCCTGCAACCCAGAGAGTCAACCCAGTCTGCCCGTGGGGCGGTTGGGGTCTCGATCCTGTTTGGGTGAAGGAGTGCCCCTGCTCAGTGTATGCAGGAACTCCATGATGCAAGTCGGTGGTGGCTTGGTCCACTGTAGCTATTGACATCGACACATCTGGGCGAGCGTCCTCAGCCCGTGCCCGACGCTGACGTCGGGTTAGACGAGCTGGCGCAGACGGTGTAGGGGCATGGCCTGCCTGCTCTTCCTGCGGAGTCGGACGGCGGCGCTGACGCGTCTGAACGAGAGCCCTTTCCTGGAGCCCTTGGGTCGGGACCCTGAGCGGGCCGAGCCGGATGTCATCCGCCTCATCAGCATAAGGCGAGGAGTTGTCGAGGAATTCCGGGGACAAGCTCCTGAAACGATTGAACGTTGGGGTGGGGAGCAGGGGCTCCCTGCGCGTCCTGTTAGGGTAGCGTTGATGGCGGGGCCTGGATGCCTCCAGGTCCAGGCTGTCCATATCCTGAGATGGTATGACCCCTTCCTCCTCGTACCTGCGTACGAGGTTGTTGATCACCCTTCGCTGGATGATCTCTGATGGGGAGAGGGGATGTGGGCGCCCCATATTCCACGATGTGGCGGTCGTCGTGGCGGTAGTGGAGCCATGCGGGGTGGATGTGGTGGTGTTTCCCCTGCCACTGCGTAGGTGAGCGGGCGGTGATCGTGTTTCCATAACAGCAACCTGGTTCCTGGGAAATGAAGGTATCAAATCATCAGCCTTGCGAGGAAAAGGATTTACAACTAGTTCCCCAGCGTCCTTCCATTCTCCACGACTGTAAGAAGGATCCACTCCAACACATTGCAGAATGGAGTGCCCCATGATCTACTACCCCGACTTCCGGTGAGTTTCACAACAGGCCCTCTATTTTCTTGGCGGGACCAGGCACCGGATATCCGGATCCGGTGACACATCAATCTACTGGTGTTTCAAACGCTACTAATCTCCACATTGAGGATAAGAATTTCACGTCGGTTTCACCATTTCTGTTTTCGACGCTTTCGTCGGGGCGCGCGCATCCGTCCGTCCGTGGAGGAGGACGCGTTGCGCTGTTGCCCCACATTCCCCGCTTTCCAAAGGTGGGCGACATTCGCTCCTTATTCAGGGACGTCTTCTCCTTGATCAAAACGGGATGATGGGATGTCAGTTCTTCCTTCCGCGGATTCCTCCTCGAAACTCGTCACCTAGTCCGGGTCTCCCTCATAGATTTAATACGTTGTTCGTGAAACTCTTCCCAGTGCCATGATTCCATGGACGCCGGTTAATTACACTGCTTCTGTCAGGACATTCCAAAGGGTCTGGTCAGGGCAACAACCTTCAGTCGGGGGAGTAGTCACGTTGATACATCAGTAGCGTGTCTGGATGCTGGGGAACCGGCATGTCTGTCTATTATCCCTGGTTATAGGGCTTCTCGAGGGCGTGGAGGCCTGAGGCCACCCACATAGAGCGCGGGGAATTATATGACATAGACGCATATCTGAGGTTTTCCTTATCTTCCTATGTTTAACACAGGGTATGCCGCGAGTTTAACATCCAACGGAGACGGATCAACCCGATCAGAGCATTAACTAGAATGGATCGGATTAAGGGATTTCCCTTGAAGGGGTGCCGATACCGGGACCAGCACATGGGAGGCTATGAAGAGGAACGTACCGACATGGTCTCACCAGGATATGACAGTCCGGGTGAGAATCATGGTGGATGATGGATGGATGAATGAAGTTGAGGGGGGAATGGAAAGGGACCATCACAAGGGAGACGGTGTAGTTGGTCTTGAGCCTCGAAGAGACCTCCTACGTATCCCCATGATAGGGAATCAAAGTCCACGTAGTTTGGGATGGTACCGGTGAACCGGCGTGAAAGTGGACCTTGGTCCAAATGATGTGGGGCTTACACACTAGGCTGCCCGGGTGTGGATGAACCGACGTGAAGAAGGTTGGAGTGACCAACAAGTGGTGGACTTGAACCTCTGAGAGGCTTCCTACGTACCATGTCGTGACATGGATCAAAGACCACGTAGTTCAGGTTGGACATCGAAAGGACGAAATGAATGAGGAGGACCAGGAGGGCCCTAGTGGTGGTGGGATTGGACCTCGTGGAGGCTTCCTACGTACCATGCCGTGACATGGATCAAAGACCATGTAGTTCAGAGAGGCTTCATCGGCGAACCGACGTGAAGGTGGACCTTGGTCTGATGGGTGGTGGGCTTGAACCTCTGGAAGGCTTCCTACGTACAATGCCTTGACTTGGATCAAAGACCACGTAGTTCAAATGATGGAAGTCGTGAGTGAACCGACGTGAAGGTAGAAATTGGTCCAATGAGAGATGGGCTTGAACCTCGGGGAGGCTTCCTACGTACCATGCCTTGACATGGATCAAAGACCTCGTAGTTCAAAGGGTTTCATTGGTGAACCAACGTGAAATTAGACCCAGGGGTCCACTAGTGGTGGGCTTGAACCTCGTGAAGGCTTCCTACATACCATTCCTTGACATGGATCAAAGTCGACGTAGTTCAAATGGTGAGTGTCAGTGAACCGACATGAATAAGGAGGGACCTTGGTCCAAAGGGGGGTGGGCTTGAACCTCAGGGAGGCTTCCTATGTATCGCGCCTTGGCATGAATCAAAGTCCTCGTAGTTCGGATTGAAAATGGGGGCTTGGCACACCAACAAGGAGACGGTTTGGGCCAATGATTGATGGGCTTGAACCTCAGGGAGGCTTCCTACGTATCGTGCCTTGACATGGATCAATGTCCTCATAGTTCAGGTGGTGACAACGGCTTGCCGTCGAACTGGAATGCAGTTTAACGTCATGCTGGACGAAGGTAAAACTCGACGTGAATTGGATGATAGGTGGGCTTGAACCTCGTGGAGGCTTCCTACGTACCATGACTTGACATGGATCAAAGACCTCGTAGTTCAAATGGGTGTGCAGTTTAATGTCATGCTGGACGGGGAAATACAGTTTAATGTCATGCTGGATGAGGTCACGCAGTTTAACGTCATGTTGGACGAGGTATTTTCATGGCCAATGCCAACTATAAGCCCACGTGAGTCATGGTCGGTGTGAGAAACAAGATACAGTAAGGACCTAACGATCACGCTGCAAAAGGGTGCGTCCGTGAGATGCGAAGAAGGGATTACGCGTTAGGCGACCCATTAGTGCTGGGACTTACTCCAGGATGGAGGCCCGAAGTGCGACAGAGCGCAGCGAAAGATGGATTTGGGACCAATGATGGGAGGTTCCTCGTTCCCTATCATGCCCTCCACTGACCTTGGTAGTGGGGAAGTATGGAGATACAGGGGTGCAGCCATCCGTTGGGGAACTAGGGTCGCCCTTCTCCTGAGAACATACGCCTCTCCAATAAGGAGGATATCATCCCTTGTGGATGGGTGATTCCACTCCCGTGGAGTCGAGTGGCGTAAAAAATGTTCAAGCAGGGGGGACCCTTCGTGCGAGGCATGAGGTCGGGTCACAGTTTAACATCATGTGTTGAGGACGTGGTGCTTGGCAGTTTAACGTCCTGCAGCTCGGATGAGGCGGGTTCACTCCACACCCTTAGGACTTACATAACTGGTACCCTTTGCTCCTTGGGGGAGGGAAGGTACCAGTAAGGTTGTGGTCAAGGGGGGTTGTGGAGCGAACCATCGAGGGGTCCATGTTAGCGTGGCTATGAGAAGAAGAAATAGTCTTTAG
The DNA here is from genome assembly GCA_963277665.1 of Viscum album. Lineage (NCBI taxonomy): Eukaryota > Viridiplantae > Streptophyta > Magnoliopsida > Santalales > Viscaceae > Viscum > Viscum album. The sequence continues at coordinate 368,195 of CAUJRU010000654.1, forward strand.
CGTGCCTATGCGAAGAAGCATTAGGCGAACCAACGCTACGAGTGGTATTGTCCATGGGACTTTGAAATCACATCGTGCATACCTGGAGGTTCGCACAGGAAGCGGAATTGCTAAGAAAAGGAGTGTGCTTCGTGAAGCGGAGTGCCTTAGCCTTAGCATGGGGCATAGGTGTGAGTGGAGGGTGCTTTGCGATGTGGAACAGTATTCGCGGAGCACTTCCTCGCGAAAAATAGGTGCCTCGCAAAGCAGGGTGCTGTGAAGTAGTGTGCTTCACGATGTGTAGCAATCCTGCCTTAGCATAGGGATCACTAGTACAGGTTGTGTGTTTCGCGAAGCATAAACACTCCGCGGCTACCCGGGTTCCCTTGGGAATCCCCCTCCTCTGCGAATGCCCTTGAGCTTCACGAAGGGCATCCCTCTCGGAAGAGGGGCTCAAAACAAGACAAATCGAAGGCGTCACGCAAAGTAGAAGTACCTCGCGGAGCTCATGATTCCTGGGGGAAAAGGGTGCTTCGCGATTCGGGAGAGGAGAAGCCGAATGGTCGGATTTTCCGTCCCTGGGACTCAGGGGGAGCCTAGTATTTATAGGCAATGGGCGCCGTGAAGCATCATTCCCGCGCCGCCTCCGGGGCTTCGCGGTGCGCTCGCGAACGTCAAATTCGTTCGTGGAGAGTTACCGCCTATGGAGATTCATGGCGGGCTCACAAACGTCAAATTCGTTCGTGGAGAGTTACCGCCACAGGAGATTCGCCAGACCGCGATGCTCGGAGTGCTTCACATCGGGGCTTCGCGAGGCAGCGTTTCGGGCTTCTTTTTCGTCCCTTCCTTTCGTGAAATATTTTGGCGCCAACACTCGTAAATAAATTTAATAAATAAATTGAACACTCATTATTCTAAACTCAAATAATATGAGTTTATTTATTTCATTGGTGATCGTATCACTTTAGACAAATCCTGGACCCCTATGGCAGGGCCCATTATGTCCAAAACTCTTATTCAACTGAATTGGGAAAATCCTTGAATAATCTATTGTGTGTGACCCTCTAGGCATTTATTTCGACAGTACTGAATAATATTCACAGACCAAGAGCAGGATCTAGTAAACCATCCTAGCCCCTCAAGAAATAATTATTTTCATAGTAGCGACAACCAACCTACAAACACGCACTGTGTAATATAGTCTCTTTGTCGGTAATATCTCATAAAGTAGGATGCACTCAAGTGTCATCGCCATTTTTCTTGATTTATTATTTGTTGATTTAATAGGACGGATTTACCCTTGAATTCCATGGTCGTGGTCTTATAATGGTACTGCCATCCATATCAACATGCCCTGAGATATATTACGTCCATAACCTGGAAGCAACAAATCCTTTCTTAAACATTCAACCAATGTCAAGCCACCAACGACGCACCCGAAACAAACTACCTTGCCACAACATCATTGCCATGGTTTTCGTCTTGTATCAAAGTACGCAATAGAATGACATGCATTGGTAATGATATCAAGTCAAGAGACCATTACACATTATCGTAGATAGGAACATCCAATGACACCTGAAACATGTGGATTTCTGATTTTCGTGTCAGTCCTCATGATCACACTTCTAGAGATCACCAAGTGAAAACTTCATGAGAAGAATTTTCAATGATTATAAGCCCCCAACACCTGATATTCAAGCATTTGTTGTTCCCAATCATTAAGATGTATCTATACTATAGAAAATATATTTAAGATTAATATCATAGTATCTTGGGGTTCTCATTATATCCTGGGAACTACTATAACCTTTCAATACGACAATGAATCATTGGACATTACCATTTCAATAGTGGAAATAGAAAATTCTACACTATAATGGTAATATAACATCATGTATAGATAACTGTATACATGATATGATAATTAAAATCACTGAATTTTTGGGTCTAGGGAACCCACTATTTCAACACTCCCACTTGTACTAGAGACAACTTGATAACCAAAATTGTTAGCTACTCACATGATGAACATCATGTTTCTGTTGAGTAATAAATTTAGCTACTATTTTTGCCATGGTTCTGCCACGTGACTATTCTGCTATTCCGACCTGATCCCCTTGAGTAAAACTTCTCAAGGGATGGTATCCCAAGCCTATCTCTTTTTTTCCACAGTCATAGCTTGATATCTTGGCTAGTAAGAATATCATAATTTACATATTGATAATACTTTTCTTACTAGGTTTAATTCCATGAACTGGAACAAATTGTTGCATATCTGCTTCTTAGCTGTCATAGAAGCTGAACCATACTCAATATTTGTAGGTATAGCTACCACTGGCTGATATAATCTTGACTCACTCATCGTCTTTAGCCTAATTACGATAGTAGATCACATTTATCTATGAAAGACTAGTTTGTATCCTCAAAAACTTGTATCCTTTCTTCTCCACTTACTAGGTACATATCTTTTGTACTTTCCAAAGTACAATTAGATAGTTCTGATTGCACCCCTTGCAGTGCTCCTAGATATTACCGATATCTTCCCAATATACCTTGGAAATATCAGTTCTTGTACATATCTTGGCATGAGTCATTGATCCATCGCTCTGATGTATTGATTTCAACTCACTACATTTATCTCTTCTCATGTCATGGATAGGTCAACATGGTGAGATTATGCCATGTGACATAGACAAAAATTCATCTCTTGAATTGTTCCAAATTTTATTTTTTTAATATAATGTCACTATATATACGATTGACTAGGAACAAGCAACCAATAGATCTACCTTAGTAGATCCTATTCCCTATAACTTAGGTAGTTTCTTTAAGTCAATCATTTGAGAGTAAATTTCATTTTGGTCATAACTCATTGTGAGACAAATGCCTTTTTTCCATATGTTTATGAACATATTTTGTTTAGAAAACATTGATTCTCCCACTAACCTCACGTAGACACATGGAAAACATTTTTGCAAATGTATTTTTTATAATTATGTTGCTTACATTAATCCTAAACCGGATTTTAGTAACTTGCAACCTTTATTAGCATTCTGTGACATGACCATACCTTTCTGGTTGTGTCGTATAGACACCATCCATGATTAGTGGTCATGACATCCAATTCTGAATAAATTGATCATAGATATAAGTTATGATAAGTAAAACTCTAACGGATTTAGGAATAAATACTTGGTTAAATCAGTCAAGCCTTATTGGAACCATGCTCATACAATCCATGTATCAACTCTCTTGAATACCCACCGCAATATTCAAAATAATATCCCCTTTTCACATTGATACATGGAATCCATTAATTGAATTTTATTTGGTCTTATCAATTTTAGTTAATTTCAATATACTGATTACTTGTAGGAAATATTATTCACTTTAAATAACAGATCACCGACCACGATGAATATAAAAACCATTACCATGGTTTTATCCTTCCTATATAGTATGTTTCTCTGGAACATACTCTGTTCTACATGCGCTTATGGAATTAGTTCATATTCTAACTACTAGTGCATTTTGAGCAATGACTAAACACAAATCAATATAGCACCCACTATCTCTAATAGAGATGTAAACCCTTATATAAAAGTGTAGTCTATTGTTTGAATACATACTCTTTTATCTTAAGTATTTATGTAACATCCTAAACAACTGTTAGGATAAGTACCTTTGATGCACAATGTGTTTATCTTGATGCAAGTTTGTTTGTTTTTGAACAAACTATTTGCATCAAAACACATGTCTTTATGAAAAAATGGATTTCTATCATGCTATGACTCATATGATATCTATTTTTCATTATATTTGGCCTATGGTTGTAGGATATCTTTGTTATTTGCAAATAATTTCATGAAATATAATGGAGGTTTCTGCTAGTTACAACAATGAAATTACATGAATCAAAATTTTGATGTATAACATATGCTTTTAGGAATTTCTCCATGCTATACACTTATTGATCAATGTTGATATGTAAGACTTGATCATCAATACTCCTCATTAGCATCAATGTCATGATGTTTATAAGGTAATGTACATTTAGGAATTACTCCACGCTACATTATCATGATTGATAAATTCTTGGTCGATATATTCTTAGGTATCCCAACCCGAAGCAACTTATATCCCCTGACAATGAAAATACTTCACTTTATTATTCCTTAATTTCTTAAAGGAATATTATGAAGCATATATACCTCTAGCTTATAATTGGAATAGTTCACGCATACATGTAGAACCATTTAAAAAAGCTTTGTGATGTACCTTTATTTCTAAAGGATCCTTTGTCCAAACTAAAGAGATCAATAATACAAAACGTATTAAGTTGTTCCAAGCCTAAATACCATACTTGGTATATTCGTGAGATCCATTTTTAGTATTACTTGACAAATAATTATCCTGACACAAATGGGTATAAGTCTTACATTTATACTCATCACTAATTGCCTGTGATTCATGTATTACTGAACTAGTGATTGAGTTTACCAAAAACAACATTCTTTCTAAAAACCAAAAGAATGTCTCCATGCATCCAAGGACACATGAGATTAATGTTTGTGGTTATACTCAATCAATAGTTCAACATGAATCTTTCACATGGAAATTAAAGAAGTCGTGCACTTCTCACAATTGGCATAGGCATCACCCTTTCGCAGCCACTTGGAGAATACACCTGACGTCTAGTAGGGTTTCTATACTAACATGGTTATCATATTAGAATACACATATGTCACTGGTATATTGTATTTAATACCCAATTAGTTAATGGAAACATCACATTGATGAATATGTATGATGTAGAAGTGACAACTTGCTTCATTAAATCGCTTTATTAATTTTAAACTTCCATTGTTTTATTTTATAATATGAAATGTAAATAACCTTTGTTAATACCTCATTAATTGAAGGACGTCGCGAAGGTTCCATTGGAATTTATTTCCTTTTATCCCTTTCGCATTTTATTTCAATTTATTCTCCATAATAATTAAATCTTAATTGTCTTTTATTCTTATTTACTTGGTGAACCTTACCTAGATATGTAATGGAGTGTTTACTCAATAATTTCTCACTTTATAAATTAAAACAAAACTTGAGTAAAGGTGGTGAAAATGATATGAGAAATAGATCCATATAAAGATCATGATCAATATTTCAATTTACACATGTCGGTGTAACCATCTCATTATTCATATCATTGCTTCTCTTTCTCCTTGGAAACATCTCGAAGATGATAATTTATGTTATATCATCTATGTCATGGTGTAGTGACCGCAACTGACACTGGACGTTGATGAAAGCATAATGATATAACTATCATATGATTTGTACATTAGTCTCATGTAAACAATTTTCACTCTCACTTATTGAGGTAGTTTAAAAGTGTTTGGGACATTGACACCCTAAGTTTCCTATATTATAGTACTATGCGCACGCACTTGTACTATTCATGGATACTCGTTTCAGTGTGGACATTTGTCCAGTATTTATTGCTGTTTAAATTTGTGGTAGAACTTTCCATTTTTCTACAAAAATGAATTTTAGCAGATGAGTGCCTTTTATGTGGATTATCGTTAAGACATTTCTGTCTAATTACATAAATCATTTTATGTCTACCACTATTTTATCGGATTCTAGGAACCCTCTATGCTAGAATCGGAATACTATGTTGCCTGATTATTCTAGTGGAAAGTATCATGGAACCACCCCTAATAGTCGATAAGATATGGCTACGCCACTACATGGAGGGTTCTAGGTAGGCTTTTGGCTATTCGACCGCTTTAACATGTAGCTCCTCGATCTGTTGAGTGAAGTCCCAGCTTCTTAAAATCAAAACATGATTTCATCAATGCTTGCATCTAAAATTAAAACAAGCTAGCAATGGCTATTTCTTTACTGAAATTTTTGTTAAGTCAACTCATCATTATTATAAGGACTCCCCAGTAGTGAGAGGCACCCTCAGCAATGGCATGACCATCACCTCAAACAGTTGCTTGAATGACGAAAGAAGGTTATGAATTAATTTATATTTTGAGGGTTTTATTATTTTTAATGTGACGAATGAAATCATTTTCTATTTTTATAGCTGTAGAACTCACCTGTTTTGATAATCCCAATTATGTGTTAATATGTGTTTATAATCCTATGTTGACAATAATATGAAAATAATCATTGGAATATGTTAATCACTATTTATCTATGTTTATACATACTTTGAAATAATTCTAACTCAATCTGGATATGTTTTTCATAGAACAAATAAGTGTTAAGGTCACTGGTATGCACATAGCTATTGTTACAGACAAACAGACACTTGGTCTTTGGTACAGAGTAGAGCTAAGAGTATGTAAGTCTACCGGTACACTGAATGGTTACCATTAGAGTAAGTCTACCGATATGTGTAAGCCTACCGATAAACAAAGGTCACCAGTTAGCAAATGTATCCACTACTCAGGTCTACCGATACAAGCTACCGATACAACCGGAAAGACGAACGGCTACCGATACAAAGCTACGAATACAAAGTTCACTGATAGACAGATTCACCGATATAATTAGTTACTGATATAAGCAAGTTACCAATTGACCAAAGCTACCGAAAGAGTTACCAGTATATAGAACTATTGTTACACAAAGTAACTACTACCGAATAATGAGTTACCAGTATATAGAACTATTATTAAATGAAGTAATTTCTGCCGATACAAGGAGCTACTGGTACAAGATCAAAGAGCTACTGATATGAGCTCATCACTATACAAAGTCCACCGCTACAAGTCTACTAACAGAGAGCTATTGATGAAAGATGACTATTAACTAGTCACAGCTACAAAAAATCTATTTCTATTTAGTTATTAAGCAATGGTCATATTTTATGTTTTTAATGCACTACTATTAATTAATGACAGTTGTTGGCATTTCAGGAAATTTTACCTTGTACCTATGAAAAGGTAATCATTCCTATTTCCTGAGCCTAAGGTATAAAAAGAAGATTGAGCTGTAGAGAGGTAAGAGGGGCAGTAGTGCATATACAAAAAAAATTTAGGCACCATCAATACACCTATGTACTTGAAGAACACTAGACATACAGAGGGCCATTCATACAAGAAGAGAACACAAGATGAATCTTGGTCAAGGAGTGAAGAACTACAACGATCTCTTCATACACTAATGATGATCAAACTGAACCTGAAAATCAAGGAAGCAAATGACTCTCTATTTTCATGAAAAAAACCAGAGAAGGACTCGGAAGAATTTCTATTCAATCAAAAGTAGTCCAGAGCTGCACTTCAAATAACTAGAGCATTCTAAACTTATATATACTCTCTTAGTGATTATTTTACTTATTTTTTGAGAAGTCTGTGTACTCTGTATATTTCATACACACATTAACTCATGTGCCGAACTGGAGGATTTAATCCTCACTCACTCTTTCCCTGTAATTTTATTTCCCACTGTGGATAGTTTTAGAGGTCAAGTTGGACCTGGATAGCCTATGTGCTATTGTTTTGTTTTCCCAAGAAGAACTGTGGTAGAGGTCTTAGTACTTGTACTGTCTTTGCACTGTTGTTTACCCCGCACTAGGGTGTGGATAAAAATTTATATATATTATTTTGAGAGGACTAAGTCTCAGCTTCAGATTGAACCTCTTGGTTAGAACTATTGTGCTTGCTTATTTTGTTTCATGGTATTGAATATTCCACTACTAAATACATTAAACTCAAATCTATTTTAAAGTAACTATTATAGTTAAACCAGAAAGTGATTGTATTTATTGTAAATAATTAGTTCAGATTCAAAAGATAATTAATCTTCAGATTGGATTAACTGATAACTGATCAATCTCTTGAGAAACTAACTGACCCTTCACTGTATTAAAAATTCACTACAGTTTAGCTTGTTATTTTATTTGGGGGATTTTAATAAAATATTTTTAATAGAAATTTTTAATTGGAACTCAATTGACCCCCCCCCCTATTGAGTATATACTCTGACCAACATTTGGTATCAGAGGTTGTTTGTTATTTATAAAGGATTTCCAAAATCTATGTTTTTTCAACTGTTATTTTAGTTGTATCTTAAAGATCTTAAATTTCTATTAGTTCTAAATTTTTTCACTTTAAATATTTTGATAAAATCTAATTATGGATAATAGGCTTTAAGGTGCTACTACCAATAGGAAACCTTTCTTTAATGGTACAAATTTTTCCTAATGGAAACTTAAAATGAAAATACATTTAGAAAGTATGGGATTTGTCATTTGGACTACTATAGAGACTCAATATAAGATTCTAGAAACTAAAATAACTACTTGGGATGAACATAGTAAGACTACATACAATAATAACTGTAACACCCCGAGCTTCCACAATACGCCTCTCTTTCAATAATGCAATAGCTTGAATTGTACGCAAGTTCAAGTTCTAAAACACCGCGACTAATCAAAGTAGCTGTTATGAATAGTAGTAACCACCTTTTGAAATTATAGAAAATTAATATTTCAAAATGGAATTCATTTTTGTATTCCTAATATTGAAATTATCCTATGTTGAATTTTTTGTAATTTTCGGAGAACTTCAAAATTTTTATGAATAGTGAAAAATACTTAAAACAACTTTTTTAATCAAAATAATTTATTGTGATAAATTATACTATTTAGTGGACTTAAAGTATAATTAGAATATATTTTTAACATTTTATCCAATGGTGGTCATTAGAATTAATTTAACATTGAAATTGGACATAAAAAATTGCCAATCTTTTGATATAAATTGTTTCTTAAAAACACGCTATTTGTTGTGACAGCGGGAATTAATTATAAAATTAATTAATGCAACTTATATGTTTGGAATTTTTTAAAATAGACATCATTTTTGAATTCGGAATATCAATTATAGCTTAGGGTGAAATTTTGGCATTGTTCTGAAAAACATCAATTTTTGATGAATAGTGAAACCACTAAGTGGTAGTTAAATAACTGATTTTTCGTTTAAATGAAATATTACCACTTCTGTGATTTGATTTTCAGAAATCCGACATACATGGTTGTCATTAAGAAGTAAAATGTGGTTCAATAAGATTAAAATAATTTTTTTGGTGAATAGTGACTTTTAAGTTCTTAATCGCGATTAGAGGTAATTAGTGTAGTTTAAGGTACAAATAATGTTTTAATAATATGAGATGAGCATGACACTTGTCCTACTCCTATTGGATGAGTCGTGGCCGACCAAGACAACCCATGGGTCAACTTGGGGACCCCATGGAGCCACTTTAGTTGGAAAATGACATTAATATATATTTATTTAATGTTAAAATTAAATTGACACAAACATGAGTTATTTTACTAAAATAGTTTTTAAGAGGGGATACACAAGTCCAAATTTTGACTATAAATATTCATTAGAAATCTACAACGATTTACTACATCATAGTATTTTTTTTATAATTTTTAGATATTAAATAAATTAAATTATTTATGACATCATTATAATGCAGCGATGACCTCATTATTTAACGATTTTAATAAAATGAAAAGATAATGTAAAATACAAGGCTTAAACTTGTCCAAAGACTATTGTATGGGAATATTTCGAACCATTATCACCTTATCCACTAATTATATAAGTTTGGGACCTTTAGAATCCGAAAAGAATTGTGTAATAATGTAACATTTCAATCTTTCCAAAAGAGCCCCTCCTCTCCACTTATAAAAGGCCCCCACCTCTCCCACCTTATTCAAACCTTCAAGCCATTTGGATCGGCCAATCTCTGTCCAAATACTCTCCCAACTTCCCCCTATTACTCCTATAATCCTCACTTTGGGCAGAACTCTTCTCAAGTAAGCCTTTGTCTCAAATCAAAAAGAGTTACCCGATTTTGAGGTAATGTCTTCTCTAATGTTGTTTTGTTTTATTTTTCTTCTCAAACCCCCTAAACTCTTTTTATTAATTTCTTTTGTAACAACACAAGTATCCTCAATATACTAGGATGTTTTTATAAGAAGAATTCGAGCTACACTTACACACACATATATCTAATGGTTAAAGAACATACGGTTTCTGTGGATGGCGAATTTCTGCCTCACGAAACGATGATTGTTCAACACTCATATAACACCTTCAAAGGTGGCCATTAAGATGTCACTATTTTTATATATGATATAAAATATGTTTATGTTTTACTTATGCTTATTTATTTCTCATTTATGGCATACTTTATGATTTCCATTATGGGTAAAACGCGATAATTTCATTTTAGGAAGTGAGGACTACCGCCCCCTCAAAGTGATGTGAATCGTTAATGCCATATGTGGGATGTATAAAGGATGGAGTAAATGATATTATATATGATATTATACTGTAACTATATTATACCTTTATATAATTATGATTTTATTACATTAAATACGAAATAGAAATGAATGTAGCGTTCATGCGTACGTACGGCTTACCGTCTCCATGAACGGTGCATTTCATTTCTTACCTCTAAATGTTACGTAATATTATGAATGAATGTATATACTAGATATATATGATATATATGATATCTACATCATGAATATAATTCTGGATATAATGGATATTTTACCACATGAACAACTTGTAATTATAAGAAGGTTATTGTTGACACAAGTACCAAAGATCGACAAAACGACCGTTATTAACTTAAATAATTACATAACGTTCATAACATTGTAATAAGTGATGTAAAAAGAATAATGAAATTGAAAATGGTTCTTAATAAGGTAGATATTAACTCTAGTTTATTATTCAGGAGGTTAAAGAACGGTTGAGTCAAGTCGGACATGAGGTAAGGGAACTTCTTAACCCAACTTCAATTCTTTGGGTTAATCTCCTGCTTTCAAATTACGTCATGATATTATTATGTCCTATCTTGTATTTGTACTTTCTTTATGTGTATCTATAGTGAATACACATAATATATCTATTTTATTTGTAAGGGAACTTCTTAACCCAACTTCAATTCTTTGGGTTAATCTCCTACTTTCAAATTACGTCATGATATTATTATGTCATATCTTGTATTTGTACTTTCTTTATGTGTATCTATAGTGAATACACATAATAGATCTATTTTATTTGTAAGGGAACTTCTTAACCCAACTTCAATTCTTTGGGTTAATCTCCTACTTTCAAATTACGTCATGATATTATTATGTCCTATCTTGTATTTGTACTTTCTTTATGTGTATCTATAGTGAATACACATAATAGATCTATTTTATTTGTAAGGGAACTTATTAACCCAACTTCAATTCTTTGGGTTAATCTCATACTTTCAAATTACGTCATGATATTATTATGTCCTATCTTGTATTTGTACTTTCTTTATGTGTACTTACATTGAATACACATAATAGATCTATTTTATTTTAAAAATGATCTTTTTAAGGACTTCGTCTCAATCTTCTTTCATTGAGTCATATTTGGTTTTATACACAACTTTCTTTTATACGGTGTATAATCCCCTTTGAATTTTACGTTTATTCAAAAGGAATCTTTTTTATACGAAGCGTTTTACTAAACGACAAAAGGGGAATGTTTTTTCTTTCTGTACTTATGCGGTGACAACGACTTCTCCGCCGCCGTGACCATTATTTGAGTTTCGGCTTCCTCTACAAGCCATCATTTTTTTAATGAAAAATAAATAAAAAGTTTTAACTTTCTTTTATTTTGGTATTGAAAATGGTTTTGAAAGCGTTTTTATTATATCAATGTGTTGTATTTATATCTTGTGATTGAAATGTGGAAATGTTATGTTTCCTTTATGCATGTTTTATGTGATACGATTATGTTATGGTTTATGATATGTTTAAACCTATTTATATGAGGAATGCATTGGACTTAATAACTGATGGGTGGAGCCCGCTATAGCTCCTCGATGCATCGGCAGGTCTCATGAGACAAACTAGTGTCTTGGCACACGGCCTTGACAAAATCTTATTTGTGGTCTTGGCACGAGGCCTTGACTACGTGGTTATGATAGTCTGTAATTATGAATTCCATCATTATGAAAGTGGTTATTGATATTTCATGTGATTATTCGACCAGTAGAATATCCATGTGAAGAAGTGAATGGCATTATCTCATTTTACTTTTGCCATATTATGTTGAAGTTAAATTTTAAAAGGCTTTTGTTTTAGTTATACATCGCCTTAAATGTTAATATTTATTTATGAAAGCTTCCGCTATATTGTTAACCTTACTGAGCATCTGAGCTCACCCCTTTCAATGTTTTAATATTTTTCCAGGATGTGAAGGAGTAATTTATGAGTGACCTGCAGGGGTAGTCAGAAAGGGATATGATTGTGGACTATGAAGACCATGTTATTGTAGTTTGTTTACTTTTTGATATAATGAAAGACTTATGAATGTATCTAGTGTTTCCAAGGCTACTAAACTAATCGGTCTTTCGAGACTTGATCTTTTGTGATCATGCCAATGTTACGAAGTAATGCACCAGCTCTGGGTAGCTGGGGTCGGGGCGTTACAATAACTATAAAGCAATGAATTCATTGTAATATGCTCTAGGAGATGAAGAATTTTATTGAATATATTCTTGTAAAACTAATTATGAAATCTGGGACACGTTGGTTATTTCTCATGAGGGAACAACCAATGTTAAAGAAATGATATTGAATACCTACACTATTAAGTATGATAGTTTTAAAATGAAGTCTGATGAACCTTTTTCTGATATCTATCTTAGGTTCAATGAGATTTTCATCACTATGAGCTCACATGGAAAAGTTGTTCCTGCAAAGGAGGAGATTATGAGAATACTACGATATCTTCCAGAAATATGGAGAGGCACATTAGATTCAATAATTGAATCATGTGATATTAGTTCACTACCTGTTAAATAATTAATTGGTAATTTGATGATGTACGAAGAAGAATTGAAAGTAAACAAGGAAGAAGATGATGAACCAAAGAGGAAGTCGGTGGCATTTAAATCTACTGCCTCAAAGAGCAAGGACAAGGAGAAAGTTCACATAACTACTAAAAGCTCAACAAGTGAAGGTTCAGATTCAATATAGTGATGAAGAGATGGCTCAGATATCCATACGGTTCAAGAAGTTCTACAAGAAGAACAAATTCTACAGAAAACCAAATTATAATGGAAAATATGACAACAAAGGTCATTGGAAGAAGTATTGGAAGAAAGCTGATACAGATGATGAGATAGTGTGTTATGAATAAAAAAATAAAAAACACATTAAGGAAGACTTCCCAAATTTAATGTTCAAGAAGAAATATGATTACAAGGATGGAAAATATAAGAAATCCATGAACACAACCTGGAGTGCATTAGAAGACAGCACAAGTGAGTCTGAAGTTTCTGATTCTGAAAATAATCGTGCCAACATGTGTTTCATGACTAATACTTCTGAGGTACCTATTTCCCCTATGCTGAATGATTATTATTCCAGTAATGAAAGTAGTGATGATAATATTTATAAAGCTGAATTGTTTGAATAATATAATATTCTAGAAGAAACATATAATGAATTTAAGGACAAGTACAAGACCTTGAAGAAATTGCATGTTTTGACCAGCTCTGCTAAATCTGCACTTGATATAGAAAAGGAAAAGAATGCTCAATTACATAAGGAGATTACTGAACTGAAATTGTCTAATGATAAATTAAGGAAGGAATTATAGAAACTAAAAAATGGAAAGAATACTCTAACTCAAATGCTTGGAAAACAAGTGGCACCAAAATATACCATTGGAATAGGTTATCAGCCTGGAAAGAGACATATTACTAAAACTAGATTTATTCCTAAATCTGGATAGAATTATGCTAGTTCTAGTTATGGGAATTCATATGCTTCAACTAGTTATTCACATGGTTATAGATCAAATAAAGTTTATCTTTCTAAATATATCGATTCTGTAAATTATTTGAGACCCATAAGACAAATCTGGGTACCTAATGCTTTGCTTTCTAACCTATCTGGACCCAAGAAAATCTGGGTACCAAAATCATTTTATGTTTAAAACTATTTTGTAGGAGACTTGCTTGAAGAGTTCTCATAAGAAGGTATGGTACCTGGATAGTAGATTTTTAAGGCATATGTCTTAATATTACTCATGCTTCAAGAGTTTAATCAACATTGATGGAGGCCATGTCACATTTGGTGATAACTTTAAAGGAAAAATATCGGCCTAGTAGAGATTGGTAACACTGAATCGGTTTTAAATTCTAAAGTATTATTTGTTTATGGACATAAAAATAATCTGTTATGTACTTCTCAGTTGTGTGATGATGGTTTTAATGTTAAATTTGAAAATGATTCTTGTAATGTTTTTAATTCTAGAAATGTTTTAGTATTTCCTGCTTTGAGAAATGAAAATGTTTATATAGTTGATTTGAATTATTTAGCTAAACAAAACATTACTTGCTTAAAGGATTTTCATAAAGAGTCTTGGAAATGGCCTATAAGATTTGGACACTGCAACATTCATTCACTTAAAAAATTGACTAGGAAGAACTTAGTTAGAGACCTACCTCAACTAAAATTCCTAACAGACAATGTTTGTAATCCATGTCAAAAGGGAAAGCAACATAAAGTTTCTTTTAAATCAAAGAATGAAGCTTCAACTTCTCAAACTCTTGAGTTGGTTCACATGGACTTGTTTGGACCTTCTAGAGTCTCTATTTAAAATGGGAAGCACTATGTATATGTCTTAGTATATGACTTTTCTATATTCACTTAGGTATACTTCCTAGCTCACAAGAGTGAAGCTTGTTCGTACTTTTTTAAATACTCCATGTCTATAGAGAACCTTGGTGGACATAAGATTAAGACCCTTAGAAGTGATCATGGTCATGAGTTTGAAAATCATGAGTTTGAATCTTACTGCTCACATAATGGATATAGTCACAACTTTTCTGCCCCTAGGAAACCTCAACAGAATGGTGTAGTAGAGAGAAGAAACAGAACCCTTCAAGAAATTGCATGAACTATGCTTAATGAGTATGACATGCCTGTTTACTTTTGGGTTGAAGCTGTAAACACCGCTTTTTATATTATAAATAGAGTTTTGATTAGACAGGTTCTCAAGAGGACCCCTTATGATTTGTGGAACCATAGGAAACCTAAGGTTAATTACTTCAGAGTTTTTTGATGCAAATTTTTATTCTCAATACAAAATATAACCTTTAAAAGTTTGCATCCAAGAGTGATGAAGGAATTTTACTAGGTTATTCAATTACTAGAAAAGATTATAGAGTCTTTAACAAAAGAACCAAATGTGTGGAAGAATCTGTTCACATCAAGTTTGATGAAACTGATCTACATGAACCTAAATCTTCTATTGAAAATCTTGAAGAAGATTTGTCTATTCTGGACTTTGATGATAAAATAAATGAACTTATTGTAAAGACATCCAGTTCTGGAGACTTTTCAGAAAAAACTTCTATAGAACCTGAATCTAGAGAAGTGCCTGAAATTTCTAGTCCCACATTTACTAGATCAACTAGGATTATAAAGAATGATTTTTTAGATGATTCTGTTGGTAATATTGATAGAGGGACACAGACTAGAGCTTCTCTAAGAAACCATGTTGAACATCAAGCTTTTCATTCACAGTTAGAACCTAAAAATATCAGTGATGCAATCAATGATGAATTTTGGGTAATGGATATGCAAGAATAATTAAATCAATTTGAAAGAAACAATTTCTGGGAATTAGTTGACAGACCTAAGAACACTTTGACCATAGGCACTAAATGGGTTTTCAGAGATAAAGTTGATGAGTCTGGAAATATAGTTAGAAACAAAGAAAGGCTAGTTGAACAAGGGTATAGTCAAGAGGATGTAATAGACTATTAGGAAACCTTTTCCCTTATAGCCAGATTAGAAACTATTGGGATTCAACTTGCCTATGGTGCTCATCTGAATTTCATGTTATATCATATGGATGTTAAAAGTTCTTTTTTAAATGGTTTTAAAATTGAAGATGTTATTGTTGAACAACTACCTGGACTTACTAATCATCATTTTCCAAATCGAGATTTTAAGCTATCTAAAGCTTTATATGGTTTGAAACAAACTCCACGATCTTTGTATGATAGACATAGAAATTTTCTTATTTTAAAAGGTTTTACACAAGGTATTTCTGATCCAACTCCCTTTATCAAAATAATTTCTAAAGATGTTTTTATTGTACAAATCTATGTTGATGATATTATTTTTGGTTCTTCTAAAAATACTTTGTGTGTTGATTTTTCAAAGAGTATGCAAAATGAATTTGAAATGAGTTTAATGGGAGAACTCAAGTATTTTCTTGGATTTCATGTTTTTCAAAAAGAAAATTGTATCATTTTAAATCAAAGTAAATATACAAAGGTTATTTTAAAACGTTTTGGTTTAGATAGTATTAAGGAAAGTGATACACCCATGAGTACCACCTGCAAGTTAGACATTGATGAATATGGGAAACAAGTTGTTAAAATCAATTACAGAGGTATGATGGGAAGTCTAATGTACCTTACTGTTAGTCGACCAGATATTATGTTTACTGTGTGTATGTGTGAAAGATTTAAATATAATCCTATATAATCCCATTTTATTGCTGTTAAAATAATTTTCAAATATCTTAAACATACTACAAATTTAGGTTTGTTTTATCCAAAGGGACAATATTTTTATTTAATAAGTTATTTTGATGATGACTTTGCTGGTTGCAAGTTAGATAGAAAGATCAATTCTGAAACATTTCATATTCTAGGTAAGCCCCTAGTATCATGGTGTGGTAAGAAGTAGAATTTTGTTGCATTGTCTACTGCTGAAGCAGAGTACATTGCTGCTGGTAGTTGCTGTGTACAAATTCTGTGGATGAAACATACTTTGTTGGACTATGGATATGATTTTAAACATGTATAAATAAATTGTGATAACACGAGTGCAATTAACATTTCTAAGAATCACGTGTCTCACTCCAGGACCAAACACATTGATGTAAGGAACCATTTTTTGAGAGATAATTACCAAAAAGGTGATATTACTCTTGAATTTAAAGTTACTGAACATCAATTAGCTAACATTTTCACCAATCCTTTAAGTTCAGATAGGTTAAGGTACATTAGACATGAATTAGAAAGGATAGACTATGTCCATTAGAAACCTCACATTTATACCTCACCGGTATGAAACCTCACTGTTATACCTAACTGGTATGAAACCTCACTGTTATAACTCACCGATATGAAACCTCACTGTTATTCCTCACCGGTATGAAACCTCACTGTTATACATCACTGGTATAAAACCTCACTGTTATACCTCACCGGTATGAAACCTCACTGTTATACCTCCCCTGTATGAAACCTCACTTTTATACCTCACCGGTATGAAACCTCACTGATATACCTCACTGTTAGTGGACCTCACCGTTAAAAATTCTCACCAGTATACCCTATTGTTAGTATGCGTTGTTTTAAACTTCTGTCTTTAGCCGCCAGAATATGTATCATTTATACTTTACTTATTATATTTTAATTATTTATTTTATGATTCCTAAATGATAAAACTAAGTCTTAGTTACATCTCAATCCACTGAACTCTCCTCTCTCAAACCCAACTCCTTGAATCCCCGAATCATGCAAAAACCCTAAGTTCCTCAAACTAGAGATGGAAAAAACCAAACTCCCTACTGTCAGAGATGACATTGATGAGACGAATGAGAATAAGTAGAAGACAAGGCAAGAAGAAAGTAGCAGTGTTAGTAGAACAAGGTCGGGGAGGCGTCCAGTGAACCCGCATTTACAAAATAGAGATATTGTAATCGAGAAAGAGCTACGTGCGGAATGGATGTTGTTTAGTAAACTTTTAGTTCTATAGGTGCTGGAAGATCAGAAATGGGTAGAATTAATCTCTAATAACAATGGCCCCTACTATCCAAAGCTAGTAAGACAGTTCTATGAGTTTGTGAGTTTTGAGAAATCCGATGAGGAAAATAGAACAGTTTCATGGGTAAATGGAAAGGAAATATCCTTTTTATCTGTTGAGTGCGATGAGTACCTGAGAGTACCACATGAAGGAGTTTTTGGATATTCATCGAAGACAGTACCACCTAAAAGTGACATATTTGATTATGATACTACCTTAGCAAAGCTCACTAGTAGTGGAAAGTAGAGAAAGGTGGTGGCTATTCAAATGGATGGAGAAAACAGATTTTCGTTCAAATTTGTGCAACATGTGCTAAGTCTATGAAGAGGGGACTTTGCAAATCTGAGATATCAAGATATCTATCTATTACATCTCTTGATACATGTTGTGATGGTGAATTTGTGTAGGCTTCTAATGATTCAAATGAAGGATATGACCAGACCCAAATCAAACACCAATGCTTTATTCTTTTCCAAGTATATTTTGGTTATGTTTAAAGTAAAGGGAGTAGTTGAGTCTCAGGATGAGACAGTGGTGGTAAGAAAAAACTTTTTTATCACAAGCACAGTGTGTAAGTACATGAAGATAAACTGGAACCCATGGAGAGGGGAGTGGGTTACTGATGGTAAGAAGTTATATGATAAGTTTAATCTTGTGGATCATCCTTCTAGGCCTAAGGATGTGAGGGATATAGGTCTAGGACCTGATGAGGAGGGTCCACAATATAGTGAGGATTCAGAAGAGGAGGATTCCACTACTGTAGATTGAGGAGATCCAGACTTTCCTCCTAGCCCATCTCCAGAAATTGTGTCATAAGAAAAGGAAGTTCAGTAGAGATCAGATCAGGAAGAGGCTGCTCAAGAGAATAAAGAATAAGTTCATTGAAGTGAAACATTTGTTTCTATCATCTTGAGCCTTAGTCCACTGATTGGACACTCCTTAATTCCTGCAGAGGAATTTGATGAAGTTGATAGACCTGCTCCTATTCCCGAGGAGCCTCCTGCTGTTGAAGAAATGGAGACAGTTGTGCAAGATTCTTCTAAGGAAGACCGAGCTAATGAGGGTGATCTTGCTATACTATGGAATGAACCAGTTGAGGGGGAGAATCCAACTAGACTTGGCAGTGTTTCAGTAGCTAATGGAATTGAAGACTGGGCCGCAGACCCAGGTTTTGTGGTCTATGGATTGGATTATCCGGATTCTGATAATGAGGCATCCCTCAGTAGACCTAAATTCCGTTATGATATTCTCTCTGAGTTATTACCTGCGGATGTAGTCTGAAAACCTGATATGGATCAGTTAAAGTTTGAGATAAAGTCCAGCTTTGTGGAAGAAGTAAATAAAATAGAAAATTCTCTGATTTCATCCATTCAATCTATTATGAATGACTCTGTAGCTAGTATTGTGTTAGAAAGAGCACATGTTGTTGTGTCTACTAGTATAGTAACCAGGGCCGGCCTTGAGTCTTTAAAGGATGATATGGAAGAGTCCTTGAATGCATCTATTTCTGATTTAAAGAATTGTTTTGTTGAGGAGCTGAGAAAAATGGAAAAATCCTTTGAAATCTCTCTTGTTTGTACTGTATCAACCACTATGACAGAGATGATGAATGAAATCAGAGTGTGTCATTCTCATATTGAGAGCTTGATAGGAGCTGTTGTTTACTTGAATTAGTTTGTTGCTTCCTTAACTTCCTTGAGTAGTTATCACACTCAAATGAATGATGATATCAATTACATTAAAGGTGTAGTAAAGAAAATTGTGGATGTATTTGATGCTTTTAAGAAGTCGGTCAAAGAGCATGTGAGCACTCATGAATGGGTTATCTAGAAGCTGATAAGAAACATAACCCAATCATTCAAGGAGACTGTTGAATTCACTGTCAAACCTCTTGTTCATCAAGTACCTCTGAAGATATAGATAAGTTTTGAGCGGTGATGAGAGAAGAGCATGGTTCAGTATCAACCAGTGGCTCTGTGGACTCATCTTCCATGACCCAGGTAGTGACTACCACCATAGATATCATGAAAATTGTTAAAGATTATATGGGAGAAGCTTCTGCCTCTTAGAAATAAGTAAAAGATAAAGTTAACTCTATTTTTCAAAAAGTTTATACCAAGCCTCAGTTGAAAAACCATTTCAAACTTCTTTTAGAAAATATGAAATTACCTCCTATCAATCAAGCCTTCAGAAAACAAGTAAGCAAGCTTAGGGAACGGACCCCAGCTTTAGAAACATTCATGGAGAATAAAGACGATTTCATTTCAGCTATGGAAAGAGGAGGAGGAATTGTTATGGATTTTAGAAATCTTTTTCTACCTTTCTTGCATCTAGACAGTACTCCAATAATTGCACCTCCAACTCTGCCTGCTTCTGCTCAGTCTGCTTCCATTCCTCAAATGACTCTAGTCCAAACCATTCGGAGCCTCACTCCTATGATCACCCAGAGAACTACACATTACAGGCTAGGCACTGTCTCAGTAGCTTAGCCTCCTCTGATTTTATATGGTATTCCTAAGCCTCCACCTACATCCACCATGCCTAAATCCTCTTCGGATCCCATGGGAAAATCTCATGCTGAGGATGTGGATTGATTAGTGGCTAGGATCTTTGATAGGAATCACCTGTATTTATTTTTCTTTCATTTATTTATTTCTTTTTTTCTGTTTACTCCAAGGAATATATATGATCTTACATTATTTTCCCCTATGTTACTTCTCTTTTCCTGTATTTCATTTTTGTCCAAATTTTTTCTAATCACAAAGGGGGATAGATAATATCTAAGGGAAACATATATGGGGGAGAAATAATATCTAAGGAATAAATGATATGAAATATCATTATATTTTATGAGAAGAATACATTTCCCTCTGGTATATTTGTTTTTTACATCTGTACATGTGTTTTATAATATATTATTTTCTCTGATTCATTTTTTTGTAACTCTAGTACACTGTTTTTATTATTACCTATGATACAATTGATTTCAATAATATATCCTCTGATATTTTTTTTAAATATCAAATTTGAAAATGTCAATACTCAGACTGAGAAATAAAACCCATTGTATTTTATACTGATACTGTACTGATTATTTTGGATTATAATACAATGAGTTGTGATTATCAAAAGGGGGGAGATTGTTGACCTCATCTGTTTTGACAATCCCAATTATGTGTTAATATGTGTTTATAATCCTATGTTGATAATAATATCAAAATAATAATTGGAATATGTTAATAATTGTTTATATATGTTTATACATACTTCGAAATAATTATAACTCAATATGGATATGTTTTTCATAGAACAAATAAGTGTTAAGTTCACTGGTATGTACATAGCTACTGTTACAGAAAAACAGACACCTGGTCTTTGGTACATAGAATAGCTATCGGTATGTAAGTCTATCGGTAAATCGAATGGTTACCGTTAGAGTAAGTCTACCGATATGTGTAATCCTACTTATAAACAAAGGTCACCGGTTAGAAAATGTCTCTACTACTAAAGTCTACTAATACAAGCTACCGATACAACCATACGGATGAATGGCTACTGATATAAAGCTACTGGTTCAAAGTTCACCGATAGACAGAGTCACTGATATAAGTAGTTACCGATACAATCAAGTTACCGATAGACCAAAGCTACCGAAGAAGGAGTTACCAGTATATAGAAATACTGTTACACGAAGTAACTGCTACTGATATAAGGAGCTAACGGTACAAGATCAAAGAACTACCGATAGGAGCTCATCGATATACAAAGTCCACCTCTACAAGTCTACTAACAGAGAGCTACTGATGAAATATGACTATTAACCAGTCACATCTAGTTAAACTCTATTTCTATTTATTTATTAAGAAGAGGTCATACATGATGTTTTTAATGCACATACTATTAATTAATGATAGTTTTTGTCTTTTCAGGAAACCATACCTCGTACCTATGAAAAGGTAATCATTCCTATTGCCGGAGACTAAGGTATAAAAGGAAGATTGAGCTACAGAGAGGTAAGGGGGGCAGTAGTGCATATATACAAAAAAGATAGGTGACATCAATACACCTGTGTACTTGAAGAACACTATACATACACAAGGACATTCATACAAGAAGAGAACACAAGTTTAATCTTGGTCAAGGAGTGAAGAACTACAATGATCTCTTCATACACTCAAACGGATCAATCTGAACTTGAAAATCAAGGAAGCAAACGACACTCTGTTTTCAAGAAAAAACTAGAGAAGGACTCAGAAGAATTTATGTTCAATAAAAAGGATTCCAGAGCTACGCTTAAAATCACTAGAGCATTCTAAACTCATATATACTCTCTTAGTGATTCTTTTACTTATTTTTTGAGAAGTGTGTGTACTCTTTATATTTCATACACACATTGAATCATGTGCTTGACTGGAGTATTTAATCATCACTCACTCTTTCCCTATACTCTTATTTCCCACTGTGGATAGTGGTAGAGGTCAAGTAGGACCAAGATAGCCTGTGTGCTATTGTTTTGTTTTCCCACGAAGAACTGTGGTAGAGGTATTAGTACCTGGACAGTATTTTAACTGTTGTTTACCCCGATCCAGGGTGTGGATCAAAATTTATATAAATTTTTTTGAGAGGAATAAGTATCAGATTGAGACTGAACCTCTTGGTTAGAACTACTGTGCTTATTTATTGTGTTTTAAAATATTGAATATTCCGCTGCTAAATACTTTAAACTCAAATCTATTTTAAAGTAACTCTGATAGTTAAACTATAAAGTGTTTGTATTTATTGTAAATAATTAGGTTAGATTCGAACGTTAATTAGTCTTCTGATTGGATTAACAGATAACTAATCAATCTATTGATAAACTAACTGACCCTTCACTGTATTAAATATTCACTTCAGTTTATCTTGTTATTTTATTTGGGGGATTTTAATAAGAATCTTTTTAACAAAAAAATTTAATTGGAACTCAATTCACCCCCCTCTTGAGTATCCACTCCGACCAACAATAATCATGTACTATGTGATCGCACTCACAACTGACCATGCAAGAAATATAAATTTCATCGCGTCACATGTTCATTTTATCTTGCATGCTTGTTTATTATTATACTATGTGATCGTGCTATAAATTACACATACACAAAAATAATAAACCATGTGAAAATAAAATGAACACCTAAACATGAGACGGTACTGTTGGTTGATCTGTTGAGTGAATAACAAGCCAACCAAAACCCTATGGGTTAGTACCTTTGTCACATGGCTTACCACTTGAATAGCAACGTCTTCTCATCCAATGCATCCAACTCCTATCAGGTGCGTCTCCGTCACTTGGTACGAAATGCATCACTGGTTGTCTTTTCATTATACAATTGTACTCGTAGGCAGGAGAGGGGGTCTCGGGGTATAAATATACAACTCTGAGAGTGGGAGCGCAAGACCTTATACATATAATGACTCTGAGACAACACGCAGATCACCTTTTTTATTTAAAAATAATTATTACAAAACCACATGCAATAATTAAATAAATAATTAAATAAATAAACCACCAGACAAGCAGTGATGAGACACCAGCTAATGATCAGCTATATACGCATAAAACCCACCTATATTAAATAAATGCAGAATAAAAATTAAACTTGTATTAAAAAAATCGGAGGGAATTTATTTGAATTATAAACTTCACTCTTGTTTTTAATTCAATTTTAACATCGTTCAGTCCTGATTAATTTATTTAATTTGAAAACTAAAAATTAATTTAATTAATTAATTTAATTAAACTCCAAATTAAATAAATTACTCCGAATTTAATTTTTAATAACCAAAAATTAATATTAAATTAATTTAATTATCAGCTATAATTAAATTAATTATTTTAATTAATTTTTTGATTAAATTATATCATCATGCCCCATTTAACTTCGGTCAGAGCCTGTGCGAGTTAGGGCGAACCTGTATAGGCCTAGTCCAGGCGATATTGACCACGTGCAGGGGAATTACGGGATGGGAAAGTCTATCTAAGTCCATTCCAGGCTAGTCAGACCCGCCCAAACCTGTTTCACGGAAATGAAAGATATTTGCCCACTAGGGGGACCGGGTGGTGCCCGACACAGGTGAAACCAGTCTTATGTAGCTACATGATGCATTTTCCACGGAGAAGGGAGTTTTCTTGGGATATCGTCTGTGGGTCACTCCGGGTGGATCTGGGAAAGAGGCGGTCAGATGGGAGCTGTCAGCCGAGCTTGAGCTCATGGTAGAAAAGCAGTGGTCGAGCGGGCAGCACGCATGGAAGTATCCAATAGCCACACTGGTAGGGTTCCAATCCATGGGCAGTCCGAGCAGATCCTAGTGGGGCACGTTAAGCCGTAGGGATAGATGGCGAAGCCAGAACTGGACCGGAGGTGCGCTGGAAAGCAGGCGGCGGCTAACTGGGATGGTGTAGAGGAGTCTGGTCCGGTGACCAAATTTGGGAGGGGGAAAATGGGGTGGCATAGTTTGTAGTTGGTAGTGGTGCCTGATAGAGGAGGGCAAGGTGTCGGGGAAGTTGGAAGATGAGGTCACAGGTCTCCCAGTGGGGCAACACGAGGGCGGAGGGAAAGGGGAAGCTGGCGCGCGCGGGGTGGAGATGGACAAGGGGGCTCAAGGAAGGGTGCCAGCACGGTGTGCCATGTCACTCCATGGGGAGAGACACCAGGTCCAGGGACTAGGCAGTCTGTACGGCAGGAAGGTAGTGGTTGCCCTAGTTTGCTGGTGGGTGAAGTGGGCAGTGCACTGTGCGACACAGCGTTTTTTTTAACTTGACTGGCTGGTCTATCCACTATCTTCAAAAAAATAATTTATGACCAGCACATGCAGTTCATCACCCCCCTATTATTATTATTTATATTTATTTATTTTTAACATGGGAGACCTTCTTTTCAAGTCTCCTCCACTTCTCCCCTTATTTTTTTTAAAAAAAAACTTAATTTAAGCCTTTCTTTTAACCAAGTCTTGCACCCTTTTATATTTTTTTTTCTAAAACCTATATTAGGCTTTGGAAAAATAAAAGTAATATTATAATAAATTTTATTACTATAATAAACTTTATATTATTATTATAATAAAAATAAACTACTTTTATTATAATAATAATAATACAACTAATTTTAATAAGTTAATATCAAATCAAAATTAATTTTCCGGTGAGTATTTTTGTCACGGGATTTCTGGTCAAAATACGAAACAACACTGGAATTTAATCTCGAATCCAAATTTAAAACTATGGATGGGTGCAGACCTGGCCATCGAATGTCTGATTCGTATTCCGTCTGCGGTGTTGGGATCATATTGACGTCCTCTATGATGTTTAATGTAGATTTAATTTTTTTTAACTTAAAATCGACATGTGATCCCTCTAATACCACTTGTTGGAAACATGCACATAGCAGAAACCCCAAGCAGGTGGGTTTTTAAAATTTTTCCACCGACGATCGACGTAAACTTGTCAACGTCGGTGAAGAGTAGCCCTGTCAAATCTGAGACTCTCACATGAAGGGTTTTAAGCACAAAATAAAATTGGTAAAAATACTTGGTTTAATTTTTAAGTCGTGCACGATGTCTGCTCATCGTTGGAGATCACTACTTGAAGTATCTAAAGTATAATTGTTCTAGATCATCCACACGTGCTTCAAGAAATCTGTGGGAGCTCCATTCATCGTAATTCTCATGCTAGCATGGAATTTTGACGACTCCTTCGACGCTCCAACGATCACCACATCGCTTCGTTAATGATGCCTCAGAGAGAGCTCTGTCAGATCTCCTTAGATCCAGAGCCACTCTCTCTAGATTATGGGAGAGAAGAGATGAGAGAGAAACACCATGAATAGTGTTTTGAAAAAGCCCCTCCTCTTCTATTTATAGTGCTCAATTAAAATTCCTGGTATCACCTTTCCGGCCCCCAAATACTTAACATACTATCAATGATATTTATGAAAACTAAACCGAGTCATAAATATTATTATCATTTACTTTTAATATATTAAAATATATTAAGTGATAATAATTGAGTCATTAACTTGACTCATCAGTCCCATAAATATTAATTGAACCTTGAATAATTTAATATTCATCAATTAATATTTTTCATGTTTTTAATTAAAACTTGTAAATAAATTTAATAAATAAATTCAATACTCATTGTTCTACACTTCAATAATATAACTTTATTAATTGGATTTGTGATCGTTTAACTTTGAAAAAATATCCTACCTCTATGGGCGGGGCCCATTATGTCCAAAAAAATTTATTCAACTGAATAGGGTATATTCTTGAATACGCTATTGGGTGTGACCCTCTAGGCCATTATTTCGACAGTAGTTAATAGTATTCACAAACCAAGAGATGGATCTTGCAACCCATCATGGCCCATGAAGAAATAAGGATTGTCACAACTACGACAACCAACCTACAAACACGCATTGTGTAATATAGTCTCTTTTTCTGTAATATCTCATAAATCAGGATGCACTCTCGTGTCATCACCCTTTTTCTTGCTTTATTGTTTGTTTATTTAACTGGATGGATTTACCCATGACTACCACGTCCATGTTCTTATAAAGGTATTTCCATCCATATCAACATGGCTTGAGATATATTACTTCCATAACCTAGAAGAAACAAATCCATTCATTAACATTCAACCAATGCCATGCCACCGACGACACACCCGACACAAACTACCTCTCCACGACTTCACTTCCATGGTTTTTGTCTTGCATCACTGTACGCAATAAAATCGCATGAATTGGTAATGATCTCAAGTCAGGAGATCATTACACATGATCGTAGATAGAAACATCCAATGACAGCCGAAACATGTGGATTTCCTATTGGCGGGTCAGCCCTCATGATCTCACTTCATTAGAAGAAGTCTCAATGCTTTTGATCCCCCAGCACCTAATAGTCAAACATCTATTATCTCCAATCAGTCAGATGTATCTAGACTATATAATATATATTTATGATTAATGTAATAGTATCTTGGGGTTCTCATTATATCCTGGGAACTTCTATAATCATTCGATGCAACAATTAATCTTTAGACATTACCATTTAAATAGTGGATGTAGAAAATTATACACTATGATGGTAAGATGAAATCTTGCATAGCTAACTATATACATGATATGGTAATCAAAATCACTGAATAGATGGGTCTAGGGCTCCCACTATTTCAACAGATGGGGGGTGTCTGGGAGGTAGGGGTGTCCAGGGGGTGGACGGGTTGTCCACAGGGTTGGGGGGCTATTCAGGGGGTAGGGTTGTCCAGGGGTGGGCGGGTTGTCCACGGGGGTGGCAGGGTTGTCCAGGGGGG